>OX451353.1:19552765-20013742 GCA_949629185.1 Apamea crenata
CTTTCCTATATAAATTTTTAGTTTTGATTGCAGGAGCTTCGTTTAAAAAATCTCAATAGTTGGGAGTGGAACTTACAACCTCGGGTTTTAAGGCAATCCTCTAACCGCTAAGCTTAATTTGCTTTCTTGGAATTTGACTAAGATAGCCGTTCTTAGATATGTCACTTGATTGACTGCTTAGCCCCGTAATGGTATAGCGTGATGATAATCATTTAAATTTAAAAGGTTAAATGTATAACTATTACTGTAACCTTTTGGCTCGTCTTTTTACAATTTGCGGTCAGGCGCGGTCCGGGGGGGGGGGTCCTGGGGGTCTTGACCCCCCCCCAAAATCATTCTAGCTGTCGAGAGTCTGCATGATGTACTTGCCTTACTAACTTACTACTTGGTGACCCCCCCCCCATATCTTGGCTGCGACCGCGCCTGTTTGCGGTAAACCATAGCGGAATACTAACTGAAACCCAACTCCCTTCCACAGTTTTCGGTCGTGTGGTCGTTGTTGGGTTTGTATATCGAAGGTTTCCTAAAGATGGCGTCAGCACACTCACCTGTTCTATGAGTGCCCCGAGCAGCTTGAGCGATTCGCGCGTGTGTCGGTACTTGCGCTCAACGTTCAGAAGCCTCTCGGCCACTTCCTCCTCCGTGAGCCCGTCGCTCCGGATCGAGCTCAGCTTCAACTGAATCTTCTTCAACTCGTTCGTCACAATCGCCTTGTCCCTGTTTGTGGAAGGAATCAGTTAATCACGGGTTAATAATTGAACACGATCAAACAAAGAACACGTACAGTCAGCAAAGGAGATAAGTAACCAGGGTCGTCGGATATAGTTGCAGTTTAATAAGAAACCGATGGATGTTTTCGAATCAAATTTAATTTAATTATTAGAAAACAAACAATTCATTTATCAAATTAAATTACATTCGAAAACATCAATCGGTTTCTTACTAAACTTCAAGTATATCCGACGACCCTGGTTGCTTATCTCCTTTGGTGACCGTTCATATGTGAAGTGTTTCAAAAACTTTTTTTCTAAGCGTAAAAAAGCGAATATGAAACAACGAGTTAAAAAAAGTGATTTGATGATTTTTTTGGGGTCAGCGACCGCTTTACTGTTTTCAATGAACTATTAGTACAGCGGTCGCTGACCCCAAAAATCACTTTTTTTACTCGTTTCATATCGGTACAGTCACGAGCACCAATATGTCAACACTTGGCAACTTTCAATTGCGATTTTTTCGTGAAATAACGAATGCGAACGAACGAACGTTAAAATACGACACATTACTTAAACGTATGGGTTCGAAAATGCTATGTTCGTAACAACATAAAATTTCATTCAAAAATAAAGGAGTAAATCGCTTTTGAATAAAGCTGAGTGTATACATACTTTTGCTCGTGACTGTACCCATCACGTTTGTGGAGTTTCGCTAGCTAATTTAATTTGATTGTAATGGGCAAGTTTTAGTGAATTGTCGAATATTTAGACGCTATAGGATTTTTTGAAATTTTTAGTTTCATAATTTCAAGTAACTACGTGCATGGGCGTAGCGAGGTACGGGCATCGACGGGCAGCTGCCCCCCCTTAACCCCGGGGTGCCGACACGCTCAAGCGGCGTGACGGCAGGCACGGAGATTTTCACTTGCCGCCAAGCCGCTTGACCGTGTTGGAACCCCTTTAAAAGAGCGGTCGTTCGCTGGTAAACTGTAATTCTGACGAGCTTCATAGCTTGCGACGCTTCTTATAAGACATAAGAAACTAACAGGCTTGAAGGCTGGCTTGTGAAATTCAACAATATGGGATGTGATCTCTAATTTTTTTTTTTTACATCATTTCTAACTACAAAATGCCAGATAAAACGATAAGGGTAGCGTAGTTTTTTTGTTATAGCAAAATGAACGACGATCAAAACAATATAATCTAGGATTTTTTTTGTCTGCCAAAAAATTAAAATCCTGGCTACGCCCTTGACTACGTACTACACCATTGAGCGGGCGTTAGCCCCGCAATCAGCTGTTTACTTAAAACCAAGGAAATCATTTTTTTTTTCCTTACCTTGGATTCGGCACCTTAGGACAGAGTTTTTCAGCATCTTCAATCTTCTGTCGGATAACCCCTCGCTTGTCTTCAAGAATAACCTCTACTTGCGTCATCTTGATGCTGTCCTCTCGAAGACGCTGTTCGCACGTCTTGCGTTCAGTCACGCCTTGGTCAAGCTTCAGTTGCTCCTGGTCTATCTCTTCCTAGATATCAGTCATGAGGTTACAACGTGAACATAGTACCGCGCCTGCACGCAAGAGTAGGCAGAGGTCGAATGGTGAACGCACATTTTGCCATTCGTACGGTTTAACATACAGTACTACTTACTGTATGTTAAAAGCAAAAACAAAATTAGTTCGTTCCATACATTTTGACTGCGTAGGTACAGTCAACAGCAAAAGTAGATGATCAAAATCAGAAATTGAATACTAATGAACGGAGTTTGCGTCAGAACTGTGTGGCGTCGAAGTGATTCAAAAGTATGTCAGACTCAGTGTCATACTTTTGAATCACTTCGACGCCACACAGTTCTGACGCGAACTCCGTTAATTAGTATTGAATTTCTGATTTTGATCATCTACTTTTGCTGTTGACTGTACACTTTTCTATGAAATATGGTTTGGTCCTATTATATTTTCGATTTATAATAGGGTTCATGCACTACCGCCATTTTGAAAAAAAAAATCAAAATGGTGCGAAAGTAGTTATGCCAGGCTCTATAAAAAAATCTTCAATCCCCTTTATTTAATTATTTTTAACTAGATTTCATCCAAATACGTTCAGCCGTTTCAGCGTGAAAGCGTTACAAACCAACTCACTTTCTCTCTCAATTACAACATTATAGTTAGGAATAAAAATTACAAAATTCTTAATCATCATCATTATCCACAGCCCGACTTCGCCCACTGCTGGGCATAGGAGATTTGAATTCTTTGTAACCGAATAGAGTTGTGCGCAATTAACGGCAATAGGTTCGCTCCCTTTCATATGGAACTAGACCAAATGTAAAGGTCCTTAATCGTTTTAAACCATTTCTCTAGCACATAACCATTATCATTTCAGCCGTAAGACGCCCACTGCTGAACACAGGCCTCCCCCAAACACCTCCACTTCGACCGGTTCTGTGCTTCTCGCATCCAACGGGTTCCTGCGGCCTTCACAAGGTCCCATAACCAAATCAACGTATTTAATTGATGGCTATTTGCGTTTGAGTAAAATAAATAAAAATGGCGAGATGGTCAATAAACTTACCCTCAAGCTCCTGCAAGTGTTCTTAAGTTCTGCCAGCTCTTCCTTACTTTTGTTCATACTGACGTCATACTCGTCCAGCTTCTGTCGGTAGACCGCCTCCTTGCTTGCCAACTCGTCCACTTGCTTCTGAAGACTACTCAACTTCTCTTTGGATATATTTAACTCTTCCACCTGAGGTAATATTCCAGAACAAAGCCTTTTTATTATGGCAAACACTTTTTAGAGTCATATTTTTTAAAACTAGATGAGGTCAGTGTTTCCTATTGCCGACTACTCTAAGAAGGGTCGTATTGATGTCTTTACTGACCTGCAAATTATAAAAACTTAAGAAAATTTAAATTTCGCAGCTACCCCGGCGCTTACGCCATAACGCCAGGGTTCAGCATTATGTAAGTTGCATACCAAAACAGCGTGCTGTGGTGCCTGCTGCTGGTCCAGCGCTTCAGCGGCGACGCGCGCCGCTTCATCCTTCTGGTGGCGCTCCGCCAGCAGCGCTTGAAGCTGCTTAGAGGCGGCGCGCTCGGCATCTCGCGCCTGCTTCGCTTCTTGGTTCAACTCTTCCGCTCTCGCTTCTATCTTTTCGAGTGCTGCCTCAGCCTCCTTTATCTCGGCTACCACTTGCCTGTTTAGATATATTTTATTTTTAAGTATGTGTACATAAATCTGAATTCATCGCCAAACCGCCTTGAGCAAGCGTGGTGATCAGTGCGCATGCCTTCTGTTATAGAATCATGAATGCGCCAGTCACAAACGTTCTGCGACGTGTCTCCAGATACATCGCTCGAGGATTGACGCCGCAGACTTATCGGGCGACATAAGGCGACGTCGTGTGACTTTGAGTGGTGTCTCTGGGCACATATATATGGTCCCATTAAAATAGGTGGACAAACTTTTAGAAATCATTCAGACCACCAAAATAAGGACAATGTATATGGGATAGGATAGGAAATCCCACCTGGCAGATTTTTTTTAGATATAAATGTATTATTTTCTCCTTTTTTGTCCACTTACTTCTTCCTCTCGGCAGTGCTGAGGTGCAGCAGACGGCTGGTTCGCGCGGACCCGCCGTAGCTGCGGTAGTTTGGCGCAGGATGGTACTCCGTAGAGTCGAGGGTCACTATCTTGGAACAGTTCACTGGTACGTTCTCTTCGTTGTCCGATAAACGGACCGCGTCCTCTGTGAAACGGTTTATTTGAGAATGGTGGGTGGTTCAAGAACCTCTCTTTCTCTGCGGTGCAGTTAGTTCCCACGGAGCAGACTGTACGGAAGAGGTTTTACATCGATTTGCTTAAAGTAAAAAAGTATCCTCCACAGAAGCCAAGCTTCTAAGTATTGTTTTGCCGCGTTTTATAGTAACACCTATCATTGCGCGTTTGTATGAAGTTTTCTTTCTGTCGGGTTGCATACTCCGATCGCAGAACATAATACAAAACATGTTTAGGTATTTATCTATGGGCCTGTATCGCCTGAAATGAATGGGAAACTATTACACTCACCGTGGTCAGGAACAAGTAGCACCCTCTCCATGCCAACGTTATCGATCAGAAAGTTCGCGACCACGGGGTCGGCCACGTCGAGCGAGTCCAGCGCGGACACGAAGGGCCCGGTGCGCACGCGCGTGGCCCGCACGTCGTGCGCGCGCGGCAGGAACTTGCTGCACGTCACGCTGGGCTTCGGGCGGGAGCCGTATACCTGGCGAGTTTTAATAAAAGTTTTAATTTTTTTTTGAGATTTGGATAAGACTTGTCATAGCCGGTGTTTTGAATTTAAATACAGGACACAGAGCTACCCTACTCACTCGTCATAAAAAAATTAAATTAAGGAATTCTATGGAGTTGTTCGAAATTTTCGAGTCAAATACAATTGGTCGACTATTACTCGTAAACTTGTAAAGCCCACTTAAGTGTGACAGTTTTCCTTTAAACTTCGTTATATATAAGTACTACTGCCATGACATTTGAATTTCTAACTACAACCGTTTAGTTGGTAGAGGGGAGGGTCACTTGACTCTAACGAAAATTGGTACTTTAAAGCTTGATAAGTCACGAACGGTTTACTTATTCAAAAAACGGTCTTTCCAAACCTGTAATATTTTTGAAAAATCTATTCAACGATATCCCACAATATGGGAAGGACGAAAAAAAAAATTATCATCCCCACTTTACATGTAAGGGAGGTAACCTAACTTACTTTTTCGGCGTCATTAACGTATATACTCATGCCAAATTACAACTTTCTAGTACCAATAGTTTTTGAGCTAAGCCGCGGACAGACAGACAGACGGACATGGCGAAACTATAAGGGTTCCTAGTTGACTACGGAATCCTAAAAAGGGGCTTGACAGATTTCGGCTTAAAGAAAATTTGCGAGCAAAGGGCTCAAAATACGCGGTAATATAGGCCGGCCTCACCGGCTATAAATATAGCGCCATCTTCCGACAAAAATCTGCCCTGGCTTTAAGTTTCCTTAAGGCAACCACAAGACAGCCCGGTTAAGTAGTCACGACCACTCTAGGTCAACTACGAGATGCCATTTAGAAAACAAAAAAAAAACAAACGGCAAAAATCAGTCGCAGCTCAGAAGTCGAAGAGGCAACAACTACAATAAGAAACCGAAATCTGCAAGCAAGAATTAACAAGAAAATCTTCGTTTCATTACGCCGCCTCCTCGTTGCCCGTCTCTACGAAGCCCTCCTAGTGGGTTGCACCCTCCATTACTTACGCATTCAGGGGTGCTTGGGATGTGTGCCGCCTGCAGAGTCACTCGACTCAGTAGTATGGGACATACGTCACAACGTGGGAGACTGTCCCAGGCACGACCGCAGGGTACTGGACGTGTCCCGGTTGTCCGCAACACTACAATTGAAGACCGCCTCAAGAAACAGGTTCTCCGACTAACTAAGCAACAGTTGCGTACAGTTACAGCAGCTTTAACTAGCCACGTCATTTAATAAACACCCCTTTGTCATAGGACTCACAGACAGTCATCAACTGTGCAGGCCTGCATGCAGGACGACGAGACAACAGCACATGTGCTTGTGCACTGCCCGGTGGTCGCCATGTGCAGGCTGTGCACTTCGGTAGCCCGATACCCTCCGTCAGACGGTCAGTAACGTCGGGCTCACGGCTTGTCATGATTTTTTTTTTTCGAGTAAGTCCTTGTAACTCGTATATTTTTGTTCTATGGGTGCCAATGCCTGACATAAACGTTTATTATTTACTTTATTTCAATAAATACATATAAATTATATTTTTAAATATTATAATACACAAAATATAAAAACATTTAAAAATATAAAAACCGGCCAAGTGCGAGTCAGACTCGCGCACCGAGGGTTCCGTACAATTACAATTTACGATTTATGACGTGTTAAAAAAAACTACTTACTAGATCTCGTTCAAACCAATTTTCGGTGGAAGTTTACATGGTAATGTATGTACATCATATATTTTTTTAGTTTTATCATTCTCTTATTTTAGAAGTTACAGGGGGGGAGGGGATGTCTCTCGCGCAAACTATTCAGTTTAGAAAAAAAATATATTAGAAACCTGAATATCATTTTTGAAGACCTATCCATAGATAGCACACACGTATGGGTTTGATGAAAAAAAATTTTTTGAGTTTCAGTTCTAAGTATGGGGAACCCCCAAAATTTATTGTTTTTTTTCTATTTTTGTTCTTAATGCGGTTCGCATAATACATCTACTTACCAAGTTTCAACAGTATAGTTCTTATAGTTTCGGAAAAAAGTGGTTGTGACATACGGACGGACAGACAGACATGACGAATCCTTAAGGGTTCCCGTTTTTGCCATTTGGCTACGGAACCCTAAAAATAGTAGCCCACCGGTATCGGGAACAGGGTCCAAGCTACCGGCGGTCAGGGCTCCAGAGATAGGAACCTCCTGACAATGCGAGCCGTGTCCAGAAATACCGCATTCTGAATCATGCGCTTGATGCAGCTGCCCAACGAGAGCCTCCTCAGGTGTTGGTCGAGGCTCTTGGCTATTAAGGTTAATAACAAAGAGCCTCGAGTCTCGACCCACACCTGAGGAGGCTCGTCGTGCCAGCCAATGGGTATTGGCTGTCACGACTATCGGCACAATGATCGCTGAGTCCACATCCCACATGTCGACAACGTTTATTATTATTATTAACTAGCTGACCCGGCAAACGTTGTTTTGCCATATAAATTATTTCTAGCTGTCCGGCGCTACTTCGTTCGCGTGGTGTCCTACCCCTTACCCTACCCAACTCCTACACTACTCCTACACTACTCCTACCCTACTCCTACCCTACTCCTACCCTACTCCTACCCTTCTCCTACCCTACTCCTACCCTACTCCTACCCTACTACTACCCTACTCCTACCCTACTCCTACCCTACTCCTACCCTACTCCTACCCTACTCCTACCCCACTCCTACCCTACTCCTACCCTTCTCCTACCCTACTCCTACCCTACTCCTACCGATGTTAACCATTTGTCATTATTTCTGAACGCACGCATAAATATTTGAGGAACTTCTATTCAAATCTGCTTAATACACTTTTCAACCTCTTTAATTGATTAAAAAAAAAGCAAAAAAATACAGACAAAAGTTTATTCACCCTTTTTAAATAGTTTACACAAAATACATTTCTGAACGCATGCATAAATGTCAATCACAGTATTTGACAGGATGACAGGAGGAAAACAAATGTTTGACAGGTACGAAACAAAGGAACATAATTAAATGGAAAATGATTAATTTTCATAATTATGTATTCGTCAAGTTTTGATTGTTTTTAAAATGTATTCTGCTATTCAGGGCGGAGACAAATCCAACGAAACAAAAACCATGAAAATTGATCCAGCCGATCTCGAGTTATAAGTGTTGTAACAAACCCGACTTTCTTTTATATATTAATATAGATATAGATACTCACTTGATTCATCAACTGAAAGAGTTTCCTGGAGTCTTCAGGCGTGTTCACACAGAAAGCCTGGATGTTTCCACCGATGATGTGCTCCAGCGCTCCGCCCCATTTCTTCTCTTTCACTTTCAGATAAGCGCCTGACAAATACTTATGTATTAAACTTTATGCTTAATAAAACGGTTGAGGTAGACTTAATGGCTTAGGCAAGCACAAGATAACGGCATAATGAATTATACAGGGTTATACTAGAGCTAATTTGCAACTTTGACCTGGATGCAAGCCATGGAGCGCATTATCGTGGGGGATCGACTTTCAGACCTTGTAAAGAACACAATACTGCGCGCCAAAACCAGAATCACGGATGTTATCCAAAAAAACTGCCAATGTTAAGTGGAATTGGTCAGACATATCTGTCGCATATCAGATGAGCTGCTAAAACCACCGATTGGGTCCCATTAAATGCTAGGCAACATCGCGGCAGACCAAGACGAAGACGCAGGGACGAACTTTACTCCCATCGAAAGGACTGGCCCGCAATGCCAATGACGGAGAGTTTTATTCCTGTTTTTTTTTTGTGTGCCGTATATAAAACCTGCAGGGGTTAAATAAAATTATTTTCTTTCTTTCTTTACAGACGTGTGTGTGAAAGGGAAATGGATGCCTTTGCCCAACAGTGGGACATTACGGGCTAAATAGATATTCAGATCAGCAACGCCTCGCCTCACATTAGAGCACTAGGCGTTGCTGTTCTGGGTAAATAGAATAATCCTGCTACAGTAGGTACCTACACTATGCTACAGGCAATATGCGCGTTCAAAGCCTTTTCGTCTGTGGGCGGTTACTCTGTGGCGCGACGCTCGTGCTAACTAAACCCGAGCATTACCGAAGCGATGAAGCTGTACCTTCCTTTATCTTTTTGCGGATAACTTTCATACGTACCGATAGGGCCCCTGGGCTTCTGTGAGAACTGTTTCTTGGCGACAGCCGCGTTGATCTGCTGGCACAGCTCCACCATGTTGTTGCCGTACACCGCCAGAGAGTCGTTGCCGCGCGACTCCAACTCGCGTAGTGTTTGCTTCAGTTGGCCTTTTAACCGAAAACAATAAAAATAAACTAGCGCGGTTTTTACGGTTTGACAAAACATGGAGATTTCTTTATTATTTGTAAGTTTAATATTAATGAATTATTCACATAAATTTTCCGGAATAAATTCTCTAAACGATGGTGAAAACAACATCAAAATCTGTTGTCTGTTTAAAAGAACTACGCGGTCACACGCAGACAGACCTGAAAAGAGAATACTAGTATTTTACATGAAGCGCCTGCCCATCTTACCTCCACAACCCAGTTACTGGGTAATACGATACCCCTTATTAACACTGGTTCAACTGGTTGTCAGACTTTCGGGATACTGACTGCTCTGGCTTGTTTTCTATTAATGATTTGTATGTACTGCTGTTGTTGTACAAAATAAATAAATAAAAACTGAGATATACGCTCCTTTGCAACAAAAAAACGGGCGGTTTTGATTTTTCTACATTATTGGTAATCATTTAGTTCTAGAGTGGTTTTAATATCCAAACTATGTTGCTAGCACTTAATAAAGAGTCTGGGTATGAAAAAATTCCAAATACGAAACTTTTACTTTTTAAAATAATAATTCCTTTTTCAGTTTGTGACTTTTTACTTACTTTTCGCGGGTTTGCGGTTAAAGGGTTATCAGGCAACTAAAACTAACTACTCGTGATTTTTAGTAGAATAATTTATGTTAGTCGCATAATCCTGCCTTATTGTGACTAAAACAGATATCTTTGTGTCGATTGTAATGGCAGTAAAAGCAATAAGAGCTAGTAAAATTATAGCGCTGCTGGAAGAGGGGTGTAGCCAATGTTACGTCTCATAGTGGTTAAACGTGAGTCGTTCATCCGTCCAAAGAACCTGGACTCGATACCAAGAGACAGGTTCCGTTCAGAGAAGACAAGGTTCTGGGAGAAAACGTTGCACACAACCACGAGACGACCGCTTTTTTGTAACTCAGGCGCTGAGAAACCACAAATGTTACATAGACCTCAAAAGAAACCTTGAAGAGGTAAGAGGATCACCAAGTTAGCCTATGGACAGTGAGGAGGAGGCTTTTAGCGGCTGATATACGCTGTCGACGACCAGCGCGGGCCCCCAAGTTACTCCGTGAGCACCGGATTGCTCGATTGAGGTTCGCTAGGAATTTATGCTTATGAAGCTAAGAAAATTAGTTAATGATTTTCTGAGATCCGTCGTTTTTCGTTGATTTGTCACAAATATTTGGGTTAAGGGTATTTTTTTTTTGGGATTCGTAGAAAAAAAGCGTGAAAACGGGACCCCATCACCAAGTCTTCTGCTGCCTCTGCTTCTGCTGTCTGTCTATCTGTCAGTAGTTCGTATTCTATCAAAACCAGTTTACAAACGCCATACGCCAGTTTCGGTCGGGCCGAAGAGTCGGCCACTTCTTATCTTCCAAACAGAAACTGCGGCCGAAACCTGTTTTTTTTTTGCCGAAACTGGGCCAAATCGAACCTTCGGTCGGAAACTAATTTAAAAATTTACTGGCGAAATGTGGGTGTACTATAGGCATATTCCTTCGCGGAGTACAGGCGTGATATTATATTAAAAGTTAGGATACATACCGAGCTTCCCGCGCTGCTGCTGCGCGTGCTTGTTGAGCTGCTCGGCCTGGCCCTGCGCGTGCGCCGCGTTGTCCCGCGCCTGCGCCGCGTCGTGCTGCGCCGTGTCGTACCGCGCGCGCACGGCCCGCGCCGCGCCCGCCGCGCGCTCGGCCCGCGCCGACAGCGCGGCGCGCTGGCTCTCCGCGCCGCCCGACCTGGGTACAAATATAACATATAATAACTATCGCGCGCACGGCCCGCGCCGCGCCCGCCGCGCGCTCGGCCCGCGCCGACAGCGCGGCGCGCTGGCTCTCCGCGCCGCCCGACCTGGGTACAAATATAACATATAATAACTATCGCGCGCACGGCCCGCGCCGCGCCCGCCGCGCGCTCGGCCCGCGCCGACAGCGCGGCGCGCTGGCTCTCCGCGCCGCCCGACCTGGGTACAAATATAACATATAATAACTATCGCGCGCACGGCCCGCGCCGCGCCCGCCGCGCGCTCGGCCCGCGCCGACAGCGCGGCGCGCTGGCTCTCCGCGCCGCCCGACCTGGGTACAAATATAACATATAATAACTATCGCGCGCACGGCCCGCGCCGCGCCCGCCGCGCGCTCGGCCCGCGCCGACAGCGCGGCGCGCTGGCTCTCCGCGCCGCCCGACCTGGGTACAAATATAACATATAATAACTATCGCGCGCACGGCCCGCGCCGCGCCCGCCGCGCGCTCGGCCCGCGCCGACAGCGCGGCGCGCTGGCTCTCCGCGCCGCCCGACCTGGGTACAAATATAACATATAATAACTATCGCGCGCACGGCCCGCGCCGACAGCGCGGCGCGCTGGCTCTCCGCGCCGCCCGACCTGGGTACAAATATAACATATAATAACTATCGCGCGCACGGCCCGCGCCGCGCCCGCCGCGCGCTCGGCCCGCGCCGACAGCGCGGCGCGCTGGCTCTCCGCGCCGCCCGACCTGGGTACAAATATAACATATAATAACTATCGCGCGCACGGCCCGCGCCGCGCCCGCCGCGCGCTCGGCCCGCGCCGACAGCGCGGCGCGCTGGCTCTCCGCGCCGCCCGACCTGGGTACAAATATAACATATAATAACTATCGCGCGCACGGCCCGCGCCGCGCCCGCCGCGCGCTCGGCCCGCGCCGACAGCGCGGCGCGCTGGCTCTCCGCGCCGCCCGACCTGGGTACAAATATAACATATAATAACTATCGCGCGCACGGCCCGCGCCGCGCCCGCCGCGCGCTCGGCCCGCGCCGACAGCGCGGCGCGCTGGCTCTCCGCGCCGCCCGACCTGGGTACAAATATAACATATAATAACTATCGCGCGCACGGCCCGCGCCGCGCCCGCCGCGCGCTCGGCCCGCGCCGACAGCGCGGCGCGCTGGCTCTCCGCGCCGCCCGACCTGGGTACAAATATAACATATAATAACTATCGCGCGCACGGCCCGCGCCGCGCCCGCCGCGCGCTCGGCCCGCGCCGACAGCGCGGCGCGCTGGCTCTCCGCGCCGCCCGACCTGGGTACAAATATAACATATAATAACTATCGCGCGCACGGCCCGCGCCGCGCCCGCCGCGCGCTCGGCCCGCGCCGACAGCGCGGCGCGCTGGCTCTCCGCGCCGCCCGACCTGGGTACAAATATAACATATAATAACTATCGCGCGCACGGCCCGCGCCGCGCCCGCCGCGCGCTCGGCCCGCGCCGACAGCGCGGCGCGCTGGCTCTCCGCGCCGCCCGACCTGGGTACAAATATAACATATAATAACTATCGCGCGCACGGCCCGCGCCGCGCCCGCCGCGCGCTCGGCCCGCGCCGACAGCGCGGCGCGCTGGCTCTCCGCGCCGCCCGACCTGGGTACAAATATAACATATAATAACTATCGCGCGCACGGCCCGCGCCGCGCCCGCCGCGCGCTCGGCCCGCGCCGACAGCGCGGCGCGCTGGCTCTCCGCGCCGCCCGACCTGGGTACAAATATAACATATAATAACTATCGCGCGCACGGCCCGCGCCGCGCCCGCCGCGCGCTCGGCCCGCGCCGACAGCGCGGCGCGCTGGCTCTCCGCGCCGCCCGACCTGGGTACAAATATAACATATAATAACTATCGCGCGCACGGCCCGCGCCGCGCCCGCCGCGCGCTCGGCCCGCGCCGACAGCGCGGCGCGCTGGCTCTCCGCGCCGCCCGACCTGGGTACAAATATAACATATAATAACTATCGCGCGCACGGCCCGCGCCGCGCCCGCCGCGCGCTCGGCCCGCGCCGACAGCGCGGCGCGCTGGCTCTCCGCGCCGCCCGACCTGGGTACAAATATAACATATAATAACTATCGCGCGCACGGCCCGCGCCGCGCCCGCCGCGCGCTCGGCCCGCGCCGACAGCGCGGCGCGCTGGCTCTCCGCGCCGCCCGACCTGGGTACAAATATAACATATAATAACTATCGCGCGCACGGCCCGCGCCGCGCCCGCCGCGCGCTCGGCCCGCGCCGACAGCGCGGCGCGCTGGCTCTCCGCGCCGCCCGACCTGGGTACAAATATAACATATAATAACTATCGCGCGCACGGCCCGCGCCGCGCCCGCCGCGCGCTCGGCCCGCGCCGACAGCGCGGCGCGCTGGCTCTCCGCGCCGCCCGACCTGGGTACAAATATAACATATAATAACTATCGCGCGCACGGCCCGCGCCGCGCCCGCCGCGCGCTCGGCCCGCGCCGACAGCGCGGCGCGCTGGCTCTCCGCGCCGCCCGACCTGGGTACAAATATAACATATAATAACTATCGCGCGCACGGCCCGCGCCGCGCCCGCCGCGCGCTCGGCCCGCGCCGACAGCGCGGCGCGCTGGCTCTCCGCGCCGCCCGACCTGGGTACAAATATAACATATAATAACTATCGCGCGCACGGCCCGCGCCGCGCCCGCCGCGCGCTCGGCCCGCGCCGACAGCGCGGCGCGCTGGCTCTCCGCGCCGCCCGACCTGGGTACAAATATAACATATAATAACTATCGCGCGCACGGCCCGCGCCGCGCCCGCCGCGCGCTCGGCCCGCGCCGACAGCGCGGCGCGCTGGCTCTCCGCGCCGCCCGACCTGGGTACAAATATAACATATAATAACTATCGCGCGCACGGCCCGCGCCGCGCCCGCCGCGCGCTCGGCCCGCGCCGACAGCGCGGCGCGCTGGCTCTCCGCGCCGCCCGACCTGGGTACAAATATAACATATAATAACTATCGCGCGCACGGCCCGCGCCGCGCCCGCCGCGCGCTCGGCCCGCGCCGACAGCGCGGCGCGCTGGCTCTCCGCGCCGCCCGACCTGGGTACAAATATAACATATAATAACTATCGCGCGCACGGCCCGCGCCGCGCCCGCCGCGCGCTCGGCCCGCGCCGACAGCGCGGCGCGCTGGCTCTCCGCGCCGCCCGACCTGGGTACAAATATAACATATAATAACTATCGCGCGCACGGCCCGCGCCGCGCCCGCCGCGCGCTCGGCCCGCGCCGACAGCGCGGCGCGCTGGCTCTCCGCGCCGCCCGACCTGGGTACAAATATAACATATAATAACTATCGCGCGCACGGCCCGCGCCGCGCCCGCCGCGCGCTCGGCCCGCGCCGACAGCGCGGCGCGCTGGCTCTCCGCGCCGCCCGACCTGGGTACAAATATAACATATAATAACTATCGCGCGCACGGCCCGCGCCGCGCCCGCCGCGCGCTCGGCCCGCGCCGACAGCGCGGCGCGCTGGCTCTCCGCGCCGCCCGACCTGGGTACAAATATAACATATAATAACTATCGCGCGCACGGCCCGCGCCGCGCCCGCCGCGCGCTCGGCCCGCGCCGACAGCGCGGCGCGCTGGCTCTCCGCGCCGCCCGACCTGGGTACAAATATAACATATAATAACTATCGCGCGCACGGCCCGCGCCGCGCCCGCCGCGCGCTCGGCCCGCGCCGACAGCGCGGCGCGCTGGCTCTCCGCGCCGCCCGACCTGGGTACAAATATAACATATAATAACTATCGCGCGCACGGCCCGCGCCGCGCCCGCCGCGCGCTCGGCCCGCGCCGACAGCGCGGCGCGCTGGCTCTCCGCGCCGCCCGACCTGGGTACAAATATAACATATAATAACTATCGCGCGCACGGCCCGCGCCGCGCCCGCCGCGCGCTCGGCCCGCGCCGACAGCGCGGCGCGCTGGCTCTCCGCGCCGCCCGACCTGGGTACAAATATAACATATAATAACTATCGCGCGCACGGCCCGCGCCGCGCCCGCCGCGCGCTCGGCCCGCGCCGACAGCGCGGCGCGCTGGCTCTCCGCGCCGCCCGACCTGGGTACAAATATAACATATAATAACTATCGCGCGCACGGCCCGCGCCGCGCCCGCCGCGCGCTCGGCCCGCGCCGACAGCGCGGCGCGCTGGCTCTCCGCGCCGCCCGACCTGGGTACAAATATAACATATAATAACTATCGCGCGCACGGCCCGCGCCGCGCCCGCCGCGCGCTCGGCCCGCGCCGACAGCGCGGCGCGCTGGCTCTCCGCGCCGCCCGACCTGGGTACAAATATAACATATAATAACTATCGCGCGCACGGCCCGCGCCGCGCCCGCCGCGCGCTCGGCCCGCGCCGGCAGCGCGGCGCGCTGGCTCTCCGCGCCGCCCGACCTGGGTACAAATATAACATATAATAACTATCGCGCGCACGGCCCGCGCCGCGCCCGCCGCGCGCTCGGCCCGCGCCGACAGCGCGGCGCGCTGGCTCTCCGCGCCGCCCGACCTGGGTACAAATATAACATATAATAACTATCGCGCGCACGGCCCGCGCCGCGCCCGCCGCGCGCTCGGCCCGCGCCGACAGCGCGGCGCGCTGGCTCTCCGCGCCGCCCGACCTGGGTACAAATATAACATATAATAACTATCGCGCGCACGGCCCGCGCCGCGCCCGCCGCGCGCTCGGCCCGCGCCGACAGCGCGGCGCGCTGGCTCTCCGCGCCGCCCGACCTGGGTACAAATATAACATATAATAACTATCGCGCGCACGGCCCGCGCCGCGCCCGCCGCGCGCTCGGCCCGCGCCGACAGCGCGGCGCGCTGGCTCTCCGCGCCGCCCGACCTGGGTACAAATATAACATATAATAACTATCGCGCGCACGGCCCGCGCCGCGCCCGCCGCGCGCTCGGCCCGCGCCGGCAGCGCGGCGCGCTGGCTCTCCGCGCCGCCCGACCTGGGTACAAATATAACATATAATAACTATCGCGCGCACGGCCCGCGCCGCGCCCGCCGCGCGCTCGGCCCGCGCCGACAGCGCGGCGCGCTGGCTCTCCGCGCCGCCCGACCTGGGTACAAATATAACATATAATAACTATCGCGCGCACGGCCCGCGCCGCGCCCGCCGCGCGCTCGGCCCGCGCCGACAGCGCGGCGCGCTGGCTCTCCGCGCCGCCCGACCTGGGTACAAATATAACATATAATAACTATCGCGCGCACGGCCCGCGCCGCGCCCGCCGCGCGCTCGGCCCGCGCCGGCAGCGCGGCGCGCTGGCTCTCCGCGCCGCCCGACCTGGGTACAAATATAACATATAATAACTATCGCGCGCACGGCCCGCGCCGCGCCCGCCGCGCGCTCGGCCCGCGCCGACAGCGCGGCGCGCTGGCTCTCCGCGCCGCCCGACCTGGGTACAAATATAACATATAATAACTATCGCGCGCACGGCCCGCGCCGCGCCCGCCGCGCGCTCGGCCCGCGCCGACAGCGCGGCGCGCTGGCTCTCCGCGCCGCCCGACCTGGGTACAAATATAACATATAATAACTATCGCGCGCACGGCCCGCGCCGCGCCCGCCGCGCGCTCGGCCCGCGCCGACAGCGCGGCGCGCTGGCTCTCCGCGCCGCCCGACCTGGGTACAAATATAACATATAATAACTATCGCGCGCACGGCCCGCGCCGCGCCCGCCGCGCGCTCGGCCCGCGCCTGGGTACAAATATAACATATAATAACTATCGCCCCAGTTTCGCACGGTGTTTACAGCTTGACGAAGCATTGACATTTCTTTAATTTATATAACTTTAATGTTAAAGTATGATACACATTTGACATTAACCATCCGGAATAAGTTCTCTAAATTGGTGAAAACCACATAAAAATCTGTTGAACGACGCGGGCACACAACAGAAACGAAAAATTACTTTAAATTAAATTATGTATTGATAGTAACGAATGTTTTAGTAGAGATCGTTTAAGTAGGATGTGATAAGGTACCGATTAACGAGGTAACGATTATACAGTGTGGGGAGGACAATAGGATCATAAATGAAACTTCGTATAAGTCATGATATTCCCAACCGTCACACAAAAAATCAAATGAATATATCCAGTAGTTTAGCCACAGGACTTTATTTTTCATTTTAAGTATTTTCTACACGATGTATTGTAAACAGAAAAGCACGCGACAGGTTAACGACAGACGTTGCCAGCTCGCTACTATAAAAACTACGTCTTTTCTTTCAAACTTATTTTCTCAATGCAAATTATACTTTTTGCCCGAGCCATAAGAGTCACAAAGCGTGTCATCACAGCTACAATAAGAAAAAATGCATGCGAAAGTTATTACTTTGCTGTTACGCACTCTTGTCAATCGCAAAATATGTATGTGAGAAAGAGATAGCTAAGTTTTCTTGTTCCTACTTTGCTACTTGTCGGCGTGTCTCGGTTACGCCTTCAGTCAGTGAGTCACCGGACGTGCTTCCTGCCTGTGACGCGTTTTGTTTTTCTCTGGAAATTCGGATGCGCCCGCGCCCCGCCCGTTTGAAGTCGCCGCGCGAGTGTTATCGTATCATTGTTGGTTGTGTTGTGTTGTGTTTTGCGAAATTTGACGCTTTGTTTTAATAGTGACAGGACATATTGAAAATAAAGAAAATTAATAACTGGCGACATAATTATGTGATCGAAAAGTGATTGTGAATAATAAATTGATAATTTAGTGTCCGACCGAAAGTTCGGTTTCGATTTTTCAAAATTCCACCCCAGTGGGGGTGAAAAGCAAAAAATAATCTTGAAAATTGGCATGAATACTCGCCTAAGTAAGCAATAAAGTTTATCATTATTAGTTTTTCAAAACTACCCCTCAAAGAGGGATATAGGGGTGTTGAAGTTTGTGTGGAAGAAATTGAATGCGCGGTCCGATTAACTCGAAACTCAGTATTGATACTTTCGACAGAAAATAATTAATAATAAGAATGTAAAGTTGTCGAAAATTGACCCCTGACGGGGCAAAAAGGGGTAATTCGGTTTTTAGGGGAGGATTTGAACTTGAAACTGTATGTTACATTTTCACGCCTAAACCACTGAACTTCTGATTTGGCAAAGCGATAGATGGCATCCTGGGGAAGCACATACTTTTTATCCTGGTAGCACGTTCCCGTGGGATTCCGACATTCACGCGGGCGAAGCAGCGGGCAGAAGCTAGTATTAAATAAATGATTATAACAAAATTAATATACCTACTGTGTTTCCATTTCATGTCCTAATTAATGCAGAATAATGGGTAAAATGCACCAAATTTCAGTATTTTAAGGAATTTAATACTTAACCACGTGAGTTTCGGTTTCGGTTTCGGCAGAACCTGAAGCCACGGCCGAATATTCGGTTTCGGTTTCGGTTTCGGCCGGAAAACCAGTTTCGGTCGGACTCTTGATTAGTGAATAACTCGCGGGTGAATGATGCCCGACTATTTGGTTAATATTCTGTGATTTGATTTGTGTAATTGAGCATTAATAATAATAAGAATACGCCAAACATTACGTCGCTGCGTCACAGATTACTGAATAGTTACTACGCTGCGTCGCCGTCGTCCGCGTCGGCCACAGCTATAACATGAATGAAACCAAGCTGCGTTGCCATTCTTATCGCAGGTCAGTGTACCAATTTTATAAATGGTGTTTTATTTTGTTTGCAGTTTTAAGCTATTTAGTTTGTTAGAAAAAATTGTTTTTTTAATTTCGATGTTCGGATTTATTTGATAGTTTACAAATGTTTCTATAAACCAGTATTGCCAGTGTTTTCATTTAAAGTCATATTGTCATCTCCACATTGTATATTCATTAGACTCATCATTACAACACCCTAAATTAAAATTTGCCTCAAATGTCATGATTTCATGAAATAATCATTCAATAGGGCAATTAGGGACTACCCTGGCGCTTTCACCTTAAAAGAGCGCTTACATGAGCAACCGAAATAGCGTAAATCTTGCCAATTGTGGTGAACGTCACGACAGTTTAATGTGAATCTGTGATGCCAAGATTATCAAGATTAGTAATTGCTAAAGCTTTCAAAACACCATATCGAGCTATGTAGAGCATCATAATGTTCCAATTAATAACACAACTTCGGGGAACCCCCCTTCAAAAAACTGCGTGTAACAGCATTGTGGCGTTCGTGGCGCTATTACGATTATTCTATGGGGCCTTATGGCCCCCATAGAATAATTTTAAAACGCCTACAACATGGCATTATTTAAATGATTACACTACTTTTCACTATTATTTTTATTTACAAAATAGTTTCCACATTAAAAATAAAATAAAAATGATCAGCATCCATATTCACTGAACATACCCAATATTCCGATCCGATCTTTCTCTTCTCACTGTTAAGTGAGTCGGTGAGCTTGCCGGCTTTGTATTGCGAACTGCACCATGAGGACTGGACACTGTTCATTTCGGTCTCTAGTGAACGAAGCTCTTGCTAATCAACTCAACTTAGCCAATATTCTGTCTCTCCCTCCAAGTCTCCGATCTTCCTCTTCTCCTTGTTGCGAACTGCGCCACGTGACCTGGACATTGTTCACTTCGGTCAACCACTAGAGGTCGAAATGAACAATGTCCAGGTCACGAACGAAGCTCTTGTTAATCAACTCAACTTACCTAATATTCTGTATTTGTCTCTCTCTCCAAGTCTCCGATCTTCCGCTTCTCTCTGTTACGCGAGTCGGTGAGTTTGCCGGTATTGTTATACAAGCTGCGCCACGTGGCCTGCACAGTGTTGACGGCGTAGTTAGCTCATTGACTCAACTTACCTAATATTCTGTATCTCTCTCTCCAGATCTCCGATCTTCCGCTTCTCTCTGTTCAGCGAGTCGGTGAGCTTGCCGGTATTGTTTTGCGAGCTGCGCCACGTGGCCTGCACAGTATTCACTTCGGTCTCCTGTGAACGAAGCTCTTGCTCCAACGCCGTCTTCTGTAGCGTCTTCTCGTCGAGATCCTTTCGCAATGCGCTGTAAATATTGCTTTGTTATTAAAATGTAAAACAAACCGGCCCAGTGCATGATGGACCACGCACACACTTAATATTGCAGTTGAAAAACATGTTCTCCCATACATTTCAGCAGCAATTTTTTGACGAATTTGACGGCACGGTTGGCGCAGTGGTTAAGCGATTGACTGCTGCGCTGCGTGTCGCGGGTTCGATTCCCGCACGGAACAAATATTTGTATGACCTACAATTAGTTGTTCCGGGTCTGGCTGTTTGTGTATGTGAGTTTATATGTCTGTAAACGCACCCACGACACAGCAAAAATTACTACTGTGGGGCAACGTTTAAAAAAATAAATAAAAAAGTATACAAGTAATAATCGACCAACGATTATTACTTGTTAACTTGTAAAGCCTTCTTATCAGCTGTGATAGATTTAATTTTAACTTCCCTATATTACAATAGCAGTACGTTTTGATTGTCCCTATCAGAATCGGTGGTTCATGTCGTGTGTAGGTGTGGCGAGACATGGCAATTTATAAACATTATGTAAAGTGTACTAGGTTAAGGTTTCTATGGGTCTATGCCACCCGAAATAAAGTTATTATTATATTACTACTGCCATGATTTCACATATCCAAAAGCACCATTTAGCTGGCACTATAAGCGGTCACAAATTTGCCGTTAAAGTTTAATATTTCGCAAACGGATCCCTGAATCGAAAAATGGTTTTAACACTCCCGCAATATTTTAGAACGGTCTGTTCAACCATGGGTTAGATGAGACACTTTACGCGTAGGGGAGGTAAGTACCGCAAAAAATATTATTCAAGGTTTTATTTTACCACTTTGTAGGCGTGATATGATCTGTATACCTGAACGTCTCTGAAAGAGACTGTGAAAGAGTCTCTGAACTAAGCCGCGACAGACGGACGAACATGGCGAAACTATAAGGGTTCCTTGTTGCCTACGGAACCGTAAAAAGGGAAGAGGAAAATAAATGGTGAGACCCCTCTCTCCATTTATTTTCCTCTGTCCTGGAGTCCTGTCGACCTGCCAAGCGAGGGACACAATCATTTCATTTCTTTTCACTTCAAGATACAAACATCAGGGTAGCCCTGGCTCTTGTACTAGGGGGTCCTGTATCACAAGAGCCAGACCTCACAATTTACAGAGAATATAATAATAATATAGAATCGCGATAGAGAAAAATGAGATTCGTTATAATTATGGCATGCATTAGAAGGTAAATTTATAAATAATATAAAAGATTTAATAGAAAAAAAAAACAAGTAAGTAATGATGTTATAAGAGTTTACATTTTTTTTTTTTTTTTTATTAAGTTACCATTGCGTTCTTTTTAGAGTCTGGGTAAGTGTGACTGAGGTGTGTGTGGTGGGGTGTTCGTGTGTGGTGTGTGTGTGTATAACTCACCTCACCTCACATTGTACCCCACAATGTGAGGTGAGTTAAAATGGTAAATATTGAGTTCATGATCGGAATGTTTATCTTTTATTTATTTGTTCTAAGTAAGTTTGTGTTAAGTTAGTGGGCAAGTGAGTGTTTGTTTTGTACTTAAACAGATAACGTTATAGAGAAAATATTTCTAAGATTAAAAATGATTTCTTAGCTTAACTCACTCAATCGCGCTGGTATTGCTGCCATAGTTCTCTGCCATCTTGCTGAGTTTGTCTCTCAATTTGTCCATCTTGGCCGTCTGTTTGTCATATTGTTCTTGAATCTTATTCGCCTCCCGCTCTAACTCCGCTATCTCACTCCAGTAGTACTCGTCCTGTAGAGCCTTTTTCTTTGCTTTGACCTGAACGTGCGATCGTAACTGATCATGTCTGGATTTCCACTTTTTGTACTCTTCTTCCAATTCTCGACAAGCCTGAAACAGTCAAACATTGCTTAGACACGTGAAAGCTGTAAAAGTTACATAAAGGTACAAGTTTCAAAGTCGTGTGGCTGTTTTTTTTATTAAGATCGACATGCATGCATGCCTATATGTCGCATGTCGATCTGTCGCGACAGATTAAACGCTTGCGCTATCATGAATGTACGTTAAGTCATGAGAGCGTAAAGTACAAGTAGCAACCGTAACATAAAATAAAGTAACCATCTAACTAAACTTAGTAACTTACTTCTTGTTTTCTTTTCCTTGTAGTGGCAGCTTTCTGACAGTTCTCAAGGCCAATATTGTAATTGTTTTCCATCTTGTCCAAGTTAGTCGCCTTACGGAACAGGGCGTATTTCTTCTTAGCGTCGGAAGCGTGAAAACTTCTAGCGTCATCCTGGTTTAGTACTGAAATAGGGTTGTCTACTTGTATGTCATGCGCGACAGTTATTGATTTCACATCCTCGAATTTTGTTGAAGCAATTTCACCTAAAAAATAAATAATTTTATATATTAACCACTGTTGAGGAAAGGACGATCTTTGTTCTGCAGGGGAACAACTTAGGCGTATAATAATAACATGTATCTTTGGTTAGGCAGGGGCCATAGGTTTTCCATAGTCCTAGATAACCAGTTCATTTTAGCCACCCAAACCCATAATCCAATATCTTTGTTTCCATATCCTGCAATAGTAACCAACAGGAGGCTGTCCTTGGGTTTGGTTGCATAGTGGGAACAGGGATAATTTTAGTGTCGGTTGGTGCCACATTTCATTAAAACGTCTAACGGGCCTCTGCAGTGGCTTCAGCCCCTCGTACGCCCACAGGTCCGGGACCCCAGGGTCCCGAGAATATGTATTATAATAATATAATGTTTGATCTTAATTAAAAGAGACCATGACCTCTGAGTTTGTTTCGGCATTTCTTCTGAGAGATCAGAAATGTCGGCGCCATTTAGTTAGTTAGTTTTAAAACATCGACCAAAAAATAGACGTGTCAAAGTGTCTCAAAAGATTTACTTACAGAAATAATAATCATCATTTTAATATTATTGTAGCATATGCGGTAAATATGTACATTATATTCATTAGAATTACATAAAAAACTTTTCCGGTGAGTGCCGCGTCACATTATCGGCATAGTCGTATCCTTGAAACTACATATACTATACAACATTATGTTATGTATCTCTGCACACTTATCTAATGTTTACGGCACAGCGAATGAGAGGCGACATGCTAGCGAATGGACATACGGTGCAATAGCGACGCGGACTGAGCGAGTGGAGTCAGTGGAGACACATGGTCTTCCTGGTCATCGACCAAACAGGGTCTTAAACTCAAAACTAGACATCCCCCCCCTCCCTATGAGAGAAACATTTGCCCCCACACATTGCCGCCGACGCCGCACCTCTTTAAAACACCTCTCTTGCTGCAGTAGCAATGATATCAGGGCTAATATCTAATTAGGAAGTGTTGTCGGTGGCTTCCGCAGGCGTTAGCCTTAGGGGCGACTGTCCTTAAGGGTGCCGCATACAAATAGCGAAAAGCGAAAATCACGAGTGACGTGTTCGCGGCATTATATTATACGTAGAGACTCGCCGCGTGCAATAAGGACATAAGCGGTGTCTGCGTACATTAAAACTAGCCGCGCCCGCGCACGCATCCGAACCCGCCTACACTCTGATCCGCCCCATAGATAAATAGAAAACCAGCATTTGTGTTACTGTTAGTGTGCATTTTCTTATCTTTAAATTCCGCAACTCATTTGCAATAAACACTTATATGAAATAGTCTACATATAGGCTAGCATTATCTGATTTATCGATTACACGTCTAATGTGGTGGTAATAAAATAGCGACAAAATGCGATATCCGAGTTTTGTATTCGCGAATTGAGGATTTGATAACATTGTATTTTATGTTGCTACCTTCATAGTATTCCCCATATTCTATCCTACTAATTTTTTCAAATCTAGAGGAGACTTATTTTCCTTGAAACTTATTCTATCTTAAGAATTCACTACTGCAAGATATAACAAAAAGACAGTTTCTAATCTACATCAACTTTTTACGACCTGGCGGGAGTCAACATTTCCACACCTGTAACATCCTTTTAGAATCCAGTTGTGAACTCAATCTGTTTGCTAGTAAATCGAAGGTGATAATGATAAATTGATAATACATTGGAATGCTTTAAGTTTTGTGCGAAGACCAAATGAATGGATTCTTTCGTAAATTTGCTAAGTGTTTATTAAAAGCAGTGTAGTTGATCAAAGTTGTTCTGCCTTCAATAACAACTAAACATACCTACATTTATCTAGATACCTAAATGGAATAGTAGACTCTCGTATTCAAAGGACAGTATAAATTAAACTAAACCAATGTAATAAAACCGATTGCTGAATTCTTAAGGAAAACTGTGCCATTATAGGTAGACTGGAATGCAAAGTGTGACTATGGACCCATTAAATGATGTTTTAACCACTTCTCAATCAAAGGCATAATAAAATTACTGTTGTCTTTTGTAGATCTTTGATTTGGCTTAAATGGAGTAATGATACTATTGTTTCATACATTTCAACATCTTTGTTTTCAATAAAAGTTTCAGGATTTCCCTTATTTGATACATTTAATTATTCTGGTGACCTTACATGATGATGATGACCTAACATGTGCTTGTGCCATTCCTAGAAATTGCTAGAGATAAAGCCTCATCATAACATGGAAGGAAGTAAGAATAAACATCTTTCAACCAGATAAATATGAATAAAATGTTGCACAAATGTTGTTACATACCAGATGCAGTTTTAATTTTGTAATTGGAGCCTCCTGCAGCATTGATATGCCTTACAACAGTTATGTAGTCGCCATAAATATGGTGTTTGTATGCCATAGGACCACTGTTCTTGATTTTTATCTCAATTGTCGCAGAGTTGGCACCCTTCTTTATAAATGCTGGAACAACAAACTCAAGTTACAAATTTGAAACAAAGGGCCTGATATACAATTTGTATAAACAATAACAGCATGGCAACAATAGAAGAGTAGAGTAGTTGTTGGAAGTTAAAAATGATGAAAACCCAGATTTTATGTTACATTTTGGATACAAAGTTACAAAAAGCTAAAATGTGTCAAATGTATAGTGTTTAGGTCTGAACAATTTTAAAGTGATAAACTGATAGTGACAGGACTAAGTGAATATAAGAGAAAACCAGGTCACAGGGTCGTCTCAGGGGCGGAGTTATAATACATTACTCCAACTGAATGAAATGAAATTTAAATCTTGTATTAAATGCACACTATGTAGCCAAGCATATTATAAGTTAGAGGATTACATAGCTGACAAAAATGCTTGGCTCAATGCTGGTCCACAGGGGCGCATAAACTAATTAGCATTCGGAAACATTGTTGGAGCTGCTGAACATTGGAGAAAACTTTATTTGCATTGTATAAACTCAATTTCTTAGCATTGTATAATTGCATAGCACATGTGTGAGCAATATGTACTTGCTATAAAGCTACCATTTACTGGGTACGTCTTTCATTCTCACTCTAATGTCTCGCTGGTGGTGGCGTGTGTGTTGGATCATTAAGTTCCCTTCAAAATGGTTGAGCTGAATGGTGCTGATCCATACATCATGTTCATGAAGGGGCGCCGTCAGTAGGGACTGGTCATCTCTTAGCTGCCACGGCTTATTTTAATTTCTGAATTGTTTTTATGTTTTCTATAACGGACGCTTTTAACGTGCACATGATGTAAAAAGAATGATGTAATCCAATAGTTTGTAACAATTTTATGGTTTAAAAGAGTGTCTGTGGAGTTTCTTGCCCGTTCTTCTCCATAGGTACCTACGCTTTGGAATGGGCAACTAGCTTCATCTATCTGACTGACCGAACCATTTGACAATTCAAAAGTGCCTGTAATTGGTTTAGTTGAAATAAATGATTTGAGTTTGAGTTTTGAATTACGGAGGTACATTTTGCGCCGATCCCAAGTAACATGGGGCAACGGCAGGATGAAGAAGAACAAACTTGTAACTTACAGCGTAGATTACTTCCGCGGTTTGTAGCAGACGCTCTTCCACCTAAGCCGACAACTAAAGCAGTCAGAATTGCACTTTTCCCACTCCCGTTGCGACCAACAATAAAATTTACGTTTCTGTTTAAATTTACTTCCAAATTGTCATGACAAAAAAAGTTGCGAACATGTATGTTGACGATGGCACCATCCTTATCCTCTTGATCATTTTCGATCATATCAGTATCTGGTTCCATTTTGCATGAAAATGAATTTATACTCTAATTTTAATTGCGCCAAGCGCCAAACAAGCCGCAAACAAAATATGCTAAAATCACAGATAAGATAACTCTCTAAAAGTCAGAGATAAATAAAATAGGATTGATTGTCAGTGTCACTGTGTCAGTGCCTGTCAAGGGTGCGTTCTAAAATGCGTTTCGCTCGACACAGCGAATGGAACGTAAATACTATTGACAGACCAAGGAGCTGCTCCGCCCGTCGTATTGAGTAGTTTTGAGTGTGTAATTGAACGCAGCCCAGAACATAGAGTATACAGTCTGGCCCAGAAGTGCAGGGTCCTCCATAGACTATACACTTATAGGCTCCTCTCTAGACGTAGAGGGGAATAGCCATGGGAATAGCTTGTCGGAGTGTATGTCATACCCAAATAAGTATTTTATTTTTTTAGGAGTCTCGTACCCTATGGTCGGACTCCACTATGGGTTCTACCTTATAAAAGTTTAAGCAGTCCAGTCCACTGGTTGAATATTGATTTAAATACTGTAATATTCTAAATCCAACCCAAACAAACCAGAACCAGAGAAATTAGTCTTTCTTCGTTCGTATTTCTATTAGGTACTTGTGCAAGTATTGTGTTGTCAAGCAGATTCAGATTCAATCCAAAGGAATGAATGATCAAGAACGAAAACATCGAACTTATTTTTTTAACTTATCATAATAGTAGAATTTTAAAAATACGTGTCTGGCAACATTTTTTGAAAACGCCATTTTTAACGTTACGAAAATCACGAGAATTTGTGATTTGTTGATAATTTTGATCTTAAAATCGATTGTGCCAGTGTAATCACATAGTAATTGCTTTATTTGTAATTGAATCGTGTAATCACTGCATTGCTGTTGATTCGAAGAGCAATATCAAGGTAAACAACTTTCCTTTGACCGAACGTTATTGAATTACCTTACAAATTTATTGTTTTTGCGGCGAACCATGTGTTTTACATGTAGTTTATATTGTTAAGTAAATAGGAAAAACCGTTTGCTTAGGTTTTTCCAGGGTTCCAAACTGAACCCGATCCGTCTTCATTTGAGCAAGTTGTTAACTGGTTTTGTTTTTAATTTGTAGGGTAAACAAAACAATTCGTTATATCAATCATCTAGTTACATCTAGTAGGTTAATTGTACTGATAACCCGTTAATTAAACGAGCCAGTGTATGTTCTAGATGCAATATGCTATCAAAATTATCTTCCTTTTTGCAGTTGCCAAAATGAGTGATTCACCTGATCAGCCTGAGCCTCCCAAGGATGTAAGTATTAGACTTTACTTTATTACGATAACTTAGGTGATCCACTTAGTGTAGCAATATTATTTAGACGAAAATACATAACAAACTATCACTATGACAGGTAGTCGCTGATAAGATAAATTATGCATCATCATTGTTTAATTCTATTCATAAGGCAAACAACTATAGCATCAACAACAATCCTAGTAGGTAGAAAATTTGGTAAGTTTTTTCTGCTTATTTTTAATATACTACTGTAATGTCCTGCTGGGCCTGTTCACAACTGGTTAAACATCTTCTAAAGATACATGTTCGGAAGTTAACTTCTGAACACGTCTCTATAAGATTCAATTGAAGATAAAATTGAGTTTTATTTTGCAATATCGAAAAATACTACATTTTCAAACTTGTGGCTAAGTAATAACAGCCGCATGGGTCGATCGATCAGGTGAAGCTACGCTTGCCACGGTCGGTCCGTGGATGGGTGACCATCTTTACATACCAAGACTCCTCCATGTCTCGGAAAGCACTTTAAGCCATTGGTCCAGGTTGTCATTCGTGGATCGTTGACAGTCGTTATGGATTGTCTGAAGCCGAAAATATGACAACCAGTCTTACCTTGGTAAGACTCATTGTCAGATTTTCGGGTATCGTATTACCTACTAACTGGGTTGTGGAGGTCAGATAGGCAGTCGCTCCATGTAAATACTGGTATTCAGCTGCATCCCGTTACGACTGGAAGCTGACCCCAACATAGTTGGAAAAAGTTAGGCAGATTGATTCTCATCACTAACATGCTGGGAACATGCTTTGTTGTGCAAAAATCATAATCCACATGATCATTATGCGGACTAGCTTTTGGCTGCGGCTTTGTACACATTGATTTTAGATAAAAACTCACGGGAATGTACTACCACGACTAAAAGTGCCCCATGTGTTGATCCAGTTAATAAACTACCAGAGTGCCTTTCATGCAAATCTATTCAGCCGTTTTTACGCCAATCCGTAACATTCATCCAGACAAACGGACATGAATTCTAAAAACTATATTTTAGCATCAGATTTGTTCCCACAGCTTGTAGCAATTACTTTTTTTTTACTTCATTACTATTTTATACAGTCCTATCTTATACGGGAGCAAAATAAGTGATAGTAGTAGTTTAGTGTTAAAAATGTTCTCTTACACAATTTTCAGTAGTCAGCGCGATGGTAGCGAAGTCCAGGATTGTCGGAACAAACATCTAAGTAAAGCCACTTGTGAATGCTACATTTTATTATATAAAAACATTAACACCAATATTGGTATTAATTAATGAGAATGTAAAAATAAAAAAAATGAACATTTTTTTTATAAATCGTAGAGTTTATTTGTAAAACATAGGTATTCGATAGGTCATACAAATAAAATAGTAAGCTATGTTTTGTCATTAGACTTAGATTATACAAGTATGTTAACATGCAAAGCAAAATGTCATATTAATAAAAGGAAACAAAAAAAATCTCAGACGTGAAAATTTTAAATGCAGCATTAATAATTATTCTAACTCTTTATCGTTTAAAAACTCGTCTATTAAATAGTAGCATTTGTCAATAAGAAGTTTCTGCAGTACTATTTTAAATTTTACATCAGAGCAGTCTTACATTTTATGTTACATAATTGATTTTTGTACTGAGCACGCAATTCAGTTTTTTTGACTGCTGATAGTTTAATAAATAAATGCAGTTTTCTTTTTACGAAAAGTGCAGTTTCTAATAAACCTATAGTGCCGGAAATGTTAACAGTTTCAATGATTTGAAGTAAGGCATACCGCTGCCCTGGAACAGAAAGGGCTAAGGAAGGAACACGGGTGGGTTTTAGTCAGTAAGAGTCTGACACTCCCTTCCGCTCCACCCAGAGCGGGAGGGGACATTTGATGATTTCCCATCCAAAAAAAAAAAAAAAAAGGCACACAACTGTCTGTGGATTGCAGACCACACACAGACCTAATGCAACGCTTTTGCACCCTGAATACGGTCTCTATCAGTTGATTGTCCCCAAAAAATAACACCATATCGGAGAATTGAACCTACTAAACCGTGATACGCTGTCAGTAATGTTTCAATATTTACTTTTTTCGATAATTGGAACAGTGCGTAAGCGGATTTACTCGTGCGATTAAATACATGCATATATCTTCTACGTGGAGTTTCCAAGTGAGTTTATTGTCGGTAGTTATACCTAGAAACTTACTACTGGACACTGGTGACCTCTTCTATCAAACAGTTGTTTTAGGTAACGGAATTCGGTGGGTTTGCACGACGTTGATAGAAATGCATTATTTTAGTTTTACTTAAATTTATTCTTAACTTGCCATGTGATATTGTTACAGCCAAAAGAGCTGGAGAAGTTAGAGGAAGCAAAATTGAAGGCGAAGTTCCCAAATGCAATGATGGGGAGAGGACCTGGGGGTCACTCGGCTTTCCTGCAGAAGAGGCTAGCTAAGGGGGTCAGTATAACTGTTTTATATTGATTAATTCTAAACAGATATCCATTTTGGACAACTTCCGCATGACCTTTTTGGCTTATTCCTTTCAGTGGCAATAGATTTATTTTGTGAAGATGAGCTAATGCTTCAGCCATGACCGTCTCTCTATGAAGGTACACTCTAACGACCACTGGTTGATAATGATTTCAATTTCAGCAAAAGTTCTTCGATTCTGGCGACTATCAAATGGCGAAGCAGCGGCCTGGTAACCTGTCCCAGCCTTTCAAGGCGCCGGCTGCTCCTGCTAAGCTGCCCACAGGCGACGCCATCCCCACGCCCGAGACCGTCCCGCTGCGCAAGACGTCCATCATCCAGCCCAAGTTCTCGGCGCCCAGTCAGACTTCCTAGCCCACAGTGCCCGTTGTTGACATTAGGCCGTGTCACTAACTAATATTCCACAAGGCCTGTACAATGACCTCTTCAACAATCATTAGGATATGGCTTCACTATGCAAATAGTAACCATTAGTTATTTGTCTACTGATTTCGTAACAGTTAAAATGTAGCTGCATACTATATGCATGTTCCCAGTCAAACCTCCATTTAATGTATTTTCTTTCTTTCTATAATATGGGCGCTAACATAACATAATATGCTGTTTACCTAGTGAGGCCTAAATCCCTGTAACAGAGAATTAAAATGTATGAGGGAGACCTCATTTTATCACATAGCTTTTCAATCCCACACATTTTATTCTCTTTTCTGTATAATCGATTGTAAGAAGTGTCAGTGTCTTTTTGGGCACATTTTTATTTTGCTAGTAACGCGTGGCTCTTACGCATCGCTTTTAATTTTATGGATGTTCACATTGTTGCATTATATCATTTCTAATCACGTAACATTTTTCTTAGCACCTTGGTGGTTTAACAACATTGTGATTCGTAATTAGTCTGTGTTAAAATTTAAACAAAACTTTTATAAGAACAACTGTTATATTGATGTATAAAAATTAGGCTATAGCGTGGTGTGTCATGGATCCGTGTGATATAAGTTCTCATTATACTGTCCTATATGTTTCTATGTTGCATCATTAGCCATAGATTGTACTTAGATTGACTCTATCAGCTTGGGTTAGTTTACAAGGGAATCACGGGATTATATCGAGACATGTTGCCTGAATGCCTTACTTCGCCACACTCATTTCAGCATGTCGTGATTTTTCATTTGTTTTCATCCCGAGAATGTACAGCGAAGGATCTCGCCACAAATTCTTTGCGATGTTTGTTCTCGAGCATTTACAGAAACCATTGCTAGCACGCGCCGGTGTCCAAAATGAAGTCACATGTTGTTAGTTTAATAGTAAAAGTGATCATGCACATTAGTTTTTGGTATCTTTAGTTAAGGTTAAATGTCAGCTCGGCGACGAATAGAGCAGTCCGAAAAGCAAGCAAATTGCCTATTGTAGTCACGCCCTTCACACAAAGCGACTTAACGCCAGCCGGCATTATAAACAGCAGCTGTAATCATTTATGACCTTCCAGTGATCATCACAACGGAAACAGCCCATGTGAGTCGCTGCGCAACTGGTGATAATTATTCCTATTTGTAGTTGTTGAATGTTAGGTTCATCGAAACCAGTTGATACCGCGATTTGGCAATCATTATAGCAACTATTTTCGTCTCTATCCTTACACCAGTAATGTAGTAGGTTTCAGATAATACGAGGAAAAAGCAAAATAATCCATGTGATAGTTTAGAAATAAACGTTACTCATGGTGTGTCAATGTATTCACATAATTGTTTATCCCATAATCTTTCAATGTGATGGCAGTAGAAAATCTGTATATATGCCATAGTACTGAGTAATTAAGAGGGTAAATAAAAAGTACATGAATAAGAATTAAAATAAGGCAATGGACTTGAGATCTGCTCTCTAGTGCGCTAAACACTAGATATGAGCATAGAAGCCATTTGTGCAAGGGTTTTATTTTTATAAATGTAGCTCATTTGTGTAATTTTTATATTATATAATATGTTTAGTACATTGTGGGAGCCTAGAAATTAAATAGTTACTCAATGTTAAGTAAATGCTTTCACTGCTAAGCTCCTAGAATGCGCCTAAACTCATACATGACGTGAATGTCTCCGACATTCGCTATTTCAACTTTAACTCGCGTAATATCGATGTTCGTCTATAAAATAGATAGTTAAGCATTCTGTATTGCGTGTCAATAGCCAGGACGTACAAACCACATGGATAACGTTCGCACGAGAGTGATATGTGTATGGTAAAGATGAAGGGAATGTTGAAAAGATAGCTACTATTAAATATAAAATAAATTCTTGGTAAAAAAAAAGCGTTTTATTTATTTTATTCAGACTGTGCGTGTTTTAGGTAGGGGCTATACCGTCATAATCATAACATATTCGAGTAAACAATGTTAACAAAATGAGATTAAAGAATACAATAATAAATGGCACTTGTTAAAACAAAAACTTAAACTAACAGCTGAGGGTAGGTACATCATCATAACTTCGTCGGACATCTCCTTTGGAATCCCTTTCACAATGCGTCCGATCCTGTCCTGTTAACATGTATTTATTTCCCATCTTCATGTAGTCATGTGTGTTATATTTGACTACTCTCTGAAAAACAAAAAGTTTATTGGATGTTAGACCAATCGGAGAACTCAAGACTAGTGAAGGGAGAACCTTTCCAAAATTGATTTTTGCGACTTGAGAATATCGCAATTTGTATAATAAATTAATAATACGTAAATACAAAGTGAACTAAAAACTAGGCTAGGCTTTTAGAAAATTGTTCATACCTGGATTCCAATGCACATAGTCGGGGGTGGCGGCTGCCTGGTACTCCTGCACGAGGTCGTCAACCACGCCACGAGATTCGTCGAACTCCTCCAACGACTCCTTGAACATCGGCTCCTTGCGGAACACCTCCAAGAAAGCCTCGCGCTTGCGCAGCTTGTCAAACTGCTGCAGACATCTGTCGAACAACTGCACAGAGAAATAACGTTATAAACAGGTGCAAGACCAACCAAATGTTGAAAAGTCAAAGCTGAAATGAAATTATTTATTCTGTGTATAGAAAATCGGAATTACTTTTACACGTCATCTATACTAAAATAAATTAATTATTAAGTATATAAAAATCACATGTTACCAAGTTCGTACAAGCTTATCTCCGAAACCACCCCAACTGATTTCAATGATACTTCGTGAATAAAGTAGTTCGTTCTAGCTTGAAAGACAGGACCATTTTGGATCCAAAAGGTGGCGCTTCTTGCGAAGCAGGGCACGTTACTAGTAATATTATAAATACTTTAAAAAGTCTTTCACTAATGTGAAGCAACAGTGTTGCAGAGTGTCATAGGATATATTTTATGTTAAAACATGAAATTTCACGCGGGCAGAAGTTAGTGTTTTATATAATAAGCTAGATGGAGTGGAAATTTCCTATACCCCTAAGAAGAAATGACGAAACCAACTCAGGGCAGTCTCTTTGAAAGTCTAGAATTATGCATATAAAAAATATCGTATAAAAGAGAAACCAGAAGGCTAATTCTCGTAATTTAAAACGATCAAAATCTAGTCTCATCTCGGCAACAAACAAATGTCAAAATGTATGGAAATTAGAAGTATTTTTGACAGATTGAGACTGAGATCAGACTGTAAACTGTCTTAAAATTACGAGAATTGCCCCTCTGATAGCCGTGTAATTACGATGGGACAAATGTGTCCAGAAAACACGCGCGAAGTAGATTTGTATGACTTCGGACGACATGTCTGGCAATATCGAAAACGACGAATAAAAGTCGTGAGTGACTTAGCGCGATGTATCTGGGGACACTCACTTCCCCTAGTGAATTAAGAATACATTGCTACTTACTGATGATATGTTGGTGTGATTGGCAAGCAGCAGCCCCGATACTTTGTGCGAGGCGTGCACGTAGGGCGAGCGGCGCGACAGGGCCACTTGTATGGACGCGGGGCCCCACGGGATGAAGGACGCCAGCTTTCGCTCGCGGATTCGTTGCAGAGACTTGTGCACTTGTGATGGGTCTACTTCTCCCTGAAATATCAAGCGTATTTATGTAAGGAACTCAATCAATCAAACTGGTGTGCTGTCTAGTCTAGCTATTCAGGTATCTAACATTGCAACACCTAAGATTTTTATGTATGTAATTACTTTAGTTCTGAATAAATATTTATTATTCGTAACAATGGACAGAAAGATCTGCCTACTAAAATCTAAGATCAGCTGATGACTTGTTTGATCTCGAACATTGTTATTGGGTGATTAATTGGGGGACTATTTACCTGTATGATATTCAATATTGATATGTAGCAGTGTTGATTTGTTCTGTCTGGACTAAGTGAGACCATCATATTCTTTGGTTGGAGTAGCCTTTGCATCACGTCGAGTACTGTGGTTTTTCGAATTTTTGGCGCCTAAACACAAATTAAAAATTTATTACATAGTATTAAATAAAGACTTCAATAATTTGAGCTTTCTGTCGAATAATCTTGGCTGACGTAATTATATGTAACTTACGGTATTTAATTCGTGGTCGGCGGACAGTGGCGTGTATCCTGTCATGAGGAAGTGCAGCCTTGGGGTCGGTATCAGCGGCGCCACCAGGCTGATCAGATCGTTGTTCATGTACGACGGATACCTGAGATACCACAGAGTTGCTCAAATACCGAACATCACTAAAATATATTATAGCTAGACAAAAGTTTGACACAATTAAATATAGTATTTTGCAACTCATTGTTCATCAAAAGAAAATACCTACTGAAGCCCAGTATTGGTTACTACATAATTATGTTAAAAGCTAGGGAAAGGGGTCCAGCCAAGGGTGCGGCGAGTGTACAGACGCCAGCAGGTCAAGCTACCCGAAACTGTCAAATTTTCCCAATCAACCTTAATGCTTTAGCGACAAAGTTGAAAATCTACTAAAGAAATTTGACAGATTGTAGTAGCTTGATGTGCTGGGGTCTGCACAAGTAGAAGAAAGAGTCGGGTTTTAGTCGGTAGGACATATGTAACACTTCGTTCTCCCCAGAGGGAAGGTATCCATATTTCCCCACGAAAAAAAAGGGGGAAGGGAAAATGTCTAAGCTAACGGTTAGACCCTGGAAAGGTCTAACTACTAAGAAGTTGATACCTCATTCATGTTACTGAAAAAAGAGAATTATTTTTTTGAATATTGTCTTCATAGAATCTACTTTACCTTAATGTAGCGGTACTGGCACTCATGATAGTAGAGACGAGCGTGTTGATCTGCGCAAACGACGGGTTCTGTATGTGCAAGCGGTCGCTGGCAATGCGGTTCAGCGCTGTGTTGTCGAGCACCATGACGCAGTCAGCGCTTTCCGTTAGGCGCTTTAGCGTCAGCAGCGAGTTGTATGGCTGGACCACTACGTCACTGGCATGGAACAACACGAGTTGCATAAAGGAGCTGAATAAACGATGGACTATTTGTCGTCATCTCCGGACAGAAATGACCCGAATAAAATGTCAGAAATGTCCGGCAGTTGTAATTCATGTGCGTTATTGCATAGATTTCCATGCGTTCAATCGACGCGGACAAATTTTTTGAGCGTCTGCTCAGTGCTGGTATGGTTTTGACAAATGGTGGTACAATGTTTGTGCTGCGTGCATGACGCCTTGCTGACGCAGAAATGGATCTTGTCTACTAAAAGTAACGTCACAGTTTGAAGATCCAACTATGTCGTTACGTTACTGTGGCTACCCTACCCTAAGCCTACCCTGGTTTCGCCACGACACCCGTTCTGATTGCGTAGATTTAACGATTCGATGTTTAAAGGAGTTCTTATAAACATCGCATCGTCAAATAACAACGTTTTTTATTAGATGCCTGATTGATGAAAAAAAGGTATTATAAGAGAGGAATTCCATTGAATACTCTCCTCGTATCTTCAAAAGAGCAGTATTGTTACACTTAAATTGTATTTAATGGCCCATTTAAAATGTAACAATAGCCGAAGACCGTGACATTGTAAATGGCTGTAATTGGATAGTCGTTGACCGCGCATCGCGTGACTACATTGTGTTATGTCTTATGTCTTTTTTATACTACCTACCTATCTTCATATATTTTAACAATAAGAGCGGTTCTGCATTGCATCTGATCCGAATCCGAGAAATGTCGGTCGGAAGTACCCATAGTACTATTTGTATGAGGGGTTGCGCACTAGTTCTGAACTCTGTCCGTCCGAATTTAGAACATTTCCAGTTCGGAATGAACTCGGATTTGAATTCAGATCGGATAAAGTTCAGAACCGCTCTAACACTATTGTTTCGGTTGACTTTGAAGTCTAACTAAAAATAACAAGTAGGTAAGTACACACGGCTACACATCAAGCTATGCATTTCCAGTTTTAGCTGACCTCGCATCGTATAGGTTTTTCGTACAATCAGGAGTCTGTTTATACTGGTTATGTATAGCTTGATGTGTATCCGTGCGTACAATCAACAAATAAAAAAATTACCAAGCCAAGAACTTAATTTAGCTTACCTGATTTCATCCAGGTTAGGGAAGACACTGTAGGTCTGCACCAGCTTCTTGGGAAACCTGTCTGACAGATGTTCAAGGATGTATGAGCCCATGCCTGACCCTGTTCCTCCAGCTATTGAGTGACACAGCACAAACCCCTGTGGCAAGGAACATGATATTGTTAAGGACTGATTCGCTTCTTATAAAATAGAGTACATCCATAGTAGTACAAACATAATAAAAAAAAAAAAAAAAAAAAACACGACTGCCCTGCCAAAAAACGAACTAAAAAATAAAAAATAAGTTGTATTCCCTGACTAAACAAAAAATTAAAATTGTTAATGCAGTCGGGGAACCATTTTGTGGAACACTTTTTAGGGTTCCGTAGTCAACAAGGAACCCTTATAGTTGCGCCATGTCCGTCTGTCTGTTTGTCCACGGTTTTGCTCAAAAACTATTGGTACTAGAAAGTTGTAATTTGGCATGAGTATACTTACACGTTAATGACGCCAAAAAAGTGGTAAAATAAAATTTTGAAAAAAACATTTATTTATGGTACCTCCCCTACATGTAAAGTGGGGATGATCATTTTCTTTTTCATCCTTCCCATAGTGTGTCGGTGTAGGTCTTTCAAAAATATTAGGGGTTTGGGAAGACCGTTTTTTGATTAAGTAAACCGTTCGTGATTTATCAAGCGTTAAAGTACCAATTTTCGTTAGAGTCAAGTGTCCCTCCCCTCTACCAACTAAACGGTGGTAGTTAGAAATTGAAATGTTACGGCAGTAGTACCTATATATAACGAAGTTTAAATGAAAATTATCACACTTAAGTGGGCTTTACAAGTTTATGAGTAACAGTCGACCAATTGTATTTGACTCGAAAATTTCGAACAACTCCATAGAAATGTCGATAGATGGCGCTAAGCGTCAGTTGTATCGCGCTATTGTTTCATTAAAAAGCTATAATCTTCACTGCATTTTTCTAAATAAATGCAGTGAAGATTAAAGCTTTTTATAGATCATGCAAATGTCCCAACAGTCGCGCAGTAGGTTTTGTAAGTAATTTACTATCCCATAACAGTCCTTGCATAATATTTGGCGATTTTAATGAAGACTATCTCCGTAACGACAATACTGCAGTATTCACATTAATACGTGACGCTGGTTACCAGTCTTTATTACAACCACTTCCCTCTACACGCGGTGGTACTCAAATAGATAATAATTTTTCGAACTTCCCTTGTGAAGTTGGATTTTATAACTCCTTCTTCAGTTACCATCGCCCTATGAGGGCCCGTTTTTAGAGTGAATCCAAATTAATATGTTTTTATTAATTTATTATTTTGCTATATAGTATCAAACACAAAGCTCCCACAGGTATAGTAAACTACTTCCTCAATTTTATTTTTTTGTGACGAGTGAGTAGTGTAGCTCTGTGTCCTGTATTTAAATTCAAAACACCGGCTATGACAAGTCTTATCCAAATCTCAAAAAAAAAAATTAAACTTTCCGTGCAAAATTGTTGGATCAGGTGAGGATTTGTATAGGAAGTCAAATTAGGTAGGTAGTCATGTTTGGCTTTTAGTTAGAGCATGGTACGTAACTATCAGTCAGCGAATACGACCCGCACTTGGCTGTTATAAAAACTACGGAACCCTAACTGCGCGTGGCCCGACACGCACTTGATCGGTTTTTAATCTAAGAGGTCCCCCAAGTGCAATGACAATTTTATGTATTGTTTAATCAGGGAATACAACTTGTTTTTTACAGGTAGTTTTTTGGCAGGGCAGTCGTGTTTTTAATTTTTTTAAATTATTTATTTTTATTTTATACATTTTTAGTGACAAACATTGTTCATACTAGGTGGCTTTAATAAGGCCTTCAATTTGATACCCATATTGTAATAATTGAACAAAAAATTTTTTTTTCACTTTTTAAAATGGGGCCATACTGACGCCATATTGATTTTTTTCTAAAAAATATATAGCCAGTGTCACTCGGGATGATGTAAGGATTCTAACGATACCCCATACACACACCCAAATCTGTTCAGGCATTTAAAAGTTATGGTGGAATAAAGAAACTCACATACATACATACATCAACCCTGAATACATTACACTCCTTTTTGGGCAGTCGTGTAAAAATTGTGTAAGTACATCATATTTTTTTACCAAATGCAGTAGTTGCTGTACCAGTACTGCAGTGTAGATGGCAAGACTTGGTCCTCTCAATTATCATTTTAATGTTATGATAATTTGATTGGTTTTAGGGAATTAAATTATAATTATTTTACTTTGCCAAATTACTCATAAATACATAGATTGGCTACTCCTCTACACTAAAGCACTCCTTGGAAAGATAATGTACAAGCTTTTTAGCCAGGATCACCTTTTACTTGCATTCTAATGGAAATACTTCATGTACAGTCACGAGTAAAAGTATAATATACACTTGGCTTTATTCAAAAGCGATTTACTCCTTTGTTTTTGAATGAAATATTATGTTGTTACGAACATAGCATTTTCGAACCCATAGGTTTATGTAATGTGTCGTATTTCAACGTTGCATTCGTTATTTCACGAAAAAATCGCATACTCGGCTTTATTCAAAAGCGATTTACTCCTTTGTTTTTGAATGAAATATTATGTTGTTACGAACATAGCATTTTCGAACCCATAGGTTTATGTAATGTGTCGTATTTCAACGTTGCATTCGTTATTTCACGAAAAAATCGCATTTGAAAGTTGCCAAGTGTTGACATATTGGTGCTCGTGACTGTACAGTCACCAGAAGAGTTAAGTAACCATGTTCGTTGGATATAGCTGAAGTTTAGTAAGAAACCGACGGATGTTTCTGAATGTAATTTAATTTGATAAATGAACCTTTTGTTTTCTAAGAAATAAATTAAATTTTATTCTAACACATCCGTTGCTTTCTTACTAAACTTCAACTATATCCGATGACCCTGGTTAATTATCTCCTTTGGTGACCATACCAAGATAAACATATCCTATGTGTTATGTGTGTTTGTTTCCCTTGTGTTATGTCTATCTGTGAATAAAATTTTAGCCCAATCTGTTCAGCTTTTATAATATTTTCACAAAGTTTTACATTTTGTATATTAGAATAGAATACTTTTACACTTGGACCAGTTATATACTTCTTGCATTAGTGTGACAGTGCCTGGGGGAGGCCTATGTCCAGCAGTAGATACCTTTCAACTGAAATGGTAATGATGTTGATACTTTTACCACTTGTGAAGAACATAGTTACCTCTAAGTTATCGCTGCCATCTGCCTCTCTGTTTATAATATCAAACACTTCTTCATTTAGTTTCTCTCCCTGAGCATACCCTGAGGCCCAGTTGTTACCAGCACCGCCCCCGTGTTTGGACAGGTACACATTCTCAGGATTGTACAACTGAAAAGGTTTATATGGTTAAAATGAGAGGGACAGACAGGCAAAAGTATAAAAGTACTTAATCTATGTGCTTCTTGAATGATTATGTATTTTTTAATCCTGTATAATGGTCTCTGTGTACTAAAACATGGTCTTCAATCTCTAATCAAACGCAAGCAAACTATTTATGAATTACCCATAAAAATATTGACACCATATTTGTAAACATCACGTAAAAGGGTCTCATACCTTTGCATAAGGTGAGTTCATGATAGTGTGTATGACACGAGGCTCCAAATCCAGCAATACCGCTCGAGGAATGTAGTGGTCATCATCAGCTTGGTAAAAGAATACATCCTTCCGATCCGACCCTGCCGACGCGTACTCCTCGAGTATCCCCTCAGGAGATATCCCATGTTCTATGCACAACTGCTTCCAGAACTCGAAACCAACTGATAAGGATTAAAATTAATTGCGATTACGGAAACAAATTTAAAATAACCGAACATTTCCGTAGAAATATTATGTACTCACTTTGATTGCCACATTGGCCGAGCTGTAATGTTATCATTTCACTCGGCATTTTGGATTATTTTCTGCACAACTATAAAAGCTCAAATTAATCCTAAAGAAATCGTTTAATTTTCAAAACAACAAACAAATCCATGAGATGAGCCGCTGTCGCCCATTAGCGAGAAAGATTGTTTTTCATTTCACATAAAATATTAACTCAATGACAGTAGTGCGGTCAAATCAAAATATTTCTCATTGGACAGAATGTCGAAAATGTAAACTAACCTCCAATCACCATTAACTGTTTTTAATGTAACATAACAGTGAAAACAGACTGACCTTTTGATCGAGTGCGTTCATGATTTTTATATTAAATACAAAAATATGAAAACGTGAATTTAAAAAAAATAAAAAATAAATAACAAATAAAGTAATTAATAAATCAAGCGTCTCGAATGCCTTCTTTGGTGAATTTACGTAATAGCGTAAAAAAGAAAAGATTTTACATAGTAATAATGTAAAATTGTAAATCAATGAACGCAACGTAGCTTATACTTCAGAAATCTGTTCGCAACGAAATGTCAAAGTTGTAAGTTTCCGTGGTTTCCGTAAAAAGTTTTGTAAAATAAAATTCGTGGTTCAATTTCTTTGTCCACTATTAAGGGTTTTAAAAATCATAGGAAGCTGCTAATTATAGAAAACAGTGCTTTATGACGTATTTCAATGTGGATTTCATTCATAATCTTTCTTTAGAATCGTTCAAGGTATGAGCTGTGGTCATAGTTGATGGCCTTCGATTAACATATTTCTCAACTTTGTTGTACACAGCCTACGATGTCAGAAGTTTAATGAGATATTGTCGACTCGTCGTAGGCGTGACTTTCATAGCCATAGCACAAGGTTCACAAATCGTGCCATCTGATACTAATAAAACTAAGTGATGGCTGAGTAATGTGTTTACATCATATGGAATACCTCATAGAATATACTTCCGCAGTATAACATAAATAATAGCTACGTTAAACTGCCCTAAATACATAATAAAAACCACATGAAAGCATTGTTGAGCAAGTTTATCAAATAAACCTTTTTATTACTTAGTTTAATGTTTATGTCTAAACACAGGTATTAGGTAATCTAAACGTGAATTGAGCGCCGACCTGTCGTGCGAGCTGTCGAAATGCCGCGCAAACTACTCAAGTTCCTCATAGTGTTTGATAACACATCATTGTTATATTTTCCTGGGCAATTCTTGTCTGGGAAAGTTCTGATGGAGCTGCAAGATGACACACCTGTGTTAGGTAAGTTCATTGTAATTAGAACAAATATTATGTGACTATTGTTAAGCATTTTGTAATAGCTAGCACAGATGTGTAAACTAAACTACGTAAGTCTATTTGTCCCTGTCCGTTTTTTAATTAAAGATTGACATTATTTTAAAAAGTAAGTAAATAAGTGAAGTGAAGTAAATAAGTAAGTAAATGACATCTGAGTTTGTTTCGGCCTTTCTTCTCAGAGTAGTCAGATAGGAAACGCCGACCTCATCTAGTTTTAAAATATGATTGATGTGTAAAAGTGTTTGTACAAACCTACTTAAAAAATAAAATCATTTATCATTTATCAAGTTATTTATATTGTATTCCTATTTTAGAATTAAAATCTTTACAAAGTATTTTTTCAATCTTTTTGGGTTTACATTATTCAATCAATCTGCTTATCCTTTTCTCAACTATGTTGGTACCTTTTCTCAAGTATTTTACATGGCAACTGCAAGCAACTGCCTGCTCTGTTTAGGACATACATACAATTCACAATTGATTAATATTGGTAGGGTTTTTACAGGTGGTAGGATTTGACAACTTTGTTTTCAAGTATGTATCTAACCAACTTTTAAAGAAGGAAGTTCTTAATCTTTTTCATTGTTTCAGGACTACACTTCCATGTTATTGGCGAGGGTGTGGTGCGAGTAGGATCTGGCAGACATGAGAGACTCTTTGATAAAGAGAATTACATAGACTTCAGGATGAGATTACTGGGTGAACCAGGTACTGTAATAATATATTTTGTGCTGCAAGATATACTTGGTGTACTACATGCTTACAAAGTTTATTGGGAATCCTGAATTACAGCCTTTAAACCCCTAGTAATTAGCTTTTAAAGTCTATCCTTTATGGACATGGGAAATGGCACTAGTCTCACCTCACATTACACAATGGTCTTACTGCCGAACCGAATTACCTATCTATCACCAGTTTTGGCATACTGGAGGTAGAAAAACCTACCTATCTCTGGTTTTAAAGTCCCAATAATCTATATCAGTAGCGATCTGCATGATTATATTATACTGACAGTTATAATTATACTGGCTACCATCAGTAGTGATCTGTCTTTAACTGAAAATAGGTTATTGGGTTCGGCCGTTATTGGTGTTGCATTGCCTTACATTAAACATGCCTTTCCTAGGTACTGGCCACTATGCTTAATCATTTTACTGATATTAAATTGCTCTTATATGTAAACCAAACTTAGCTTATAATTATTAAATGGCAACACCCTGCTTGTCAATCCTTACTGATTGGCTAATACAATACTGTGCCCTGAGCGAAGAAGAAAAATGCCATGGCTATGAATCATACAATAAACAAATATTTGCCTTGGTATAACAAACCATGTAAAATAATGTGAATGGTGATGGACTTAAAACCTTCTAAAGTTTAAATATTGACTTTATTCATATAGATATAAAGGTTAAAACAACATGTTGTAAGCCATATTTTTGTGTAGTTGGTGGTTGGTCAATGTGATGTGTACCACATCACATGGACGAACCACCGACTACACAGTCGTAACTCTTAATGACGTCATCAGATGCGTATGGCAGATTCACATTATTCTCGATGTCGGAAGGAACGCCCCAAAAATGAGAATCCGTCAAACTGTACAACGGTCTACAGGCGTGTTATATTCTAACTGTAGTTTGACCCTATAAGTATAATCCGAGGACATGACACAGAATTCATTTAATTACGTCTGGTGAGTGCACACTCACCAGTTAACACTACACGTACCTAAATCTCCACCTAACCTACATTTACTTTCCCGTGCAGATTATTCTTCTTCGCAATAAGAACCATTATTGGACATCAACAGACTACATCCAGCCTATAAGTTGCTTTCCTGCTTAAGCTGTAAAAACGCTACTGTAATAACCATTATCTTGCTAGGTCATAGCCAATCAATCCTGTCTCCGGGCATACACAGCTTCCCATTCAAGCTGGGACTGCCCATGGGTCTGCCGTCCACATTCCTGGGCACGCACGGCTGGGTTCAGTACTACTGCAAGGCAGCACTGAGGGAACCCAATGGACTGACTCACAAGAACCAACAGGTCTTCATAGTGATGAACCCGATCGACCTCAATTTGGAGCCGCCCGTTTTGTCCGTGAGTGTTTTCATTTACCTTTTGCTTACTAGGTAATGCCCGCGGCTTCGCCTGCGTTGAATTCAGAAATTATCCCACGGGAATGAACTACCGTCATAAAATGTATCCTATGTCCTAACTCAGGCTGTGTGCCAAATTTTATCGAAATCCCATCATCTGTTTAGATGTGAAATACTTATAACAGACAGACAGAGTTACCTTCACATTGATAATATTGTAAGCATAGTATGGATGTGTGGTTTTGTAAAGAGATAACTTGGAGTTTTTACCACTGAAACTACATAGCTTGCGAGTTCGGTGCGTGGTCGGTTTGATACCCGATTTTGTAACAAAACTGTTAGGAAATCCTCAGTTGCAACCTGCCTCTGCAAAATACTGTAGTGTGTAATTATTCTTTAAATTATTATTGTTGAAATAGCAGCTGCAATTAATTTAAAAACAATAACGTGGAAATGGTCTTGATGACGTCCTACTTGGTAACTAAAGAGCGGAACTAATAATAACAACATAATACTGTATACATCGGTACTGTCAGTCACAGTGGGTAGGTTGGTCGTGCAGTGAAGCGCAATAAGAAAACGTCCATACAAGTTATGCATCGTGCTGCATGCACTATTACGTAGATTGATAGATATCGTCACGGCCAGTAAGTCGCTGGTTGTCAAGGTTAACGCACAGAGTTCTAGGAAGTTGCAACTTTGCAAGATGCCGTCCACTGCTGAGCACGAGCCTCCCCTAAACACCTCCACAACGATAGGACTTGCAGTGCGATTCTGTAACCATCTCACCGTGAAAACGTAGGTGAAGTGAGCGTGGAGTGAGCTGGCATCCCAACTAATGCTAGGGATTGACACTATTGATAGCTCACTCTAAGCTCACTTCACCTAACTTTTCACGGTGAGATCTTTACAGAATCGATCGACTGTAAAAGTATTATTTTAATCTCACTTCAGTGTGTACGAAGTAAGATTAAAATAATACTGCTATAAGAGGTGGCAGTAAAGCCCCTATATATCCCGCATCCATCCGATTCCCGCGATTTTCTGCGGGTTGTCTACCCACCTTTTGGTGGTGGGGGGGGGGGGGGGGGGCTGGTTGCGCTTCGTGGTAGCTACGTGGATATCACTCCAGAACTTTTCTGCCCCTTTATAGAGCCTGTTCCAATTTATTAAAATTACTAGCAGTGTGCCCTATGACATTTCCCATCGGTAAAAATGACGAACTCCAGGTGGAAAAACCCAAGAACCACCCTTTATGAAGTACTTTTTAAGATTATTTTTTTGTATGATACAGCAACAGTTCGAATGCAGCGTGGACCACCGCCTAGGCGTGGGCTGCGTGGGCGGCGGCACTGTGACGTGCGGCGTGTCGCTGGACCGCGGCGCGTACGTGCCCGGCGAGAGCATCATGCTGACGGCCACGCTCGTCAACAACTCGCGGACCACTGTCAAGGCGACCAGGGCCGCGCTCACTGAGGTATATACGTATTAGAATTTAGAATACAATAGAATAATCCTCATTATGTAAGTACATCTTATCTTCTCTTTCCGCGTCGATGGTATTTTTCTTCTTTGTTTTTATATTGTTTGAGCCCAGTAGATGGCCACGTTGATTGCGACATCAGTAACATTATTTAGGTCATCAAAGGTGCAAGTGAACTGTCTGGCACTGGTTGTTAAACGGATCAGTAATTTCCCACTTTGACAAATTGTGTCTGATGCTCTCAATCGTTTTCGTACTCAAGTAGGCCACTTGAGTACGCAAACGATTGAGAGCTTTCCATATAGGCCACACACACCATTATATGAATTACAGGTATAAATAAATAAGTTAGTTTTCTGTTGCCTACTATTTTGCTGTGCCGAAATTAAATTTCAAGCTACCAAGTAGGTACACATTGTGGAACGCAATGAATGGTTCAGTATTGATTCAGGCTAAAATTGTATACCAACCAAACCTTAGAATTTGTGCATCTTTCAAGCGAATTAAGTTTTAATAGAATTTTATTAAATGTGTTACCAAACTCCGAGTAGTTTGGTAACACATTTAATAAAATTCTCATAAAAATAATACACTACACACAACACTTACTAACAGCAGGTATGAATGTTTGATGGAATAATACAAAAAAATCAGATGCACAACAGTTTGTGAGGCGACCGGACTTTCACGTTTTTTCGACGAAGCAAATCACGATGCATCGATATTTCTTTTGTTCACTTTTTACGCCTGAATGTTTTTGCACTGAAACTGGCTCGCGTAACATCGAACGAGTTAAAATTTCAAGTCACGATCACGACACGACCTATCCGTCAGAGGCCTTATTGTATACCTAGTCGCCTTTTTTTTAACCGACTTAAAAAAGGAGGAGGTTCTCAATGTGATTGTATTTTTTTACATGCGGAAAAAAGATTGCTGTAATCTTTTTGTGTCTGCTCATCCTTTTATCGTTTATTTAGTAGCCGGTATAGTTATTGTATTATGTAAGCGAGCGTCAATAATTGCAATTTAAACCTTATTTCAACTGTAATAAAGTTGCATACCATAAGCTGATGTTCTGCACAAACTATAATGGTTACCACGCCTTTTGAACAAGGATGTAAGATGTACCTACCTACCTAATATTTATTGCACTTCTTGTCTTCTTGGCCTGTGTGCGGAAAACTGTTGTACAAAAGCTCTTAAAACAGAACAGATAGAAGAATGTTGCTTGAGAATCTGCCACACTACTTCCGAACACCTAAAGAAAGTGGCAAAATGTGGGTGTTTTGAGGGCGTGGGAGTTTTGTCTTACACAAAAGGGTGACATGTAATTTTTTTTTTTAAATACTCAAAATGTGCTAATGGGGGGGGGGGGGTGCTACTGGTGAAAATTTGTGAATAGTACCTATTGAAAAAACAAGAAGGCGGCGTTACTTACCATTTTGGCAACACACCAAAAGATCCTTGTCACAGATAATATAATAATTACAGATAAAACATTGAATAATTCTTGTTCTATTCTTTAAACCTGTAACCACAGCTCTAACTTCATATCCTTTCCAGACGATCCAATACTCGGCCCACGGCAAGGTGGCTGCGAAGGAAGTCCGCGAGCTGGCCTCGCTGTCGCACGGCAAGACGCGCGCCGGCGAGAGCGACGTGTGGCGCCACGAGCTGCTCTACGTGCCGCCACTGCCGCCCACCAACCTGCGCGGCTGCCACCTCATCTCCGTGCAGTACGACGTGTTTGTGAGTACCGCGCTACTCTATGGGACTCGGAACACACGGCTACGCATCAAGATATACATTTCCAGTTTTAGCTGATCTCGCATTGTATAGGTTTTTCGTGCAATCAGTAGTCAGCTTGTACTGGTTATGTATAGCTTGATGTGTAGCCGTGCGTACAACTGCGAGGATAGTATACTTGTACAAGGAACTTTTGGGGCGTGGTCCGAATTGGAACTAATCCATCTTGATTTTTCAAAACAATTTCACAAAAAGAAATCACAAATGTTCACCTACAACGCCTCTTGTCCATGCCATTCAAGCGCCAAAAGATCTTTGTAACATGATAGCTCTAAAGACAAGTTGTGGGAGAAACACCCACTATACAGGGTTGTTAGAGATGTTAGTCTAATCTAATACGCACTTCTAAACAAACATAGAAAATAGTATGGATTGGCAGCTGGTTCGACGTCGCGGGAAAGGAGTACATGGAAAGACTTGGGGGAGGCCTTTGTCCAGCACTGGGACAGTATAGCCACAAAATCTCAGAATTTTACTGTTGTATATCTTGTTGACAAAAGCATTTTTATTTTTTTCACTTATTCTGATTATAAAGTCCAACCATTATATTCTACACATATTTTTCAGTTCATAATCGAGCCGAAGAGTTTAGAGAAGGAAGTAAAGCTGCAGCTACCTATCCTGATCGGTACATATCCGTTCCGTGAGGAGACCGACGAGCCGCAGCCGCCGACGCACTACCCGAGCACGCTACCTATCTTCCGCGCCTGGTTGCACGACAAGCCCGCTCACTGACACACACACGCACGCACATTAACACATTGACGAACTGACAATCATACAACGAACGATGTAGCGGGAATACGTTTTTTTTTCCATGTCTACTGTATTTAGGGTTATCATTTTGAAATGTCATAAGTCCTGACAAAAAGCCAGACATTTGCAAGAAGTTCGGACATTCTAATTTATCTTTCTTTTTCATTCATATAACTTTTTCTATTTTCAAAAGTCTTGAAAAGTCCGGATTGGGGGGGGGGGGGTAAAACACGCCAGATATATCTGGACAGATTCGGAAGAGTGGTAACCCTAACTATATGACATTGCACAATACTGGAATCTCAAAGAATATTAGACTTGTGTTCGAGGTCCAGTGCGAAGAGTTATACAGGTCGATCCCTCTATAATTTTCAATACATAGATAGGTGCACATGGTGCATAGGCTTCACTGACCAGGCCTTACCACGAGCTCTTATAGCAGGGCAGAAGTTGAACTGCACTGCTTTTTAGGGCTCCGTACCCAAAGGGTAAAAATTACTAAGACTTCGCTGTCTGTCCGTCCATCTGTCTGTCACCAGGCTGTATCTCAAGAACCGCGATAGCTAGACAGTTGAAATTTTCACAAATTATGTATTTCTGTTGCCGCTAAACAACAAATAAAATAAATATTTAAGGGGGGCTCCCATACACCAAACGATTTTTTTGCCCTATTTGCTCGATATCAATAATGGCAACAGGTAGGCACTTGAAATATTCACAAAATACTCAGTTGTATTTTTACTTTAATAATAAATAATAAAATTAAAATAAAATAAATATTTAAGGGGGGCTCCCATACAACAAACGTAATTTTTATAGATAATGGTACGGAACCCTTCGTGCGCGACTCCGACTCGCACTTGGCCGGTTTTTCGTACTATGACGTCTTATTAGCAGGTCTTGTAAGACGTCATAGTACAAAAAAGCGGTGCAGTTCAACTTCTGCACTGCTATAAGAGCTCGTGGTCAGGCCCCAGCCCTCAAGAAAGCAGATAAAACGTTTATAATTTTATATCATGCATTCCTTATTGTTAAGAAGAGTTAGTTTAAAAGCTAGATTTATACATCAATTGTTAGGTAGGACTCTATGTGTTATGAAAAACCTATCATTATAAAGCAATGACTATTGGCATAAAAAACAGTCAATGTCAATGGCCGTTTCGTTAACGAATAAGCCGCACGCGAAGCGAATACGACTATACAAATTAAAGACTGTACTGTCTTCAAAAATGAAATCAAATGTTGTGGCATAGAATTAAATTAAAACTAATTATATTGACAAAAAAGTACTTACACAAAAGTATACACTGCCGTAATTGTAAGATTAATAATAATCTATTTAACAGTCTGATATTGGTAGACAAACTTTTTCAATCAAGTATCTTTGTGAGAATACAAATATTTTTTATAAGTTTATTTAAAGAACATCACTTCGAACAATTTTGCTCAGAAGCCAATTTGACTGTAATAATTATATTAATCTTTTGTGCCATTTAATGTGTTTAACTTCAAAATAATCATTGTAATTTTTGACGAATCTGTTGTGAAGTATTAATTCCTATTGTTTAGATGTTTGTAACGAATGTATACGTACTAATGGAAATGTATATAACTAACCCTGTGATATACCGATCCGTCCATTTATTGTAGTTATATACCAATTTTATTATTATAAATATTTACCTATTACTATATTCATTGTTTTATTTTTCTGTTGCCAGGCAAATATTAAATACCATCTAAAGGTTGATTTTGCAATCGACATATAATTCTTATTCGTAGAATAAAATTGACGTCTGACAGATTTTGTATGGAAGAACTGTCAAAAATTCAAAATTATTCGTTGGATAAAATTATCTGGCGTTGGAAACATTAGCCCTAAGTATAATATAAAAATAACAGGCACAGGTCAAACAAAAAGCAAACATAACTACAGTATGGAAAATGTTATGCAATATGCGCCAGCGCCACTAAAGTGTGGTCTTTATGGTAACTAACATACTTTCACTGTAGTAATTGGATAAGAGGAAATAAAAAACTTATAATTACTTGAAACTGTGTATTAGCATAACGCACTGCACTGAATTGAGGCGTGTTCATCAGTAGTTGTTCTGCCGAAATTGTTCCCAATAATTACAAGCAAGGTCATGTCGAGCCTCCGCACGATGTCTTTAATAACTTGTGGAGAAATATTACATTATTCACAAATATATAAACTATCACTACACGCATACATATACAATATCACATATCCGATTCCAACTCCTGTTGATCGTTTCAATTTGAAAAATAATCTGTTCTCTACAATACAAGTTTCACCATTACATCAGTTCTTCGAGACTTACAAAACAGTACACAATTAAACCAGAGTGAAGTTTCAATATCGGGAACTACAGGCGAAGCCGGGTTGGAAAGCTAAAGCGGGCAGATACATCCCTAATTCATTATCATAAACGTTTTTCACATACAATCGCTTCAATGCAATCCGGCTTCTATTCGATTTCTTGACTACGCCCGTATCGGTATCACTACATCGGTCGTATGAACAAAAAAGTTTATTGTAAAAATATTAACCACATCTATGTACTAAAACGAAATACTGTAAAAACTGACAAAGATATTATACCATTATCTATCTATGTATATGTAATTGCATTCAACTGCTCCATGAGAGCGATTCCATTGAGCCATCTACCATAGTGCATGAAAAGCTATTTTACAACTTATCTCCTTGGTTACAGACACCAAAGTACTATCTAGTTTTGAATTAAAATTTTATTATGGTTCTTTAATATAGTACAATAATTATATTACTGAGGACGTGATCAACTTCACACTTCGTGCACGACACGTCGCAGAAACAGGGAGACGTTGAATGTGGCGATTTTTGTCGCGTTTTAAGGACTGTACATAGGTGTGGTTGGTATTCAGCTATTCGCCTCTTGCTCACGCGCGGAATCTTGTCACACCACATTTTTACTGAATGGTAATTGGCAAATGTTTGTCGGTTGGTTGACTTAAGCCGCATTTATCGAACAATGGCGCTTGCAGCAGTGTTTTTCGTCGTGCAGAGAGGGCATAGAGCATGCCAAATTCCGCGTAGATCAGCTGAGCAGAAGCCATAGCAATTCTCTGAGGAGAATGTGACCGCCACTATGCCAATCCACGATTCGGAGCTTGCGCTGCAATGCCGGTAACAACCTATAAACACACGATAGACGAGCGTGCCTCACCTGTCACACCGGCCACGCCCATATTCCATAAACACTGCCCCACTAATCACTATATAAAACTCATCCGCCTAACCTGAGAGCGCTCGTACACGGTGCAAGTAAAGCTACGAAGATTACACAAGCGGCATACATCACTGGGTCTCGCACTCACACTGTGGTGTCGTGGCAGGCGGGCCGCGCGCGGCCGGGCCGGCACTACGCCATCTTGTTGGCCAGCGCCAGGTGCAGGCACGCCAGCTGCGCCGTCCACTTGTCCAGCGCGCCGTACCGCGCCGCGCCGCGCGCGCTGCTCTGCAGCTCCAGCACGGAGTTCACCTGGTCGATGCGGCCGCTGATGGTGCTGGGAAGAGGCAAGTTTTCATGAAGCTTTTCGAAAAAATATTAAGTCGACTATAATCTTCTGTCCTAACCGAAAGCAACTGTCGCGCGAACACGCGATTACGCGATTATTTATATGAATTATGACGTACAACACAACTTTTTTGATCATACGGTCATATTCATAAAAACGAGTGCGACGACCACGTACTCGTGCGAGTCGCTTACGGTTAGTAAATAATGTAAATATCTGGCCTTATTAGTTCACACATGAAATATTAGACCTTCATTGATAAAATAAACCAACAGCATCTACTTACTTATCTAAAATACAAGTGACCAGTAGATTCTCCACTTCTTTCTCATCAATATTGAGTTCCTTAGATATAAACGGTATATGGATCCTAGTGTAGGGGCCGATCAGTTTGATCAGTACTTGAGTCCTGATGTTTCTGAGCAGGTCCTCTATGTGTTCTCTAATGAAGGGGTCGTCCATGATATTATTCCGGTTGTGTTTGAGAATGGACTCGAATTCGTTAATGTCGTTATTTTGGTACGCCATCACGAGGTTCGTCATGGCCAGGATCTCCGGGTCATTCTTGTACGGCTTCGCTTCTTGAGAGTCGAAAGGATTGATGCCTGATTTCATAAGCCTGTAAAGAATAAAGATATATTGTTATTTCTGTGATTGTAAGTGTGAAATGTTGACAACTTGATATTATGTGAAGGCATGACAAATATACTCATCATTATCATCAGCCTATAGCAGTCCTCAGCTGGACATAGGCCTCTCCTATTGCACGCCATTCAACTCAACTCTCAACCAGCTGCTACCAGCCATACAAATATACTCACATATTGGCTAAAACGAGGTATTTCAAGCATGTTGTCCGTCTCGGACTGCCGGACTCGTCGTAATTCTTGAATGCCTCGAAGAAGTCGGTATGAGCCTTCTCGAACTCACCCTCGCGTAGGTGCATTTTGCCACCGCATTCTGAAGCAATGAAGCAAGTCATTATTTTAAAATTATACATAAATCTCTTTGGGAATATCAGCTGCTTTACTAATTGCAGTCAGTTCGAAAATGTATAATAACACTTTGCAAACCGAACCCCTTCCGTGTCAACAGAAGAACCTCAGTTAAGTTTCGAAAACGACAGTTGGGTAACTATTCTATTTTCTAAAAGCAAGTAAATTTTATTTGCCAAATAAAAATTCATGAAAAGAAATGTAGATGACCAAACATATAATACAGGTTGGCAGGGACCTCGACGCGCAACCTGTTACCATGGACTCAGTACATGATTCTGAAAACCCCTGCATTGAAATTTCGGTTATTAATAAAAGTAGCATACATTTTGACCAGATAGGCATTTCATTATCAATTAAACAGCAGTTAAAAAAGAAATGTCTACGCTAGGGGGTCTATCATGAGCTGAATTCATGGTCACAGTTTACGCGTCGAAGTCCCAGCCATCCTGTATGTGATAATAAGCGTGAGTAATAAGGAAGTCGCCAGGGAAAGATCAATAGAGCAATTCATTGCTAATCAAATCAAAAAAACATTTCATAGCACAACCTGTTTATAAAATATAATTATGGTATTTACCTCTAATAACACCCATAATAAGTGGATGTGGAATAGCAGACTTGATGTGGAGGGACTGTTCGTACAGCGCTTTCAGTTTCTTGTTGTTCTTCTGTGCGGTATACATCTGAATCTCCAGCGCATATATCTCAAGCAGCTGTGTGCCCTTCTTCAGGTCATCCTCGCCTTCATCAGTCTGAAGTGGAAATATCTATATTATAGGCAACAGATAGTTAACAGGATGAACAGTTTTTTTAACATATATCCCACTTTAGCCTTTTGTCTCCCAACGAGTGAGCAGGAAGCCTGATGAGGCATCCTACTCACTCCTAAGTGCAAAGTTTTTATTTGTTACTTATATCAAGTTCTGATTATAACTCATAGGCTTTTGAGAAGATTACATTTAAAATATTAAAAGCAACATAAAAAAAGCAAAGCCATGAAGAAATTTTAGAAATTGGTATTGAATAAAATCCAGGGATGCTGGTTTTTATGTACAAAATCATTCTCACCTGACAGCTCTGATGCAGTTGCTTCAGAATCTTCGCAAGTTTATTGAAGTCTCCTCTATCATAGTACAGTTTGCCCAGCTTTGTGTTAGTCTTGAACCACAGCCTGTCGTTCTTGGCATCTTTCAGGGCCTCTAGCGTAGTTTCATAGAAGTCTTGCAACAATTCCATCTGCAAGGAACACTTTTAAATACATAATATATTTGAACAAACAAATCAATCATATTGAAATCAGTCAATCAAATTAATATGTTACAATTTCATAGGTAGAAAAAGAGTTCTAAGTAATATTTGATGGGAGAATGAACAAACTCTAAAGATCTCAAGTCTATGGGTATAACCAGTATCATTTCAGTCAGTTTTCTTTTCTGCTATTCTACTTCCAGTTAATTAAATAATAACTATTAATTGTATTGACTAATATTCTAAACTATTCTGACACTTACATTTCTAGAAGTAGAGATGTAATCGAGGATGGAGTTGATGGACTTCTCCGAGTGGTTTCTAGTGACCGCACTCTTGATGTATGTCAGGAGCTGTTTGTACCTTGACATCATTTCTGTGAAGTTACCCTGCAAGTACATGAAAATAATGATCTTATTATCAAGCTCTAACAACAACATAAAAGATAATGGAGAAAAATGATCTCTGAATCAAATGTATGCTCATAATAAGAATGTGTTTAATAGGCAAAGCAATTAAGTTTGTAAAACATTTATTTATTTTACTGTCCATTAGTGTCATTATGAAACTAGCTGATGGATTAGCTTAAGATGCAGCAAAGGGACAGAATATGAATTTTAAGGTTATTTTATGTATGAGCTTTTTTGTTGCATGTTCATGCACTGCACTTGTCCACTTTTACAAACAGAATGATATTGAAGCAAGCTAATAGCTATTGAAATTGTTATTATGGTGCACAAAAACTATTGTATCAGAATCTCACCAATTTAAAATTTATCTTGATCATTTGCTTGAGTGCTTTGAAGCCCCATTCTCCCTTGTCTCCTCCCTCAAGCTCGAGGACTTTTTGGAAACTAGTGAGAGCTGCCTGTGGCTCATCCTCCTTTAATGCTTTGCTATTATAGTACTGATTCTCCAAGTCAACATCTGGTTCTGAGTTACTATCTTCTGAGTATTCCTAGAAACAATACACAATTTAAATTATTCAAAACATTATCCGAGCGAAATATTCACTTGATTTAAACTGCTAATAAGTTGAAGGTAGCTAGCAAGCAAAAAGGTCATCTCATATGAGCTAGGTAACAGAATTTTGCCAACCTCGTGGAACCTAAATGTAAAACAGGCATAAAATGAAGATTAAATCCTAAAGCATCCTGGTAACATACGTCTTTTGCAAAAGCTTCAACAAAAAAGCAAGGTTAAAAGCTAGGAATTACGGGGATACTCGCTAAAACGTCACACACAATAACATTACCAAATAGATAAAGTGAAATTAAATTACAAACCAAGCCATAATCTTCCTCCTCCTCGCACATATAATCATCATCGTTATCCGACATATTTGCTAAACTTTCCTATTTATTTATTTTACAATTTCACAAATTACAAAAGCGTATTTTTTGGAGGCTATTATTTTCCCGAACTGACATGACACTGACATGACATGAATGACACACCGGTTATTGAACCAGAAACAACTTTTTATTTTATTGGATTTGTCTGTGTCGTAGCTTCATTGTACAGACTCCACGTTCAGACTCTCCGCTAGGAGTAATTCTGTGTTCAGACTAGTTGGGCATGGTTCAGGCAGAGGCGGTGACGGGATATATTAGTCTATGGTGACGGGCGCAGTGTTTTAATAGTTTGATATCATAATAAAGTACCTGTAGTCTCAAGTACCCACAAGGAAAAAAGATTCTTAGTTCAGTTTTCTAGGCACTTTTCTTTTACTTAGTTAATAACAAAATCTATCTACACGCATACAAAAGCTATTTGTAAAAGAAAAAAAAACGCATTTGGCTATTCAATCTTGACTACATTGTTCTGAAAATTTATTAAAACCAGTGTCTGAACACCCGTACATTTACAATGTTACATAAATTTACACTTACACCTATAAAATTTCTTCATTTCCCCATTACCAGTTTTAGGGTTCCGTAGTCAACAAGGAACTCAAATAGTTTCGCCATGGCCGTCTGTCTGTCCGCGGTTTAGCTCAAAAACTATTGGTACTAGAAAGTTGGAATTTGGCATGAGTAATACATGTTAATGACGCCAAAAAAGTGGTAATTTTTTTTTTGAAAAAAACAATTATTTATGGTACCCCCCTATATGTAAAGTGGGGATGATAATTTTTTTTCGTCCTTCCCATAGTGTGGGATATCGTTGGATAGGTCTTTCAAAAATATTAGGGGTTTGTGAAGACCGTTTTTTGATTAGGATCACCTAAGTAAACCGTTCGTGACTTATCAAGCTTTAAAGTACCAATTTTACCCCTCTACCAACTAAACGGTTGTAGTTAGAAATTCAAATGTCACGGCAGTAGTACAGACGCCAGCAGGTCAAGCTATCCGAGGCTGTCAAATTTTTCCAATCAACCTTGAAGCTTAATGCTTTAGCGATAAAGGTGAAAGTCTATAAAGAAATTTGACAGATTGTAGTAGCTTGATGTGCTGGCGTCTGTACCTATATATAACGAAGTCTAAAGGAAAACTATCACTCTTAAGTGGGCTTTACAAGTTTACGAGTAATAGTCGACCAAACAAGTCATAAAAAAAATGAAAAAAAAAATTGCAAAATTGTTGGATCAGGGGGTTTACCATGAGCTCTTATAGCAGGGCAGAAGTTAGACTAAACTGCTTTTTTGTACTACGACGTCTTATTAGCAGGCCTCTTGCGGGCCTGCTACGTTGACGTTTACAAAAACTGTTCACCTTCTTTTTTGTATAGAATTTCATACCATGACCGAGGCTTTGTATAGGAAGTCAAATTAGGTAGGTAGTCATGTTCGGCTTTTAGTTAGAGCATGGTACGAAACTATCAATCAGCGAAAACGACCCGCACTTGGCTGTTATAAAAACTACGGAACCCTACACAGCGCGTGGCCCGACACGCACTTGACCGGTTTTTTTAATTTTTTTGTTATGCTCATTCTCAGTGTATGTTTATTGCATAATAAATCATTTAAATCATAAATCATTTATTTGCCTGAAATATGGTGGGTACACAAGATGTTAAATTAAATTATAGCACAGGACATTATTTCACCCTCATTAAGGGCATGCTAAATTATAGTTCACTAGCTTCTGCCCGCGGCTTCGCCCGCGTGGATGTCGGAAATTATCCCACGGGAACGTGCTACCAGGATAAAAAGTATGTGCTTCCCCAGGATGCCATCTATCTCTTTGCCAAATCAGAAGTTCAGTGGTTTAGGCGTGAAAATGTTACATACAGTTTCAAGTACAAATCCGCCCTAAAAACCGAATTACCCCTTTTTGCCCCGTCAGGGGTCAATTTTCGACAACTTTACATACTTATTATTAATTATTTTCTGTCAAAAGTATCAATACTGAGTTTCAAGTTAATCGGACCGCGCGACCACCAGATGATTGCCTGACACTTATTAGGGTTTACTGCTACCCCAAATCTGTCACACCATGTTTTTTTATTATAAAGTCATTATTTAATTTATCGATAGTTTTAGGTATTTCTTCAACTCTCCCTTGAGAGTACAATTACAAGTTATCTGCATACAGATGATACGCACACTGATGTTCGGAAGTTAGAAGACTGATAAAAATTGAAAACAGAAGAGGACAAAGAATACCGCCTTGAGGAACGCCAGTTTCCAAATCACACCAGCATAATGAAGAATCCCCAACATTAACGGACTGCTGACGTTTCTGAAGATAAGAGAGAGAGAGAGAACCATTTCAGTGTCTCGGGAGAGATCATAACATAGGACAGAATGACTAACAGGAGGTCGTGACCGACAGTATTAAAGGCATTCAAGAAATCGACCAACACTAGTACAGTAATTTTGATGTCTTCCAGTCCTGCCTTCATATTATCGCCAGTAACGTGAGTTACGATGAAGAACATTGGAGAATTGTTTGTAGACGCAGGCCGGAGCACTTTGAATGCGAAGGAAAGGATAGAAATGGGGCGAATGTGGGTAGAAAAAGAAGGATTAGAAACCTCAGGTAGTGGACGAATATCGGCTTTACGCCACAGGGAATTAAACATTCCGTTGCATAGAGATTTTTACAATGTGGGTAATCTCGGGTAGGAGATGATCCAGAACAGTTATGATCGTACCGCGAGCGATAGTGTCACATCCTAACGCTTTTGATTTAATAGATGGAATGTTCTTTTCGATCTCTCAAATTTTAACTAGGGCGAAACTGAAAGGATTAATATGAGGACGCGTTAAACCAGTAATTAGGGATAGAGTTTGTTGCTTGGTTAGACGATCCATGGTAAAAACAGTGACGAAATGATGGTTTAGATCGTCCAAGTCAGTTGAATGAAATTAGGAAGGTCTAAATGCCACGATTTGTAGATATAGATACCAAGAGTTCCAAGAAATTACCAAATATCGGCAGAAGAGGAAGAATTGATAGTATCTAGAATGTGGCGGCGTTTACCATTGCCTGTCGTCTGATTACATATATTTCTTGCAGCTTTAAATAATGTCCAGTTCCCATCAGTACAATCCCTTTTAAATTTACGGAACGCGCGTTCCCTACGTCGCATAACCATCTGTGTTCCTATTGTCATCCATGGTGCCAATGGGTGTTTCTAACTTCACTCTTCTGACGGGAGCATGGGTGACCACAACATCATAGAAGATCGCAACCTTATCGTCAACGGAAATGGCTACTTTTATTAAATTATCGACTTTAGTTTATGGGTACAAAATGTTCGAAACCTGAATGATGTCCTTTGTCGCAGTTTAAAAAAAAAAGTTTGCATTTCTATACTTATGTGAGGATCCTCCTGTGCTCACGGCCTTCTCGGGTTGGGGTCCCCCTCCGGCTGGGAGCCCGAGGCATTTTGCCTCTCCTGCCACACTATTGCTACGCCACTGCCGAAGTACGTGACTATACACTCATACGGATCAAGCCAGCGCGGGGCTTGTAGCAAATTTTACCTTATGGTAGAATTTTGTTTGTTTAGGGTTCTAAAGTTTACAAGATAAAACAGAACTTTATCATAATAGTTTTAGTTGTGTATTGATTTTCACTAGTCAAATCAATGTTTCTCTTAACAAATACGTTCTTTTCCGTTCCATATCAGTTGAAGTATGTACTTGCACCAATTTACTTTCGTCAAACAATGCTCAGTATAGTAGGTATTTTTGTAAAAACCTACAACGATTCATTGTTCGCATTAGCGAGCAAAGTAAGCTCCAAAATTTTTAGTATCCCGCCTCGGAGAGCTTGGGTTTCTTTTGACCATTCTTACCTAATATTTCAATGGACCTAATGGTGGCATAGGGTACCATGACTTGTTTTTTGCACATCCAAGCGCGGGGCCCCCACAGCGCGGGGCTTGTAGCATTTGCTTCACCTGCTACGTGGCTAATCCGGCACATGCACTCATGCTAAGAACTACGGGACGCTTCGAGTCTTTTGACTCGGGCGTGTTGTGTAATGCAGGTTTAATGAAAATGCACTCATCTGGTCCTAAACATACAGGCGCCGCCTAGTTTGGGTACCGCCGTAAAGACCCAAATGATGATCGCTAACAGTTACAGGCCGATGTTAAGTTAATTTTAAGGTAATAATTGTAACATTGGTCCAATAAATTTATTTATTATTTATTTATCTCCTCTGCCAGATAAATAAATAATAATAATAAGTCGTAAATAATAAGTCGCATAGTAAACACCAGTAATAAGTAAATGCATTGCTTTCCTAGTGTGCGCTTTAATAATTTCTAAAGCGACGATATTATTATGGACGGAAATTTAAAAGCGTGTTCATACATTTCCAAACAATTATTTACTTCCGTGTTATTGTTATGCCGCGACCGTGGAAGTCCGCGATAATATCGTCGTATAAATGATAAAAGTGCACAATACATGAAAGAGTATTGACACACATGACATTTAGACATAAATTAATTTGCATCATAATTTGCCGAACAGCAACACCTTTTCCTGAACAATTTTACAAAATTTCAGATTAGACCATCCTTCCTCAGTTTAGCAGCTAAAACTGATAATGTTCTAATGTAAAGCGGTGAATGGAGAAACGTATAATCGAATGAAATCAAAGCATTTTTTTAAATTGAACGCAACCATAGAGTACTATTATTATAGATGGAACGCAACTTTTGAGTAGGTTCTTGATTGGTAAAATTGTTAACCAATTGAAAAAATTCAATAAAATGTTAATTTAGGCGCGAAACCCGTTTACTTGTGTTTATGTGATTTATTTCTATTATAGCAATGAAATGTTTATTTTAAAAGAAACTTCAACAGGCGTAAAAATTGTACACATATTTTTAGCGATTATATTGAAGTTTTTCTGTAAAATAAAATAAAAGTAACCAAACTAAAGTAAATACCGCTCTTTTCCATTTGCCGATCTGTGAGTGGTCAATGTACTTGTTAACATATGATTGTTCCGAATCTCTCTTTGTAGTCATTATGAGTATACATCTTCTAAGCTTCTGCGGCCAAATTCGTAATTTTGGGTGCACAGAATAAATTTCCAATATTCATTTTTTCAAATTTTTAATGATTTACTTTATTAACATACTTTATGAATATTTTTGACGATATTTTCACGTTAAAATATTTTCAAACGTATTTGTTGTAGTGTCTTGTAGTTGACTTCGGAACAAAACCAATCATTGACAAGTCACAACATTGGAGGGAAAATGAGTAGACTCAAAAAAGCGGGCGGTCGCGAGATCGGCATCAAACGCCGCAAACGCGCATTCATTCGCAGTTGTGAACTTGTACAAGTTGTTCATATTATTATCTGAAAGTTGACTTTAATTTAATCAAAACACAATGGCCCCAGTTATTGACAAGGAAAACCTGCACAACGAATTCAGTAACGTGCATTTGAAGGTTAGTAATAATCTATACTTGATTTATTTATTATTAGAAGATTGCGAGTTGGGACATGTCAGAACCTGTACCTAACCATTTACCATTGTTGCAGTCTCCGGTTAAAAACAATGTTTTGGCCGAAAGAAATGACATTATGAGTGGAGAAAGTATGGAGGTTGAGGGAAAGAATATGGAGGTGGCAGAATTTGATCCACAAAAGGAGCCCCTTTTGCGAGACAACCCACGTCGTTTCGTCATATTCCCGATACAGTACCCCGACATCTGGGACATGTATAAGAAGGCAGAGGCTTCCTTCTGGACCGTTGAGGAAGTCGATCTATCAAAGGTAGATATTTGTTTACATCTTGTGTTTATTTTCGTCATACATAACCTACGTGACAGGTTTTTATAATCTAGAATTAAGTTCAACGTATTTTTTTACTATCTTATGTTGCACTGTTGGTGTAATCAGTTTAAATCTAAGTTATGAAGGCTTCAGGCTAACGGTCCCCTTTTTGTCGTTACAAATAGTCACGCATGACCACCACCCCCCGCGAACAATAGGAAGTAGGTACCAAATTACGGCGCAATATCGGTCGTGTTTCTTTTCCGTTATCTTTCATAATTTATTCATAGTATTTATATCTAGCCTTATTTACTTTCTGCTTATAAAGCGCTTAATACACTATCCAATTTAAGCAATGCTAACTAGGAACACTAACAGAACAGTTCAGTTAGAACTGTTCTTACTGCGATTACATCTGCCGATTTCCTAGTTAGCATTGCTTAAATGTTAAAATTAAGTTAAAATTGGATAGTGTAATAAGCGCTTAAGATTTCAATTGGAATCCATTCATAAAGGTACCTTTTTTTTCAGTACTTGGTACCTACTTCATGCAACTCATGAACTGCTACACCATCAAACCTTGTTATTGCTTCTTACTCAAAACAGTAGCAATGTTTTGTACGCACAGACATTCAATGTGACTCAACTTACATTAAAATTGTTGTATACAGGACTTATCAGACTGGGAGAATCTCAAGGATGGTGAGAGGCACTTCATCAGTCATGTGCTGGCTTTCTTTGCTGCCTCTGATGGCATTGTCAACGAGAACCTGGTGGAACGCTTCTCCCAGGAGGTGCAAGTGACTGAAGCTAGATGCTTCTATGGTTTCCAGATAGCTATGGAGAATGTACACTCTGAGATGTACTCTCTACTCATTGACACATACATTAGGGACCCTAAGGAGAGGTAAGTTGACCTGGATTTGATTAATACTACCTACTCATTCTAAACCATGCTAGGAATAATATTATGGTCATTAAAAATGTATGTAAAAGATAAACCTTAATAGTGTTATTTATGTTAGTCATAATGAAATGCACTGTATTTGTAAACCTACCAAGCAACTTTTTATCTAGCCTTCTTTATTCATTGTACATGTTTACGAGCATGCATACATCATCATAAAACAAATAGGTACTAAACCACCATGACTCATACACATAGTTGTCCATTGTAATCATGACAACCGTTTTCCTTGTATAGAGACTTCCTGTTCAATGCTATTGAAACCCTGCCCTGTGTGAAGAAGAAGGCTGACTGGGCCCTGCAGTGGATCGCAAGCAAGTCGGCTACGTTCGCTGAGCGCATCATCGCCTTTGCCGCTGTCGAAGGGATCTTCTTCTCTGGCAGTTTCGCCTCTATTTTCTGGATGAAGAAGCGTGGCCTGATGCCTGGATTGACATTCAGCAATGAGCTGATTTCTAGGGACGAGGTTTGTATATATTCAATGTCATGTATTTTTTTTATTTCAGGGAAACATTCAAGTAGGTACTAGGTACATAAAATGCAAAATACATATACAGCTTAACTTACTATTCCTGATAAGTTCTGTCTATATCTTTATATATATATCAGTAAATAGCTTTTACTTTCAATATCAGCAGGGAACTTTAATACTCCTTGTTATCTTTAGTGAATCTCATCATGCAGACCCATAACTGAAACATATTAAACTCGTTGATAACAATCACATGCAAAAAAGGCGTGGGTTTATGCATGTATGATAACAACCGCACATAAGTGCTATTCACTACTATATGCACCTATGTTTATCGCGAAATCTATATGATTTAACTTTATCTCGGTAGAAATTATGTATGTATGAATTGAGTTGATAACCTATAAAATACTAGGGAAGGGGGAAGGGCTCAGTGACCTTTTTGATAAGGACTGGCTATAAAAACGTTTAGACCATGTTAATAATTAATGTTTTAATTAATTAAAGATTTTAATGTACATACTAATATTTTCCTAAAACTTTTTTAGGTAAGTATATTTTTATTCCAAAACAGGCTATCAACTTTTTATTTAACAGTCAATTATAATGAAATGTCATCATAGGTAATTTAATGGATTTCCATACCTAGCAGACATTTACGACCTTATTTGATGACAACATTCTCTAATAAGTATTTTTCTGTAGGGTCTACACACGGACTTCGCGTGCCTCATGTACCGGCACGTAGTTCAAAAGCCGAGTAAGGAGACCGTGCTGAACATCATCAAGGATGCCGTGGTCATCGAGCAGGAGTTCCTCACGGATGCGCTGCCCGTCAGGCTACTCGGCATGAACTGCGAACTGATGTCCGATTATATCGAGTTCGTCGCCGATAGACTGCTTACGGAACTTATTGGAGAAAAGGTAACTATTCCAAATAGGTATTGATAAATGCTGTGATCTAAATGCGAAAAGCAGAGCATGTGTCTAGTGAGAAAGGATGTAGTTTGATAGATATCGATAAATGTTTATTTATCATAGCCTAATTGGAAAATTTAGGTCATCCAATATCAGTATGTTTTTTAACTATTCTTATACTGATAACCCACTGTTTAGCTTAATGAAAACCAATTATTATTCCAGCTAACTTCATTTTTCTTTTGCCTATCAAAATTGATCATGCCAATCATCACCAAGTTATTACAAAATAATAGGTACAAAATTATTCTTGTAACTTTCAAAAGATGGTACTAAATAGTATTGTTTTGTCTATAGCACTACAACACGAAGAACCCATTCGACTTCATGAACCTCATCTCACTGGAAGGCAAGACCAACTTCTTTGAGAAGAAAGTCAGTGAGTACCAGAAGTGGGGAGTCATGGCCAACCAGATGGACAATGTATTCACACTTGACGCAGAATTCTAGAATAATTACAACAAACTGACCACAAACCTTGCAATAGTCTCAGTGGCTGACAGTATTATTAATTCCAATGAAAAGTAACAAAGCGGTGAATGTTTGGGGTATGGTGCCTATGCGGTTGATCGCACGGGCGCTCTTTTTTTTAACTTGCACCTGAATCTTAACCCTCGGCGTTGAGAAACCAACAGAACGCGATGAAAAAATCTCATGGGCTATTGGATTTTCAACTCCACAAAAACGAGCCCGTGCGAGTGTGGGTTATTACCGGTGGAGCCGGTAATGAAATTACTAGGACTGACAGTACATTCATTATTGTCATAATTATGTATGACTTCATTAATTTGAACTGTGTTTTTGACTACAATTGTGCATGATCAGGGGTTCCTTATAATTAAGTAGGCAAGCGCCCTTGTTTGCAACTTGTGTACCTTAATGCAAATAGTTTTAATGACTTAGCTTCTAATGAACTAGAATAATTGAATAATTTCTTACACAATAATATATTTTATAGTAAAATGGAATCATTTCAAGATGATTTATTCTGTGATAGATAATAATAATGATCGCATTTGGAAATGTAAGTCGAATGCTTTAAGTATAAGAGTGTTCTAATAAAAATTCTTAAGGAAAAATAAATGCCTTTAATTGCCTTTAACCGACTCTTTTCAGCAACTGTAATCGATCTGTACGCACGGGCGACATATCAAGCTATACATTTCCAGTATACTGTATAAGCTGACTTCTTAGGAGTACTTAGATTCCATTCGCGTTTCGCTGAACGATTTTGGTTACACTAATAGCAGACTGCGCGCAGACGACGGATTTTTGTCCGCTAAAATAGATCGCTTACAACTGTATCGAGTAACGCAAACCAGGGATTAAAAGTGCGGTGCGGCGGAGTGGGCATGCGGACAAAAGTACGGGGGAGTCTTCGAAAAAAAAACTCGTGTGACCATTAATAGGCGAAGCAACGAACATGGACGGACTTTGCACTGTGCACTTCTCTACATTTCCGGGCAACAAATGATCGCACACTGTGTGCGTTGAGTTCGCGGTAAATCCGCGGCGGACTTTTTATTCGCGGAGCGTATTTTTTTTCTCCGCCGCGGAGAAAAGTCCGTCTTTTCGAGACAGACATAAAATGTGGCGCAAGTAGACGCCAGCACATCAAGCTACTACAATCTGTCAAATTTCTTTAAAAGATTTTCAACTTTATCGCTAAAGCGTTAAGGTTCAAGGTTGATAGGGAAAATTTGACAGTTTCGGGTAGCTTGACCTGCTGGCGTCTCGGTGGAGTTTAATTTCCCTTTCGAATTCTTTTTGCAAAGAACTCCAAGATGATCTACCGGCAATATAGAAGTATGAGCAGCTATGGAAAATGATAAACAAGCCTCAGCTGAACTTTTCGCATCGTCAAATTTAGGTTTGGGTTGGAAGACCAATTTCTGTTGTCGTGATGTAAATGGCTTTGCAGCTTTCATGTTTTTTGCGCGTAATGTGGTTCAATAAATCATTTTTTTCGCATTTAATTCACATCGACAACGCTTTGGTTTTAGCCATAACATTCTTCTCGGAACTTTTGTGTGTATGGCCTACTCGATGACATTTTGCAGGTTGCAGTTTGCTACCAAAACCGACAAATTGGCGACAAAATATGGGATAAAACAGATCTTCGCTAGATGATCTAGTTTTTGAGATATAAATGTGTGTCACTGACTCTGGCAGAGCCACCATCAGGGATTTTCATTTTGAAAACACAAAAAAATTGTCGCTAATTAGTCGAAATTTGTCGCCAAATATCAGAATTTGTCGGTCACTGGTTCAAAAGATATAAGGGTTTATAGGTGGCCGATCTGGAGAGAGTCTCCCCAGCAGGGCCACATTTATATCTCAAAAACTAGGGCACCTAGCAAATATCTCTTTTCTCCCATAATTTGTCGCCAATTAGTCGGAATCAGTCGCCAAATATCAGAGTTTGTCGGTCACTGGTTCAAAAGATACAAGGGTTTATAGGTGGCCGATCTGGAGAGAGTCTCCCCAGCAGGGCCACATTTATATCTCAAAAACTAGGACACCTAGCGAAGATGTGTTTTCTCCCATATTTTGTCGCCAATTAGTCGCAATTTGTCGCCAAGTCACAGATTTAATCGGATCTTAGTTTAGGAGATATAATGAGTTCAATTAGTAAGGTATAGTCCAAGAGCTAGGTCGAAGAGTTCACGAAAAATACCAAGAAAAAAATATTTCTATTAATATGTGTAATATACTTCTAGTTTTATCGGTCTAAAGTCTTTAGAAATGTCCGAGAGAGATAAATTCTCAATTTAATTCATGTTTTTATGTTTTAAATTACTAGGTTAGAGTGGCTTAAACTTCTTTGAAAACATTAAACCTTGCTCTTGGTCTATTTGGTGAAAGATGTACAGTCGCATGCAACTGTTTTACCACTTTACAATGTTAAGCTCTAATTAACTTTAGAATAATAAATAAATGTCGTACCTTTAGTAAAATGTTTAAAATACTTAAACGTTGAAAAAGTATTGTCAATTGTAATCAAATTTTATTATATAAAAATGAATTTCCATAAAGTTCGTTTGATGTGTGTTGTGTTGGTGTGTATTTTGAGGTGATTGCGAGTGTTGTGTTGTGGGTATGGACGGGTTGAGGTTCTCATCTGTACATGCGCATCTATCTCTTTCTTACTTACCGTAAATGAAACGGAGCGCAGCGATCTATCTGCCAGCGACTAAGTGGTAAGTGCACATTGTGTTAGATAAATAATTACATAATTATATGTATTGTAGATTTGTTTATAGGTAATGAATACAGCTTTCCTATGGTGGGTTGAAATTATAGAATAAGTTTACATTTATTTAATTCGAAACAAACATTCCTCCATAAGACGTCATAGATACTGTCTAGAAACTACATAAAGTATTTTGTACTCGCTTGTACCACTGTATGGGGAAATTGAATTCTTTAATATCTTTTTAATTACACACCGACTAAATCTGTAACTTTGCGACAAATTGCGACTAATTGGCGACAAAATATGGGAGAAAACACATCTTCGCTAGGTGTCCTAGTTTTTGAGATATAAATGTGGCCCTGCTGGGGAGACTCTCTCCAGATCGGCCACCTATAAACCCTTGTATCTTTTGAACCAGTGACCGACAAACTCTGATATTTGGCGACTGATTCCGACTAATTGGCGACAAATTATGGGAGAAAAGAGATATTTGCTAGGTGCCCTAGTTTTTGAGATATAAATGTGGCCCTGCTGGGGAGACTCTCTCCAGATCGGCCACCTATAAACCCTTATATCTTTTGAACCAGTGACCGACAAATTCTGATATTTGGCGACAAATTTCGACTAATTAGCGACAATTTTTTTGTGTTTTCAAAATGAAAATCCCTGATGGTGGCTCTGCCAGAGTCAGTGACACTATAAATGTGGCCCTGCTAGACTCTCCCGATCAGCCACCTATAAACCCTTATATCTTTTGAACCAATGACCGACAAATTCTGATATTTGGCGACAAATTTTTTGTGTTATCAAAATTAAAATCCCTGATGGTGGCCCTGCCAGAGTCAGTGACACTGATAATATGTCGTCGTGTGGTCACCGTCAGGTCGGCTGGACCATACGAGATATAATATATAATCGGACCATGTGCACTATTTACTACCTATAATGAAATATTTGCTACCTTTGCGTTAAGAAATATATCAAAGAAATAAAATGGTCAGCCATTCTGAAGTCAGGTAGGCTAACCACTTCCAAGATCTCATAGTAAGTTATAGCGTTGTATTAACTGCATTGTTAATGTAAATATTTACTACCTATTTGCTGGTCACCGTCAGGTTGGCTGGACCAAACGAGATATGTACATGGGACCATGTGTATTATGTACTACCTATAATGAAATATTTGCTACCTTTGTGTTAAGAAACATATCAAAGAAATAAAGTGGCCAGCTATTCTGACGTCAGGTTGGCTGACCACTCCCAAGTTCCCATAGTTATAGCGTTGTATTAACCGCATTGTTAATGTAAATATTTACTACCTTAACATATATTTTTTCCACAACTTTAAGAACCTCTTAGAAAAAGTTATTAATAAAAGCCATTAAAGCGCCGCGCCTGTACATCAATTATTTACGTCTTTTCTCCTCAGAATAATTGCTAACAATATTTTTGCAGGCGCTTAGTACCTTACCTGTTTTTTTTCTGGGAAGTTTACATTTTTATTTTAACCTTTATAATTTACATGGAGAAAAAAGAGCAATAACGAATCACATTACTTTTATTATGTAAAATTATAATTACATGGATTTTACTGGGCTAAGTAGGAGCCCTACTGAATAAGAATTTATAAAATAACTGCAAGTTGTTACGAATTTCGTAGGGCTCCTACATGACCCAGCGAATATAAAGTAAGTTACATTGTTTTCCCATCCGCTAAGTATGTGGTGACAATAGAATATAGAACACGCACAGAAAACTGAGCATACAATGAGACTTCCATTTACTAGATATTTATTGAAATGTTGTGGAGATCGTATTTACATTGACATTGCTCATTAAGATGTAAACGTGCCTCGACACACATTGTTTCTTCAGAATATGTTACACCTTAGTGGAAATAAAATGCAATAATAACAAGTCTATAAATTATACTCTAAAATAAACAAGTGTGCAAGTTATAATTTTCTAATCCTACTATTGCATACAGATTCTAAAAGTTCAGAGCATCCATTTCCATAATTATTTTTTGAGAATTCTCGAACTAACGAGACATGTGGTATACGGTAGACATCTCGGCAAAAATTAAAAGTCTACGGAAGTGGTGTCATTTTGTAGAATATACTCCCATGCAGGAACTTAAAACATTTTTTCATTCATTCACAGCAAACAGAACTTGCATTATCTTAGTTTAAATAGTGTAAAGGCTAACGCACATTTGGGCGGGCCGCATCGCAACGCATTGGAAAAATCCTTTTGCCTTACTTTTGTACCATGGAAGGGCGCACAGGGCGAAAAAATAATTACAATGCACATAAGCGTGTGGTGTATCGTTGGATCCCATAATTAAAAAGATTATGATGTTTCTAAGCGAGTTTTTTGAGAAATGGGATCTTTTCGGTTAAAATCGTTTGTTTTTCAATGATTTTTCAGGAAATACTATGAAATACAAACTAAAATCGATACTGTGCATGCGTAAATATTCATCCTCCACCCTTCACTGTGCGCGGTCCGCAGTTTTTTGCAATGCGATGCGTCACGGCGGTGCCTATTATACGCTAGTGTTGTGTGTTCTAGCGCGCGTGTTATGTGTTCTAGCGCGCATGTTGTATTCCCTAGCGCGCGTGCTTGTCGCTGACGAGGCGGCGCAGCAGGCGGTGGCCCGACAGGAACGTGAGCGCGCCCAGCGGCAGCAGGTAGCGCATCGTGTCGAACATCGACAGCTGCAGCCACAGCACGCCGTACAGGCCCAGGGAACCTGCGGGGTAGCGATATGTATTACTTGTTGTTGTTTGACGTCAAAAGTTGTTCACTTATTTTTTCCGTGCTAAAACGAAAAAAAAAATAGAATTTATGTTATGATGTTGGCTTGCTGCACGCTGTGGTGTAAAGTGTAAGTGCAGCAAGTAATTCTAATATAAATAATATATTTATTTAATTTTTGTATCGTATACCAACCTCCCAAAGCCAGATGGAACACCAAGGCACTGGGCGTGAAGGGGAAGTTGCTGAAGTTGAGTCCGAGCTTCGCCCACAGCAGCAGCAGCAGCAGCAGCGGCGCAGCGCACGCGGCCGCGAACACGTCCGACACCACGCGCGCGGGCCGCGCCTCGGGCGAGCGGAACAGGTGCGCGATGTCGGGCAGCGGGCCGCGGTGAGGCTTCGACGTCGTGCTTACTGGGGCGCCTGAGGGGAATACATCAGGTTTTAGGAGCATCTACATAACATTCTTAAATTCATTCATTCACTGACAGAACAGCCTAAATTGCTGGGTGTAGCACCATGAAATTATTTACAGCTAAAGTGAGCACTAAGGATTTTAGAAAATTCATGCCCCCATAGGGGTTGAATAGAGGATGAAAGTTTGTCATTTTTGCCGATGGGAAATCCCATCGGGCACTGTTTGTAAAATATATTTTTTTATCAAACACATCTCAATCTGATCAGAATCTTATTGAGATGTGTTTGATTGACAAAAGTAAAACTTTAAGGTTTTATTTTTCACTGAAACTGCACGCTTCTCCACTGCTTGTTGCATACTTATTTCAAACGTTTGTATAGAAAATTTAGTGGAGGGGCGTGCAGTTTTAATTAGACGATTCCTAACACAAAACACTTAATAAAGGAAAGTGCAGAATCGAAGAACACAAAAGTACTGCTTATTTCATTATAAATTTGTTCCAGCGGTGCAACTGCCTTTGTTTAGTTTTACGGATATTTTTATTAAAATCGAATAGTACTAGTACTACTCTACTCACCAACAGCGTTAGCGTCCTTGCCGAAGTTGAAGAGCACCTCTCCCACGGGCCAGGCGATGGGGTTGGACACGGCGCTGTCTCCGAGGTACATCGTCAGCGAATACGCGCCTGACGCAAAGTTCAGGTGCTTGGCAATGCCGCCTACGTTCTGGAGATCAAATGTTTGCTATAGAAGATTGCTTTAACGCAAGATTGCAATAACTATTTTACTGGAGGCTGAATCGAAAACCCATGAGCTAGTTCAAACTTCGACACGAAGCGTTTTACTACTTCCCTCGTCATGGTTCAGCTCTTGACATCAACCTTGACTGATGGAAAGCGATGGCGCGATGGAGGGCTATGATAGACTGAGTGCTGCTCCTCGAAATTGCATATTCACTTGCTTAATTTTTTTTGGAACGAATTTCCTTGACGGGGCTGGCGGTAGGAGTTGACTGGTAGAAATAGTCGCGTAAGGAAGAAGCGTAATGCCTTCTCCATGCGACTTTCTCTCTTTCTATGAATGTGTGTGCGTGCGAGTATCGCGTAACGAGTTTTGGTTCCTGGTGGGGTCCCCCGACCGCACACTTTTTTTTTTTGTCCTAAGCCTACTGTTATACACAATTTTAATTGTGTCGCTTAACTTCAAACTCGGATAAATCCAATTCTGAGATTTTTTAAAATGTTGGTGTTAAAAGAAACGGAAAAAGAAATGCTTTTAAACAATTTTATCAGTTGTGTATAAATCCGCATGGTTCTTAAGAAAATAAACCGTTAAAATCATAATATTTTATCTAAGTCAGATAGATCCATGACACAGTTTTTTTCAAATGTAGTTAAGTCCATGAGAGCCAATCAGGTAATTGCATTTGTTCAACATGGCCGTCAGTTCATCCAGATAAATCCGAATCCATTAAATCAAAATTATATAAATCCACACTGAGTTTTTTCAAAGATAGATAAATTGCATTCCATTACATCAAATGAAGGTAAATCCAACTTAAATATTACATTATTGAAAGAATGAGTGATTTAAATACTGAATTGGCTAAACAGGATCGTTTTCTTCAATAATGTTGCCATAATAAAAAAATACTGTTTTAATTCATGAAATTAAGACTAATAACACTTTTTTTTAAATATCTCCTAACAGGGTAGAGTGGATTTATCCGAGTTTGAAGTTAAGCGACACAATTGGTATACTGAATGAATGACCTAAAATTTTTCAGGCCTTACAAGTATTATTAGTAAGTAGTAGATAGTATGTAGAATTACACTTAACACACTTTGTATTTCAACATAACATATTCTAAGTACAAAATACTCACAAGTTCAACTTTGTACGCCTTGGTGTTGTCGGGCTCGGCGACGAAGATGGTCTCATCGTCGCTGTTGGCGCTGCCCACGCGCACGAACGCTTGCTGCACCAACACCGGCTTGTTGTACTTGTCGCGGACGCTGAACTTTAAGGTCACCCTGAGGGATAAATAATTTGTGTTAAAATCTGGAAATTTGTAAACCAGGTTGTAAAATGGGTTTCATGAGGGAAATGTTGTGTTATGTTTTTTGTAATGATTTAAAGCTTAGATTCAATATAATATGTAATGTTCACTCATTTGCAAGTTTTCAGGGAAGTGAGTCCGCATTTCAGAGGAGACAGAATACGACATTTTGTATACTTACTTCTGCAAATGATCGGCCTGGAGTTTCTCAGTCAGTTTGTTCGGATATGCGACAGTCGTCACCTTCGGACTGGTAGTGCCATCCACATCACCAATACCAACCTCCACACTGCTCACTTGAATCTCACCCAAAACCGCCACATTGACATTAGCTGTCTTAGTACCAGCGCTTAAGGCAATTTTGTACAGGCCATATTGGGCCTTAATCTTGCTCAAATTAAGGACGAAAGTCGTGGGTTCGTTAGGTTTTTGCGTGAGAGGTTGTTTTGATAGAACGACGACATCGTCAGCGAGGCGTGTGCCGGATTGTGCGACTACTTCCTCGGGCTTCAGGAATTTGACAGGACGCCCCACGAGGTCTGTGATTGAGAACTCAATGGTGTCAGACTCGGAGGTGATGTACTTCTTGCCTTTGATAGTGATGCTGATGGGGGATGGCTGTGGAGAAAGAAGAGCATGTGTTCCTTGAATCTTAAATGGATTAAAAAATAAGGGGGGGAGATCCTTCAAGAAGGCTTTTAACTTTTAAGACATTAAAAAACTATAATGAATATTGCCTAATTTGATAATGAGTGGTAGTTTAGAACAGCTACTTCGCAAATGCTTAGCTAATTTAGACGATAATCATTATTTCGTTTCTCACCTAATTTAATTTGCTTCAATAGATTTACAGTATTTCCGATTGATTTAAAAAAATATACACTTGTGGATTCTCTGCTAATGCCTACTAAAAACGTTGTATTTCCCTTACCACATCATCAGAGAGTGCGGTGGCGGCTTCGATCAACAAGCAAGCTCCCTTGGGCGTGTTGACAGAGCGCCGTGACAGCAAGTACTCTGCGAACTTGTACCTTTGTTCGTCGCTCAGGGGAGATGGCTTCTTCAAGGTCTTGTAGGTCCTGTATGGAGAACATGATTAAGCTTAACATAACATCATGGTTCAGCCTGCACCCTAATTGCGTAGCACACTAACAATCTCAATCTGAATCATTTTGAAGGATATTGCTAATCCATTGCTTCATATGTTCGTAAAATGTGTCTACTCAACAACGCAATGAATGTTGTTGAACTGTCAAAATGAGACCCATTGCTACTGATAAGGTGATACGCAATTACCCCGCTGGACTTAGTAAACTAGCTTCTGCACTCCTGCGATTTCGTTATAGTCCGCGCAGAACTAGTTGGCCGCGCCTTAGGTATGTTCACGGTGGGACGGAGGGACAGCGGGGGTGAGGCGGCGGGTTGCAACGCACGTACGTAGTGCGCGGGGCCCCGCAGTCCCACCGTGAACATACCTAAGGCGCGGCCAACTAGTTCCGCGCGGACTATAGCTAAATCGTAAGACACCACAAGATACTACAATAACCGCCACATATCCCGCCCGCGCTATTAATTCGTGTTCGCTTAGCGTTATTTCTGACATTTTTTCTTTTTGCTCGGCTCCTAAGGGTCATCGCGTCATGTTACATAGGCTATAACGAACAGAAGAACTAGCTGCGCCCCGCGGTTTCACCCGCATAAATTCGATCCCTTGCGAATATCGGGATAAAAAGTATCTTATGTGTTAAACCTGGTTATAAACTATCTGTGTACCAAATTTCATCAAAATTGGTCCAGCCGTTTGAGCGCGAAGAAGTAACAAACATACAAACACACACTCACAAACTTTCGCCTAATATTAGTGTGATAGATGTGTGTGTTTGTCTACAATCGTCAACACGCAATCTTGACCAATCATAGTGCTCAATGCTCGTGCCTTCTCTATATAAGAAGAGTAGGACAATAATAGGCTGGTATTAGTTATTTATTTTAACATCATGGCTGTATTCTGTATTGCAGAAAGGATTATACAAAGGCAGTATAGTCACGAGCATAAATATGTACTGGCTTTATACAAAAGCCAATTCCTCCTTTATTTTTAATTCAATTTTGTGTTGTTACGAACATAGTATTTTCGAACCCATAGGTGTAAGCAATGTGTCGTATTTCATTGTTGTTTTCGTTATTTCACGAAAAAATCGGTACTTATTAAAAGTTTCCAAGTGTTGGCTAATTAATGCTCGTGACTGTACACCAATATTTGCCCGTTTGTGTCCCATGTCATTGACATGGCACAAATCGGGATTCTGGCTGTTACTTAGCAAATTCCTGAAGGAAACAATAACATTATAGTCATGCTCACTCGGGATGAAAGTTAAACTACCTTTACCAATAATGCTAAAGATGGGATGTCTGTTATAATATTAGAATCAATAGAATAGTACTCCCTAAGTTAGAACTGTTCTCGAAGCATGAAAAAGTCATTCAATAGGGTTTTTTCCTATTGGTTAGACACACCAGCATCAGCAGTTAATTAGCAGATGCGTGTGTATCAAATAGCTCGGAGATATTTGATACACATAATAATTCGAAGAAGTATTGACAATGTTAAGGATTATAATTCTGTAAATACATTTATATTTTACAGTTGCAAGTCATATTTTGATCAACATACAACCTGATGCTGGCCCGCGATTTTCAAGAAAACCTAAGAATATTTGAATTTCGCGGGCTATCCTGGCGCTTTCGCCTTGAATACTTGCCTCTGTATGCTACCAAGCAGGTTGGCGGTCACGGGCAGGCCTCCTTCAAAGTGCAGAGCCTTGGAGTCACTCTCGTCAGCGGCCAGTAACACGCCCTCCGCATGCGAGGCTGTCCACGCGCCGCAGCCCATGTGCTCGCAGAGAGCGAACACGTATCCATAGCTGGAAGAAATGTTTTCTGTTTATTTTTGACACTAATATGCCAATAAAAGATAGTAGGTCATTTTTATTTGATACATTTCATGTTTAATATTCTTGACACAAGTGGTGGTTTCAGAATTGAAAAAAAAAAAACGAATTATGAATACTTTATGGTTTTTACAATGATATATTCCTTATCAGGCAAACAGACACCTTAATATGGCATTCCATTCAATTCGCACTCATAAAATCAATCTCACAATATTATAGATGACTTATGGCTATGATGCCGTAGCTAATTCCCATCATATTAATTAATGTCATCAAATATGGCAACTTGATAGCTATCAATAATAATTGGGCATTTGAGTCGGCGCCAAACAGTCAATAAACAAAGATCACTAAATTGCCTTAAATGTAAAGGCGCCGACTCAAAATTATTAAGGCCTTGAGAACCTCCTCCGTTTTATTTCGTCGGTTAAAAATACTCACTTAGCAGGAGAGTCATCTTTCTTCAGCAACTGTATAAGATTCTTCAAAGCATCTTCCTTGTCATAAATTGAACCCTTGCCTAGTGCCTTCAATGTGTATACAGCATGGTAAATGTCAGAGATTGTGGCGTCCTTCTTATCCAGCACTTGTGTGGCTGGTGACAGGACTTCCGGTTTCAAGGAGTTCAGGCAGCTGGATATGGCTGCAGCATTTGCTAGTTGGAACACTTGCTCAATGTTCTTAGTATCATACTTGATGCTTTTGATGTGCTGCAATAAATGCAATGGAATTTTTTATGTTGCTTAAAATTTATGTTCCTTAATATAATTACAATGTTTTTAATCTGACAAATGTAGTACAGTATGATACAGAATACTCTTGCTCCTGTTTTAAAAGTTTTCAAACGAAAATTATTGAGTCAGTTGTTTGATTAAAATTCAGAGTAATCTGGGGGTCTACTCCGAAGTGCAAAGTGCGAATGTTCGGATCGGACCGCCACATAGCCGAACCGAATATTGTTGAAAAATGCGAAAAAAGTTCAGATCGGCTCAATAGGGTCGGGACCATAGTCATTAGTCGAAAGAGTGTAGGATCGGAACCGATCAAACCAAATTTTGTAGCAGGAAACATCCGAACATTCGGCCGATACTACTTCGGAGTAGACCCCCTGACCTCAATAGAACCTAAATACTGTCTAACTCACCTCACAAATATTAGGAATGTCAGCATTTAACTCTGCCAGCCCCTTGACAGAGTAGTACAATGATGTTATGTCTTTACTCTTCAAATTCTCCTGTAGGATAGTCTGTAGCCGCTTCAGGTCTATTGTGCCTTGCAGAGTGTTACCATTGCTGAGTGATAGTGTACTTAGTAATAAGAGGAATAGGGCTGAAAACATAATTAATCATTTATCAGTGTTGTTACAGTGTTATTACATTTTTATGTTCGGTAGATGTTAAACCTTATTGCATTTTCTTATGAGCGTCTAATCAGAAACATGATTTGTTAACAAAACGTCACGCTTCATTGTATGAAGCCTGTAGTTATTTCATTCTAATTGCTAGTTTTTGGAATCTAAAGTATATATTTTGGTAAGATTAACCTGTAAAACGAATTGTACGGCCGGCGACGCCTGAGTAACAATGACGTGTCCTTAAGATTTTAAAGTAAATAAAGTTTTTTAAAACCTACCTAACATAACTGAGACCTTAATAATAAACCGAAAATGCTGTCTAAACTTTTAAATCATTAGAAATACGGACAGAATACTAGAGAAATAGCAATTTTGGGTGCCACGCTAATGTTAGTTTTATTGTATGAAAGAATGAACACATACCATGAAAATACATTTCTATAGCCCAATAAATCAGAGGTCACCCTGATTTTGTAGCTACAATCTTAGTTTATAATAGTATATGGCTAATTTTCTAACAAATTCTACGATCGCCGGTTCCACTTGACAAACACGTTTGACATAAAATCATCGACGTAGCATAGCACAATATCAGTGTGGCTCCAAGAAAAATATATGTGTTATCCTTAAAAATATATTATATATAAAATAATACTTGTAAGATGTAATGGTAGGTTTCTTTTATGATAATTTACAATTTTCAAGTACAGCAAAACAGGCGTTATCATTATCAATAATAATTTAATCGTATTCAATAAACGATTCATCACTTACGGTTTTCTTCACACTAATGGTAGAACGTCTCTAACTAAACGTCAAATGGCAGCTTCTTGACAGCTCGGTTTCATCCTTCCATTCCCATTCCGAAGTTAAATTTTTAGATTGTACTGCAATTGTTTTGATTAAATTAGCAAAATGGCAAGTGCAGTCGCCAAGATACCGACTCTTATTAGCTGTAAGTATTGTTATGTTAACTTCCCACCTTTAATCATTTATCTTTTATGGTCTGTTTTGCTTACCTCAGATATTATGTAATTGTCGTTTAAATATCCGATTGAAGGTTAGGTCGATATTAACGAAAATAAAATATATTTTCCGTACATTATTTCACACTCATCAAACATTGAATTTGTACACTTAACCAACCCAAGAAACTGTCACTAATTTCAACTCGATTAATCGTCATTGTTAAATTTCAGCGGCAATCACAGCAGCTCGCCCCAAATTCAACATCTTCATGAAGTATGCGCGAGTGGAGATGGCGCCCCCTAAACTGAGCGAGATCCCACAGATCAAAGCCGGCATCGGCAAACTGCTGACAAGTGCTAAGAGTGGTGCATGGAGGAAGCAGACCGTCAAGCAGGCCTCCCTAAACGCCCTCGTTGGGGCTGAGGTCATCTTCTGGTTCTACGTTGGAGAGTGCATCGGCAAACGCCACATTGTCGGTTATGATGTTTAAGTTCTTGTTGTAAGCAATCAATAATTATGTAGATATTATGTTCAGCGAAATAAATTATTAAATCAGTGTGTGTGATTTCATTACTTTTAGAATTTTTTTTGATACTTTTACAGATGAATGTTATATAGAATAGTATTTTATACTCTTTGTTATGTACACCATATAAATGTAGAAATTTTACTCATTTGACACAATGTTTGGTCTTGTTGCTATGAGCAATCTTTTAAAGACCTATGGATGGATTGAAAAGGAGATGGAGTTGGGGTGGTTATATTATAATGATAAAATTATAAGTAATGCATTCACTTCTAAATAAAAGTAATGGCTGCCTTGGTTTTCGGGGTAGACTATGTTACATAAAAATTAAAAAGGTGTTCATGGTTTTATACTGACTTGTTAAATTCAATTAAGTAATATAATAAAACTAAAATTATATACCAACTACATTATATTACAATACAAATAAAACTATTTTACAAAGGTGCACACTGTTCCATGAACTTGAAGGGATTGCATGCACTGGTATACTTCAGCTCTGTCTCAATCTCTGGAGGCCCTCTCAACCATAGCCGGTCCCTGTAGTACTCTACACAGCATAGGAACTCCTTTTCATTGTATCTGCCTACCTCTATTGGCACAAATGGGTCTAAATGCTCAAAGCCCTGCGAAAGAGAAAAATAGTTAAGTATTTCAAGGCTTCACATTTTTGGCAGGTAATTTCCGGAAATGGATGTGAGCACTACCCCAAAACCTCTTTGGATGATTTTACTACCACCAATCAAATTAAAGAGACAGGCTGTAAAAATAATCATGAGAGCCATTTCATCTAGAAAAATTAAAGTAAAAAAGGAAACCTAATGGCTTTCAATAATTTTTTCACTCAAATTGGCCAGTATTTTTCTCTTTAGGATCCAATTAACCAAGAAGGTTTCAAGGCATTCTTTTTCGGTTTTTTTCCTTACAATCATCATTACTTTCACTTGCATAGTGTGTTTATCCATTGTGGACTTACAATGGACGATTAGTGAAGCACAAAATGTTAATATTTTACCTTTTTGTACAGCAAATATCTTGGAAGGTAACTTTCTTGATGATCATCAGGAACTGCTAACTGATCTGCAGAAACTACTATGGCACCATTTGTCTGTCGAAAGATTACAAATTTTAATTAACAACTGACACAAGCATTTGTAAATTACACTTGCATTTTTATCTTATTCATATTCTTACCCAGTCATTGTTTGTGAGTTTTAAGAAGGAAGTTGTCAGTGTAACTTCTTCAGGCTTGACTTTCTTTTTTGTAGGGGTATTGAGTCGCGTCAACGGATAGAAGAAGCTGTTGAAACCGTCGATTGCCACAAATGTTTTGCATCTGAAATTAAAAAGAATTTTAGCACAAAATACAGAAACAATGGTTTTTTATATTACCATCTGCCTGTGCAGATTGATTGTCCATTATTAGTGCATACATCATAATTATGCTAGTTTTACACAAAGTACTCATCTCATGAACCAGCACAAATCATGGAATGAGATGCTGGGAGGTAGACAGTGCAGATCTCTCAGCTGTAGCAAACAAATAACTCGCATGTGGCGGTTAGGGAACATTATAGGCTGATTATGCTATTCTTCTGGTAACTACAACATAACATACTGTTTGTTACTGGACAGTATCTTGATCTCGTCGACCAGCGCGTCGATGACGTCACAGGCGTACTTGACGCGACTGATGCCGTGTTCCACGAGGGCCGACAGTGGAGCGCCCGCCTCAGTCTTCTCACGTTTACTCCACACATACTCATTGGAGATTTTCAACTGTAGATAATAATGTGAGATTTTAAACTGGGGCAAGTAACATACAAGATTATAGAATATGATACGCTATGTAGATTCAGTAATCAGCAAAGAGTAACTATATAATTTAATTACATACTCTTTGATAGATGTTGATGTTGCTTAGGTTGAATGATAACTTGTAATCTTTTCCCATCATGACAGTTTTCCATTTTGGTGTTCTTTTTCTGTTTAGACATTCTACTTTGGTTTTTATAATCTCTTTCCATTATCATGGTCTGGCACAAAACCCCCGTTCTATTTATTGCAATAATGTGTTACTTACATCACCAGATTTGAGCAGTGTCTGGTTCTGGCTCTTGAAGTGTATGAGCCAGGAGGCGGCGTCGAGCGGCAAGTCGACGAAGCCTTCGCGGGTCTGGGAGTTGGCCATCTCCTTGTGACGTGGTACACGCCTCAGCCATTCTGACACTAAGAGATAAAATAGAAATAAATATACAAACATAAACAAATTCATATCACTCTGAATGCTGTTGGTGATAATCAAAAGTAATTGCATAAAATAGAGTTTATGCAACTTCACTGTAAACAAGTATTTTTAAAAACAACAAATGAAACTGAAATATTATACTTGCTGAAAATACAAATAAAAATAATACCATTACCTTACCATCCAAATGTAAATTAACCTATGGATTATTTGTGTTATTTTAATCAGTTTTTGTGCTAGGGAAGTATTAATGTTGAAGTAACTCACCCCAAGGTACATGTACAATAAGGTAACCCTCTTCATGAGCATAGTGCAGGAGATGTGCCATTGTTATTGACTTGCCTGTGCCTTTCTCACCATCTGACATAGTGCTAAGGAAACTATTAAAGGTGTAATAAATGAAAACTTATAACAAAAACTAAGAAAAGTAGGAACTTCGAAAGAAAAGAATTGATAAAATTACAGCTTTGAGTATGACTGCTTATCTAGAAGATAAGCACACACACAGTATCACACAGTTTCACAGTATTTTTTATAGTTCTAGTTGTAAATTAAATTTGAACAAAATGAAAAAGCTACGACTGACCCAGTCAATTATACTTGAGGTATTCCACTCAGAGCACTGGTTTTAACAGTTCTTAATAAGAAAAGTATCTTCATATTACAGCCAGTCACATTCACCTCTTTCTCACGGAGATGAAGCCTGGGACCCAGTAGTAGGAACATTACAGGCTGATAATGTTACATACATTACACATAGTATGTACATACATCATACATTTATAGCACATAAATTAAAAAACCAAAGCACCTGCCATCTAATCTCTTCACCGCCCTTGGTTGACTGGTAGAGAATGCCTAAGGCATTCTCTACCTACCCTACCCTAAGTCCGCCTTTGTACCTTTTTGTGTGAATAGTCTAAATAAATAAATAAGTTGAAAAGGATACAAAGAAGATATCTAATGACTGGCTTGTCCATATCACTAGCTCCTATACAATTTATAAGGTCTAATGCAGGCTGGCGCACCATTATGGCTGTTTCTGTGAAGGTCTTGGTCTGTTGCATGAAACTTTTAGGAAAGCCGCCGTGACCAAAGAGCTGTTTGCATACATCTGGGTTCATGGTATAGAATAAACCTTCTTGCTTTTCATTATGTTGTGCCTGTAACGAAACGATAAAAGTGTCTGGTATAATGTGAATCACAGAATAGTGATTTTTTTTAATGTTTCATAGGTTGAACTTACGGGTGAGATCTCATTGGTTCTAAAAGTAACAGCTTGGGAATAACGCCGACACAGATGCCTCCAGCTACGTGACAGCATTTTTAATAAGTTTTAAAAATTAATAAATAGAATTTATTTTAGACTTTGACGATAAAACGACCCCAAGCAATCACAACATAACCTCAAAAATAATAAAGTTCCGTCAAGTGCATTGAGATATGTCAATGGTCAAGTGTCAAACTCGACATTAGATGTTTCGTTCAAAAACAGGGGGTCTACTCCAAAGTAGTATCGGCCGTTTTCTGCTACGAAGTTACTTTTTGGTTCGGTCGGTCCCGATCCTACTCTTTCGAATATTGACTATGGCCCCACCCAAATGAGCCGATTCGAACTTTTTTCGCATTTTTCAATAATATTCGGTTCGGCCATGTGTCGGTCCGATCCGAACATTCGCACTTTGCACTTCGGAGTAGACCCCCAGTTTTTTGCCGTTCGGTAATAAAATTAAATAAATTTGGTATGCCTCAGCTCAGTGGGTCGAACCCATCTGCTACCGGTTACTAGTGAAACAAGGAGAAATTAAACATAAATAAGTAACCAGTAACTATTCTTTATTAGTTTAAGATTTTCATTGTCTTTGATACCTATGATTTATTTTGCATTCGTTTTTTCTTAAATAAACTTGTAGGTCTTGCTTGGCTTAATAACTTGGGATCTGCTCGAGTTACTTTCTCCACAACATCTTTTATAACAATAGTTTCAGGTTTCCTAGTATCCGGGGTATCAAATTGTACAACTCTTTCTTGAGAAGCTTTTGTATCAGATTTTTCAGCCACTGCTTCATATTTTGACTTTTTTAGAATGGATGTGGTTCCATTTCCAAAACGTTTGGAATGTACAACATAAATATCGCTTGGTTTCTGTATACCTTCGTTTGGATTGTAAGGTTCCTTATTAGATTCTGTAGTACTGTGCTTGAAGGAAATCTCTAAAGTTTTGCTGTCATCCTCATCAACAAATGACACCCTCCTTTCGAGCTTGGGTGCATGTGTTTCATATGTGTCCTCTTCTTCTTCGTCAACATCTTCATTTTCAATAATGTCATCTAGCCTGAAAACAATATGGACTATTTTAACAATTCTTTTTGTACCAGCAAGGTTATATGCAACAAAGAAAATTATAATAGGTACAGAGAGTCAGAGCAATAAAAAGAAGCCAGAATGGTACTTTTTTCTCACCTGTCCATTTCATCTTCAAGCTCATCAAGCTGTTCCAGTTCATCCAACCTGGACATTATATCTGTTTCATTTTTAGATTGACTCCTTTCTCTGTTTTTCAATTCAAATAATTTTTCTTCCAACTCATTCTGTTTATCAATCACTTGCTGTAGTTTGTCTAACTTTGAAGTTTGCTCTGGGATATCATTGAACGTAACTTTTTTTGCTTTTATTTCTTTTTGATTGTCAAACTTTTTTTGATTGGTTTTTTCATTCTCAACTTCATCGTTTTTCAATTTGACATAGTCTTCCAGTTCATCAATTAAATACTCCTGGATGCTTGCCTTCCTCTTAGTTAAATGTTGGTTGTCAATGTGATCCTGATCCTGATCACTGGATAATTCATTTTCCAACTCCTCTTGAAGTTCTAATTCTTCAAGCCTGTTCCACAATTCTTCATCAGTAATATCTTCTGTTTGATCCTTCTCTTCTTTACCTTTACTTTGTTTGTACTTTCTGACTTTCTCTTTATGTGCTTCCCTCCATGCTTTGTCATCTTCGTTACTATAATACTCAATAATTTCCTTGCCCTGATTATCATAAATAGCTTTGTGTGTAAATGACATTTGGTTTTCTAAATATTCCTTCTCTTTGTTGAACATGTCAACTTTATATTGCGCATCTGAAAAGGTTAAACATTATAGTTTAACAGGTCGCTCTAGATTGGAGTAATTAATAGAAATATTCTTCTATTACTATTCCTTTGTGAGCTATAGGATAGTCCAATCATTCCAATGGCAATTAGACTACCTTGCTATGCTAATTGGTTATAATGGAATGATCTATTACTACATTTTACCTTTAATTCTGTGCTGTCGAAGAACTTCAGCTTGTTTTAGCGAACATTTGACGAAGTAATCAGCCCCGAGAGCAACAGTTACTTCGTTCGTGTGTTTGAGCTCTCCCCTAAACGAGATCCTGCTTCCGATGGGGACTAATGTGGGAACTTTTAACTTATCACTATATATACTGAAATCTAAACTCTTCAGACTTTGTAAATAATTCTCCCAGAATCGAAAATTCTTTTCGTTTTCAGCTGCACTCTGAAATGTTATGAATTTAATTATGAGGCTAATACGTAGTGCATGTAAATATTTCAATTTTGTATCGTGGAATTAGATTTACCTTATAATACACTTCACTGAGGATATCCATTATTTTAAGCTGTTTACCAGTGTTTTAAACTTGAAACTTTAGGACCTGCTTCAACAACGCGCAATACAAAAACAAATTAATTTTTATTTGACTTGACACTTGACAGACCAATTTGTTTGACGTAGTAATGTTTCGTGCAGAAATAATACAACGGTATATTTCAACATGCTAAAAGATAAAAAAGATCTCGTACTGAAGTTTCTGAGAACATTATTTTAGTTACTTTGCATTGCTCATCTACGGTATTTGATTTGATTAAAATTATTATTGAAATAATTATAATATAATATGTGAGTGGTTGACCAAAAAGGGACCTCAAGGGAAAATAATTGATTTCGAGTAAATTTTAAATTTTATTAAAATTTTTTATTAATTAGATTAAAAAATTCAAAAAAAAAAATTAACGGTTTCCAATCCCTCCAGGTCCCTTTTTGGTTAACCACTCACATATCCTTATTAATATCACGGTTTCAGTTCACGCAGAAAGTGCTTGGTTGTCCGCCTACTGTCAAAAACATACGGTCGATTTGATACAACTTTGACGTTTGAAATTTTGTATTGATCGATCGATTTGCTTCTTCTGTGCAAGTGCAAAAGTGCATATATTAATGTGAAAAAGTTGATTAAGTGTATCTTTTGAAAATGGAGGAAAAGAAATCTATTTTACATGAATTATATGTATTTTCGGAATGGAAACCAGAGCCAGAATACACAGTAAGTGCGAACATATTTTTGTTTTTATAAACGGCAGACTCTCCCCAATAATAGGAGCATTGAGACCCCATTATAAAATTACCAACGATTAATAAATGAAGTAACTAGTCCTCCTTCCAAGTATTTAATATTTAAAACATTGGACTAAGATTCTGCGCACTTTTTTCAGCAAAAGTCAGATAGTATACTACCGGAGAATATATCAGCTATTTGGAGATGGGTGAACTTCCTGGGGCCTAAAAAAAGTCTCATCGACGGTGTAACAACGTAAGTGCTACGAAATGCGAAACTCGAAACTAATTACTTCAGAAATATAATAATTCTTCCACAGAAAATAAATAATTCAATGGTTTCATTATGTTTAGGCATTTGGAAAAGCAACAAAAATGGCACATCGCCCTTGGGGACGAGGGTAAAGTGATTGCTGTTTTGACTGACAATATATTAGAGATCAGAACAAAACGATCAGAGTATGCTACTATAGCTGCTAGAACAACAGGTACTAAATTAAAACTATTTTATTGATATTGTAATTTCATCATCATGTTTTGTTTTTTTTTTATTATTTTCATGTCACTAACTAGTGCTGTAGTAAACAGTTTTATGAATGAAATGTTTGTAATACTTTAGTAAAAAAATATGTTTATCAGTTCTTGGTAAAAAAATGTTCAAAACACATTTTAGTGAGCCGTGATGCCTATCCTCAATGGCGCAAGCTGGTGTGGAGTCCAGACTGCTCATTTGTGGTGATGGCCTATGGAAATGGTGTGGTCAGCTTCTTCGACCTGACTGCATCCAACCTTTTCAACATTCCCATTGTAAGTAGTAATTTGATGGAAAAAAATGTACTTAAATTAATGTTAAAGGAACTATATTCATGATGACCTGGTTAGAAAAATTTTTGTTTGCACTTTTCAAATTACTATGCTGGGGTAAGTTAGCAATCTGAAAAAAATAATCATCGACAGTATGACATTATCTCTTATATTTTTGTACAGGATTGCTCAAGACCAGGTGGTTTAGAGTGCACAGACAATACTCATGCTGTTGCTGACATCATATTTATGCCTTTGAGAGTCAAAGACACAAAATGGTAAGATTCTTTTTGCCTTTAAAATAGTTTTTCATGTCTCAATGTTAATGAATCACTGTCTAATCCTCTAAACTCGTTAGAAAGGCTTAGTGCCTGAATTTCAAGAATATGATGATTAAAAAAAGAAATGAGTCCACATTTAAACATCTACATAGATTTAAGAGACCAATCCATCTTTGCCGAGTTACTTAAATTTAATTTAATTTACTTGCTACATAACCCTCAAAAGCATCAGCACTATACCAAACTCGCATGTATAGGAACTGGGAGGTCCTGGTAGTGACATACGACGGCAAGCTCCGCGGGTACCTGGTGTCACAGACGGACGGCTGTAAGTTGCACCACTCGTTCCGGTTCGCGGGCGGAGTGGCCGCGCTCAAGTACTGCGAGCCCCATGGCACCATGTACGTCGCTGGAGTGCCCCGAGGATCTGCCAAAGTAACTCGCCAGGAGATTTCTTACTTTTTTAGACTTGCTTCTTATATTTCCTCAAAGTGTACAGAAGATCATTTTCTCTTTTTCAGATTTAGGGTCAAATGAAATTAGCTAGCGAAACTCCGCAGAGGTAATGGGTATCGTGTCTACCTATTTTACCCTGTATTTGCAATCCTATGAGCTTGTAGGACTATTGAAATGCAAAAAAGAATGAGAAGGCAAATGTATCCATTTGCCGTTTGACGTGAATGTGACCCATATATTTTCCCAACTTGCCGATTGTCGCTGATAACCAGCGCTGGGGCTCTGTCTTGCATAGGGTCGCAGCATAATGCTGAGCGATAGCCGTTTTGCGTGGATGTGACGCAGGTTTCCCCCAACCCTTTCTTATTTCTTTTTGTATTTTATGTTCTTCTTTGCGTCATGTTTACCGCAAATAAACGTATGTTCTTTCTTTCAAACTTGTTCTATTTTGTGAGTTATGTCGCCCAACATTGTTTGTTCGACGGAAATATTTTCACTTTTCAGAAAACTGTAAGCCTCGACAGATACCCTTTCCTTATTTTCTGGTGTAGATCGGAGAGATCAGTCCTTTTCTGTCTGTAAATCAAGTGGTTAGAAGTAAACTGCTGTCCCATCAAGATTTGAAATACGTTTTTACCAACCAGGAACCAACATCATCCCTGAGTGCCGGCATCACAGCCTGGCGCATTCTTAACGAGGAGCCGTACTACAAGCTGTCCGTGGTATCAGACGACGCAGAGGCGCACGCCGCCGAGCGGTTCAAGCTGTACGTGCCCTTCGGATACTCCAACAATGCGGTGAGTTTACTAATAATAAAGAAAAGAAAAAGAACTTCTTTGTTTTCAGAGTTAACTATTTAGTTCAAGTAATTCTTTAAGACGGTAAGAAATGTCAGGAAGCGCCTCGAACCGGTCTATTTCTCGGTAACAGTTCTTTTTACGTTGTGTATAATATTAATGAGTTCTAGGTTATAATACCTAGTTATTTCTGTCGTTTTCACCATACCTCGAAGTAGATTCCGTATTAGCTATTCTGATGTTATATTTAACTATTTGAAAATAAAATGATTTAAATTTTTTATTAAAATTTGGAAGTAATAATAATCCAGCCAATAGCTGGGGGTGACCACAACTTCTTACAGCAGTATTATTTTAACCTTACTTCAGTGTAAATCTTAATTGTGGTGGGGGGTGACCAGCACCTCTTACAGCAGAAGATTATTTGAATATCAAGCCACGTTAGAGAAGCATTACTTGTTTTTTTCACCATACTTTACCCTTTCAGACCAGTCTTAGTAATCTTCCTGCCCTGGTCTAGTCCCAAGTTACTTGGTTGGAGCGACACATTGTTTTCTTCCATTCTCCCCTGTTAGCCGTCACTCTATCATTCACTCATTTTTCTTATGTCGTCCCTTACACAATACATCCATCATTCAATCCAAAATATCTAGTTATCCTTAACTTACTCTCGACCAGGCCTTCATAGTCCAAATGGAGCTCTCTCCCGACGGCAGTAAACTCGTCTGCCTTCACTGCAACGGCGACGTATCAGTCTGGCGCCTCCCACTCCTCAAGCTAGTGTACCGATGGCCGCTGAATACCCAGCCACACCATGACCTGAGGAACCCCCTCGCTGGAGATGACAAACCAGGGAAGAAGGACTTGACTGTGTTCTACCCGGCTGATATTAATTGGTGGAGCAATGAGGTTGGTGCATTTGAATAGTTTATGGTTGATTTTCCTTTTGTCAGTTTTAAAGATTTTTAACTGCTGCTTCTTGTGGCGCTGTGGTCCATATCTGCTAGCAGTCTTTGTATTATTTATCAGTTTTTGTATTTTGAAGGATAAATTATTATGATGTATTTTTCAGGAGATCATAGTATCGCGATTCAGCGGCGCTGTCACCATTTGCGATATAGAAACCATGGCTAATATTCTTGGGAAGAAGCCCGAGTTCTTCCAGGGCTCTCCACAGGTGTGTATACCTAGATTGTACGAGCACGACATTGTGATGCAAAAATATATCGATGTATTAATTTTGTTTATAGATAACATGCGCTCATGGCGGAACTTTCATGGTGTTAGAATGTGAGAGCAATGTGCTGCCCGCTAAGAAGTCACGCAGCGATGAGAGCGTGAGTATTTAAATAATACATATTATACAGGTGATTTTAGAGGAAAAACAGAAATTATTATAAGTAGAGCAAAGATCGTGCGTCGTGATCAACGACTTGAAGTTTTTACAAAAATTACCTAGTCGGTACTTTTCTGAACATTTTTGCAAATATTTAAAGTTTACATTTTTTTTCTAGATGGAGGTAGTAAGAGTAGAATCCGACACAGACGACACAATGTTGGAACTAGCCAAAGAACTGATAAAGACAGTGTTGTACGCTATCACGGACATCGAGACATTCCAGCCGAAGCCGCGTCGCATCACTGTAGTGTCAAGAGTCTACCGGTTGCTTGGCCTTAAGAGTACCACGCCTAACGAGCTGTTCTCTAGGAAGGTGAGATAACACGACACTTGTCACATGTATGTTGATATAAACGCTGCAATATTATGAAATTTCATTTTAAAGAACATCTAAGAGCGTGATACGCCATACGTAAAAGTACTAAGTGGTAGTCGGCCAGCGAACTAAAAATTGTAGATGGAGCCACTGTCCCTGTGGCGTCATAGCACCCGGCACCCGGCATTGGAAGCGCTAATATCACCCGTCTGACAAGCGGAAGATGCTTTTCGTCTGATGAACGTCATAAATCATCATAAGGCCTCTCTAAGGCCTCAGCGACAATAATTAGTCTAGACTGTTCCTACTGCTAGGACACAAGCCTCCTCTTCTTCCATCGGACTTCACACTTTTTATTTAATCTTTTTATGTTTTATTTTATCGTTTGTTTTATCTGATGTATGTATCTGGTGTATTGTGTGTCTTTTAGTTTGTGCCAAATAAATGTATTTTCTTTCTTCTTTCTTTCTTCTTTCCATAATCCACCACGCGGGCCCAGTGCGGGTTGGTGGATGACATGTTCGGGAAAAAAACGCAGGGAAATTGGACGTATTTTTGTCAGATTGAGACTGATATTAGAATATGAACGTTCTTAAAAATACGGAAATTGCCCCTCAGTTCTCGTTCCCCTACAATGTTTTTCTGACCGAAACTAAATGAACTACCTTGTGTTCTGGTTTACCTAGATCGAGAGCGGAAACTACAACGAGGCGCTAGCCCTGGCCGACACGTTCGCTCTGGACAGCGACCTGGTGTACCAGCAGCAGTGGCGCAAGAACCCCGTCTCCACCGACGCCATACAGAAGTACTTGGTAAGTTGTGACAGAATAGTCAACTCATAGTCAAAACACTCTTGTGCAGTCATTTAAATAGACATTTAAGTGGTCAAAATCAAAGTAAAAAGGTTATAGATATAAGTTCTGATATTCTGGTATCAATAATACTCGTGAATTGCTTCGAAAGCACCAAGCAACAAATTACCGGTATCGATTCATTTTCGATTATTCGTCAAACTTATGATTGTAGAGCAAAGTATCGAAGAAGATTTGGGCGGTTCACCAGTGCGTGGACAGACTGCCGGAGACCCTGCCCGCCGCCCGAGAACTGCTACAATTTGGGCTGGAGCTCACCGACGAAACTATCATGGATGGTGAGATATACAAACAGAATAGTTTAGCATATATTATGACCACAATAAAGAGGAATAACTGTTATGAAAGATTAAAAGGCATGATAAAAGTCATATTCATATTCATTTATTGCGAAAATGGGTAATATAGGTAGGTAACATACAAAATACATATAAGTCTCTCCATAATCCGCCTGAAGGCATGCAATTTTACAAATTATTACTGATTTATCAAATGACATTAATCAATTAGGTATATAAAACAAAACTCCGTCCTAAATAATAATATATGAAATGTCAGGAAATGTTAAATAATTATATAAGTATTATGTCAATTAAGAATTTATGTATGTCAAACAATTATCAAAAATTAAATTAAAATAAGTGACGTCAATAAATAAAGAATTACAGTATGTCATCTCTCATTATTAGATTGCATGTCATTCATAAACTCGTTAACACTGTAGTACGCCTTTTGCACAAGAAACTGTTTAACTTTACATTTAAATACATTAATGCTCACACTTTCTAATAACAACTTTGGCAGGTGATTATAAACTCGTGGCGCCATACAGAGTACACTATTTGCCATCAGTGCACTTTTGCGTTGAGGGCAGCACACTTTTAAATTGTGGCGTTTACTTTTGTATTGTTCATACAAAGTTAAGTTCAACCGGACAAATAACACCAACTCATACATGTACAAACACGGTACTGTTAATATATTTAGTTTCCTGAAGAATGGTCTACAGCTATCTAAATGATCGAGCTTGCATATTGCCCTTATGCACTTTTTTTGTGCTATAAATATTCGCTCTTTTTCCGTACAGTTACCCCAAAATATGATTCCATATCTTAACATACTTTCTACGTTGCCATAATATGCCGTAAGTACTGCGGTTTGGCCAAGGTTTTTAGTGAGCATATACAATGCATAAGATTGAGTACTCAGTTTTGAGCAAAGGATCTCTGCATGTGCTTTCCAGTTTAGGTTGTCATCTATATTAAGTCCTAAAAATTTTGTAGTGTCAACCTCGCTAATAGTTTCGTCTTTATAATTAATATTAATCTTCGTCATTAGTGGAACTCTGTTTTTAAATGTCATTAATTTTGTTTTACTTAAATTGAGCTTTAAATTATTTGATGTCAACCATTGTATTACATTATTAAGTGTATTTAAAATGTCAGATTCAATAAGTGATTTATTTTTGTCTGTAAATACAATTGTGCTATCGTCAGCGAATAAAATAGTTGGGTGTTGTGTTACTTTAGGAAGGTCATTAATATAAATATTGAATAAGAGCGGCCCTAGTACACTTCCTTGTGGTATTCCCAGATTAGTTTCTCTATATTCTGACTTGAAATGTGTTTCTATTTTGAGTTTAGGACACAAGCTTGTTATTTGGGTACACTGTTTTCTATTTGAAAGATAAGATGCAATTAAATCTAAGGTCTTACCCCTTAATCCGTAAGCATTTAACTTTTTTAGTAACAACTCATGATCCACGCAGTCGAACGCTTTTGTAAGATCCATGTAAAGTGCACAGACCGGAACCTTTTTATCTACGTTTTCTAAGACAATATTTAAAAAGTTATAGATGGCCATGTTTATACTTTTGTTTTGCCTGAAACCGATTTGTTCTCTTGCAAAAAGATTGTATTTTTCGAAAAATTTGTTAAATCGGATGTGTATGACCTTTTCAAAGATTTTCGATATAGTGGGTATCAAGGCAATTGGACGATAACAAGTCATGCAACACGGATCACCGTTTTTAAATAGTGGTTTAATTATTGTCAATTTCAATTTGTCAGGAAATGTCCCGGAACATATACACAGATTAAAAATGTGACTCAATACATTACATATTTTTGTCGAGACTCGTTTCAGTATTAATGTAGAAATATCATCGTATCCAGTACTCTTGGTATTTTTTAAATTTGTTATAATTGAATCTATTTCCTCAGGTGAAGTAGGATTCATATATAACGAGTTTGAAATATGTACTGGCGTAGCTATGTTGCTGACTTGATTAAATTTTTGAACCTGATCAATAAAAAAAATATTAAATGATTTAGCTATCATTAATGGGTCCTTAATAACGTTTGTACCGTTAATTTTAATGCTATGTATTTCTGCCTTAGGAACAGCATATTTTGCATTGTTAATAAGCCTCCAAGTTGCTTTACATTTATTGCTAGCAGTTCGTATATAATGCTCATTTTGGACCTTCTTTGTTAGCCGGATTATGCGTTGCAGTCTCGTGGATAATGTATTAAAATTATCTCTACGTTTCTTGGTACGATTTGTACGGTATTCCCATAGAAGACGTCTTTCACGCCGGCAGCACAACCTAATACCATTTGAGATCCATTTCTGTCGCTTTTGCACACTTATTCTGAGTTTAACTATAGGAAAGCACAATCGGTAGAACAAATTAAACGTTTCATAGAAGTTATTAAATGATTCAACGGGATCGTCATTCTCAAAACATTCTGTAAAATTCAGTGAACTTATACATCCTTGAAACTTTTTGACGTTATCTTCTCGGAGATCTCGTTTATTAACATACCAATATTTATAAGTAATATTAGTAAAGTTTGTTTTGTCTTTAACGTTTACTGACAATGTCAGACAAACGGACGGTTGCCGTTAGCTGGTTTTTTACCCGTCAGCAAAACCAGGGATATGTTTATCACGCGTAGGTATCTCTGTATCTTTTTATGTGGGATTCTTTATACCCTCAAAGCATCGTAACGGCTAAATAGATTTGAATACATATCGACTCGTCTGGATTGCGTGATGGTGGCTTTGTTTTTATAAAATCAAAATGGCGGATTTTAAACTTCAACTGTAGTCTCCAAAAAAAAAAAAATCTTCTATTACTATGTGGATATCAAAATAAAAGGCTTATGGTGACAATTTCAAAAGTAACACACTAAAACGTAGAACAAATTAAAAAAAAAAAAAAAAAACATACTACTTCAACTAAAAAGTTGATTAAAACAAGCTCACTTTTCAAGCAGTCTGATGCACTTGGTGGCATTAAATCCGAGATTGAACTTTTATTTTGACAGTTCAATAACATTCATTGCGTTATTTACGATTTCTTTTGAACATATTAAACAATGGATTAGCAATACAAAATACAAGCCTTCAGAAAATTAAGCCGACCGTGCGATATCATCTTTTAACTTAGACTGCTAAAGTTATACTTATATGTTCATAACAAAACTTTCCTTTTTGCAATGCCTGCCTATTTGTTATCTAGAAATAAACAAGGAACAAATTGACCCTCTGGTTGACGCGGACGACATAATGCTGGAGCACCTGAACGCGTACACCAGCGAACTGCTGCGGTGTCGGCACGTCATGCTGTTCTACAAGGAGAGACTCAAACTTTATGAGGTAATGAAAGAAAGAATGTATTTGGACAGTTCGGACACGAAATAAATTAATTAAAAAGTGAAAACAATAGTGTGTGCCTCACGGCTGCGCCAAAAAGGATAATTTCAGCGCTAATTCCAGACAGATGCAGTCTGATGTTGTTTTCTAATGAACCTTTAGAGAATAAGTTTCGTGTAATGCGTACATACAGGGTGAATTTTCCAAGTCTTCGTCGATGATAAAATCCGAAACTATTTGTATACCTAAAGCCGAGATTGATATGCGTTACTTAGCACGTGCTTTGACGTGTGCACAGATATGTTCCCTTCTATCTTGCACTTGTAGTTTGACAGTTGTGTGACAGCGAAAGGATAATTTATTTATCCTGAAAAGTTGCCAAAAATACTCGTAAGTGAATTTCCTACTGCAAGATAACGGAGAGTTCGTTATCTTGCAGTAGGAAATTCACTTACGAGTCTCAAATACAGAAACATTTGATTGGTAAAGTTATTTCGGTTTACTTAAGCTTTGTTCGCACAATGACGAACGTTAAAAAAAAAACAATATATTTCCGCCATTTACGTTAAAATACTTTTGCAGTCGATCCTCAAATGCGAAAAATCCACCTACATAAAAGACGAGTACGACCGCCTCAGAAGCAACAGCATAGTGCACAGCGCCATAGAGATCGCCAAAGAAGGCCGTATAGAGGCGCTCACTTGTCTCTGGCCGCACATCAAGACTATTGTAATGCAACTGGCAGTACTGGAGAAGTTACCAGAGACTATCAACCCGTTGGAGTACCAGCATTTGTTGCCGACCAGGCATAAGTTCGAGTGGTTTGATAAGCGGTCCCCTGTCAAGGTTCCACCGTGCTTACCTGAGGATGACTGGTGCAGGAAGGAAGTGTTCAGGTGTGTAAAACCATAGCTGTTGATCATAATAGTTTTTTTTTTGCGTATTTATTTGGGGTAACTAGTTTCGTCTTAGATCGAAGATGTTAGTCAAGAAAAGCATGTGTTACATAGAAGCATTTTCAATGTGTGGCATTAGTTTTTGGTTTTAAGCTATTTTTGATATATTAAGGGAGATTGTCCAAAATAAAGTCCTTGTTAACGCTACATAGACTCGTCTTTAGGCTTATAAAAAACCTTAAACTTGTAATCCTTCCTACCTACAAAAACCATTCCATCATACCAGGTCAATTTGGAGCTCGAACTGGTCAGAAGACTCGACTCCTGAGCTCGAAACAGCTGGCACCATACCTTCCGCCACCGACGACATCGTCAAGTGGTACGACAAGAGAGCGAGGGAGATAGAAGAACGCTGTGGCCTTGTCTCGCACGCACTCACACTTATAACCCTCGCGACGATTGGGGGCGGGGTTGAGGGACTAGATGTCATCCTGTTCCATCTACTGACCTTAGACGTGCTGACTTACGATTTAAATATAGAAGGTGTGACCTTGGAACAGGTTCAGAAGATGTCCATTTTGGAGGTCTGCACCATTCTCATGAGTAAGGTAAGTTCTCTATTTCTGGTTATTTAATTGAAGGTAAATGTTCGGAGATTTTAGGTTGTGCAAAAAAAACAATTTGTACTGAGAGCTAATACAAAAAAACGATTTTCTGCCCCGTGTCATCAAGTGTGTTTTTTGTTTTAAATTAGCTTGTTAAATGTGTTTTTTGTTTAAGAATTATTCCTTGCAACTTTTTGGTGTTTACTTGACTAGGTCAAAATAAATTAGTTGGCGAAACTTCACAGGCCTGATATTGATAACTAATGATGATAAAACAAATAGAAATCTTAAGTTCACTAACAGGCAACGCACAGCTTAAGCGGCCGGGTCTAGAAGTTCCCAATATAGCGAACTAATTTTCATTCCTTAATGCTCACTGCATTTAGGAATGTACTTTGAAAATTAGTGCCCTAGGGGCTTATTTTTCAATCGACAGATAATTTTTATTCGTGGAATAAAATTGACGTCTCACAGCTTTTGTATGGAAGAACTGTCAAAAATTCATAATTATTCCCCCTATAAAATTATCTTGGGTTGGAAAAATCAGCTTACGGGGATAAATATGGGATGAAAGTTTGCATGGAAGTTCTAGTAAAAACACTTCTGTTGGTGGATGTTTTTTCTCGATATTATATTAAATTCAATAGTAAGTAATAAAACCCCGTTTTCCCCGCAGTCAACACCGGTAACCTTCGTGTCAGACTTGAAGCAGTTCGTGATACCGTTCCTCAAGCGGTGCGAGAACTTGTCGAAGTGCACTGACTCCTGCGTCGACGGCCTCATCGGGTACCTTGAGAGTATCAGTATTGACGACCTTTCCATGATATTACTCGTAAGTTCTATTTTTTTTTAACCTAATTCGTTATTTTTGTACTGCTAGGTACTACCGAAATCAAATAATTGACCTTGTTGGTTTAGTAGTGGCAAACGCGACTGCTAAGCCTGGTTTCCTGGTGGTCTACTCCGAGGTAGTATCGGCCGAATGTTCGGCAGTTTCCTGCTACGATCCGAACATTCGCACTTTGCACTTCGGAGTAGGCCCCCTGGGTTTTATCCCCCAGTTCGGCCAAAGTGGCCAACTCAGGGTTTGTGTGAAAGCAACTCTGTGATGGGATTTGTGCCTGGTGGATGGCAATACTACGCTTCCCATAACAAGAGAAAGAGACATAAACATAACTGCTGCAATGTGGGTTTACTATACACTTCTGCCAAACCCTACGTAAATCCAGGCGTGATGTTACGTTTTATGTTAAAAAATCTATCCAAGTACCACTTACCACTACCACTACCACTCGCCATACATCATTATCGGCTTACCTCAACTTTCCTTGTAACTATTTCTCATGTATTCCTTATTTTTCTTAAATCAAGGTGCTACAATCGCAAAACGAGTTCGAGCTGGACGTTCGAACGCATCTGGAGTTGGTAGAACGTTGTCTGTTCGCGCACACCGGAACGGAGCAGCTCGACAAGGCGTGTGACTTGCTCGACACATTGCTGAAAGAGAGGTAATTATTCCCTTAGAATAAGAACGTTTGGTCCTGTTATTTGACCTTACATAGGATGATAGGCAAATTTCTGCAAACAATGATAATGTCGTCAACATAAATCAGTAATAAACTATTAAGCATGAGGGAGAAGGTACGTCTGTCTCGTTATCATCAGCCATATTTTAACTGCTGTGGGCGTACTATGGGTAGTGTTAGTTATTGCGCAATAGAAAAACAAATCATAATTTTACGAACAAATTAATCACGCACAACGACACAACTAGATACGGAACGCGAGACAGTTTCTAAGCACACTGTTGTCCGTTCGATGTCCAATGTCCAAGACTGCTCCACCTCGCTGTAGCGCTCTCGTCGACTCCCACAAACTCAGGCTAAACTCTGTTGAGGGCCACCTGATGGCGCTGGCGTCCCGAATAGTCAAACGAATGACTTCGACAAGCATATACAACGTGGCGCTACAATGGCGACATTAATTTAACACACGGGTAGGGCTAGTGGCCAGTAATCATAAAAATTATAACAACATGAAAAAAATCGTAACTTGAAAACTTCCACCTGCGCCGCTCGCCGACATAGGGCTCTCTCTCTTCGTTCTATTCGCCTTCTCTTTGCACAATATTTGTTTTAAATTTTTAATTACATTGATGCGATGTTATGATCCGTGACCCCAGCAAAGGACCCCTGCGCTTCAGTTCTGTAAGTCAGGTTGCTCTAAGATGCTATTTTAGAAAATTGTTGATAACTAAATAAATATTAATGTTTAATTAAATTGAAATATATTCATAAAACTAAAACGCGTAGGTAACCGTATACGTGTGTTAAATTAATGTCGCCACTAAAGCGCGACGCTGTATAATAAGTACCCTTTGCCTCCAATAGCGACGGCAGCATTAGCAGCAGCGAGTTGGTTCGGCGCGTGAAGGAGGTGGAGCGCCTGGTGTCGGCCAGCAGCCGGCTCGCGTGGCGCGGCGTCAAGGTACCGCCGAAGGAACTGAAAGAACTGAAGGAACACCCGCAGAGTGTCATTAACTTACTCACTAAACTGTCTAGGACACTCGCTCTGGGGTAAGTTGGTTTTTAATTTAAGCCTTGACTAATTAGAAAAATTAATTATCTATTTTTCCGCGGCCCCCGGGGGTGCAATCCGCATCAATAAGTCAACCAGCGGGGTAATTGCGTAACACACATAAAATGACAATTGATCGCAATAGCTTTCATTTTGAACGTTCAGCCTCGTTCATTGCGTTATTTACATTAGCATACGATTTTTCCAAACCGAGGACGCAAAGGATTAGGTATATCCTTCAAAATCCTCAGATTGTGATTGAAAGCGTGTTACGCGATTAGAGTACAGGTGCGACGCAATCAAGATTCGAGGAGAGTAATGCTTCAGTAATTTGATAAGTTTCGACGTTATCAGAAGACTGTCTTTGCACTTGGAAATGTTTAGTATCAGAAGACTAATGTAATATTGGCTAGATGCACTTTTTGCGTAATTCTTCCCAAAATGGATAAAAGCATTTGGAATTGATGTGCGTTCGTAAGACGACACTCTGTTTCCAACTGCCCTTGCGGGCATCGAGTCCGAGAAGAAGTATTTCTTATTTATTTTCGGTCATCGAATTTAACATAATAATTAACTGGATGTACGAGGATTTATTTACGTGTTACACATTTTCGCACTTCGCACTACCAAACTGGAAGGATTGAGATGACCTTTGCTATGTAACCATCACATCATATGATTATGTAAATAAATGGACACAATTAATTGTTGTAAATAACACAAAATCACCCGCATTTACGATTTATTTCACGCTATTTGTTACCAAACAAAGCAGTAAATCTACAAACCTGTATTTTGGTCCATTCACCACACAGCTACAGTCGTCACCCATCTTTACAACTTTTTAAGTTTGAAGAACCCTTATGTACCTAGGCCTGTATAAAAAATCACGCATTTGGCAGATTTCCTTTTCACTTCCGGAGTTACGCACTCGGAGGCGACCTTGTGCTACAGGACTTAGTACGTAATGTCAATCCGCCACCACGTTGGTAAGTATCGAAAGGGAACTCAGCACACTTGTACCACGATGACGCAAGCTCATTGGCCGATTAGCGGAGTACGGGCCCACGAGCTGTAATGTGACCAATGAGCACGCTGCAATCGCGCCGCGTGGTATGACGTGTCACAAGTCTGTTGCAGGTCCACAGTGTTTTAAGAAGCCCATTTGTCGGACATTACATTTTTATAAAAATAACTTATAGGTATTATCATTTAAATGCCAGATATCGTAACCCCATTTAGCTATTTAGTATTTGTGGAAAAAGAAATTTTCATTAAAAAAACAATATTACTTTTTGTTTTGGGTGGTAAATTTTAGTGGTGTGTTGGAGAAATAAAGAAAATAATTTCACTATAAATATACACACATATATACTGATTTTTCGAGAAAAATAAAAACCAAAAAACTCGTATATATCTGAATCTACCAAAAATACGAGGTTCATTTGTGCTCTAAAATAAGAAACGCCATCGATGCTTCTTACATCATTTTTGCGTATCATTCTTAGTTTAAGAGTAATACTTTTTCACAGACCAGTGGTGGCCAAGTGGTAACGGCCGCGACTTACGAGTTGACAGGCGCTTTACTTTGTGTAAATTATTTATTTAATCACCACTGCTCTCAAAACGGTGAAGGAAAACATCGTGAGGAAACCGGCATGTCCTCGAACCAAAAATTCGCAGACATGTGACATCTGCCAACCCGCGCTGGTCCCACGTGGTGGATAGATCCACTCTCTCTCACCGAGAGGAGGCCTGTGTCCCAGCAGTGGGGACATTATAGGCTGATTATGTACTTTTTCACATACCTACACACTTTTCTACATTTCCGGATGAAAAATCGACGATTTTCAAAAAAAAAAAAAACCTAAATACTAGATGTGCTAGCTCAATGAGGATATAAAATCTTGCACTAAAATGATTTTTTCTATCAGACTTTGTTTGAATAAATTTGCGATGTTCGAAAAATGGGCTTCTTAAAACACTGCGGTCTAAGAGCAGTCCGATTCATTTGTTTAGCATGAAATGGGTCACAATATTGATGTTGATTAGATTTATTATTTTCGCTATCGTCTTTACATGTTGTAGATAGTGCAAATAAATATTATGTAAAATTTGTATACATAATGGAAGTTTGAGATGGGACAATAAGGGTAAGTATCTTAATCGTTGTAGTTACAGAAAAATAGTCTTAGGAGACTGTCCTTAACTTTTTTTTTAATAATTTTTATCTGCATTCGAAGATTAAGATAAAAAAAAATTCAGTCTGCAACTATTTTTTCTGCCAAACGATCCTGTTTCTTATAAGGATCAAAATACTCTACCGGGCCTACGAAGGTTTGAGTAATAGAAAAGTCAGAAATCGCAAAAAAAAAATCCGATACATTTCGTAGGAAATGGGACACCCAACTTACTTTTTTATTATGAATATAAGAAGCAGGATCGATTGTCATGAAAAAAAGGTTTTGTAAAAATGTTCCATTTCCTTGCTGACTACATTTTTTTCAAAATCTGTAAATGGGGCCCAAAATTTCAAAAAATAATAAGGACTGTCTCCTAAGACCGTTTTTTCTGTAACTACTACGATTAAGGTACCCTTACTGCCTAGTCTCAAAAATCCACCGTATAAACTTATGTATTTCAATAATATATTTACCTATACATCCAAATAAAATCTGTTCTGTAGTTTCTGCCTACCCCCATGTGAAAAAGGAGTTTATGTATGTATGTAAAATATGTTTATGTGTGAACCGCTAGTCATATAAATGTTCTTAATACATATTATAGATTCGTTGCTGAATTCGAATATTTTACTTTATTATAAAGAACAGCTTATTCTTAATTTCCTCATGTCCTTATCCAGCAATTTATAAAATTTTGTACTGACATATACAGGGTCAAATTGAATTAGCTAGCGAAACTCCGCAGATGTAAAAAAAATACAATGATTTGACGTTTTATTTTGGGGGTCAATGACGGCTGGTAGTTTTGTTACTTAAGTTTATGTTGAAAAAATATGTTTTGTTTTGTCCTATCGTACATATATTCAAATTTTATTTATGTTTCAAATTGACGTTATTTCAAGTTAAACAAATATCAACTTTGTATTAATGGTAATTAAGTTGATTTCAGAGTGAGTAGCACTATTGAAAAAGTTATAACAATTTTTGAAGTTCAAGCGTAAAAACTGGACTTTATTGTGTAGGAATTAGATATTTTTACATAAATTCATATTTGTTTACATTTTTGGCAAATATGTCGCAAATGCAGATTAGATATCCATTACGTCGTGACCCCGTGATTTTTTAAACTGATATTTCATGTGACTACACTAACAGCGGACGATGACCCCTCAAAATAAACCATCAAATTATTATTTTTTTGTTTTATCTTGTTTAGTTATCGATACCTATCACGTCTGCGAAGTTGCGCTAGCTAATTTAATTTGCCTCTGTATATTGTTTTCCTTTCGACCTTGGGTTTCGAGATCCAAGTAAACAAACATGTACAGACGCCAGCAGGTCAAGCTACCCGAAACTGTCAAATTTTCCCTATCAACCTTGAACCTTAATGCTTTAGCGATAAAGTTGAAAATCTATTAAAGAAATTTGACAGATTGTAGTAGCTTGATGTGCTGGCGTCTGTACAGTCACCAAAAGAGATAAGTAACCATGGTCGTCAGATGTAGTAGTTTAGCAAGAAACCAATAGATGTTTTCGAATGAAATTTAATTTGATAAATTAACTGTTTGTTTTCATTATATTAAATTTCACTATTCATTATATTAAATTTCATTCGAAAACATCCGTCGGTTTCTTACTAAACTTCAACTATATCCGACGACCCTGGTTACTTATCTCCTCTGGTGACCGAACATATAAATTTATGTATAATGTAAAGCTAAAGCATGATGTGATCTCTTATTTGATTTTTGACCTTATTGTTGTAGCTCTAAGTGTTATTTATTATAAGTTCTGTATTATAAGATAAGTGTGCAGTTGCATTTACCGTAGGGTGTTACCAAACCGATTTGTCCAACGTCGATCAACGTTATCCATCTGGATATTCCATAGTATTACAGTCCATCGACGTCGGCTGAAATTTTCTATTTATCGATGTTGGTCAAGGTGTGTAGTAGTAACATCCTTGTTTGTGTGTCAAATTATGTTTTATTTTTTTTAATTATTGTGAAACTTCTTAGGCGGCGCGATTCCATCATTGGACTACAATTGGTAGTGAATGTCGAAGTTCGAGGACGTGTCACGTTTTGGCACATTTCGTTACATGAGAGAGAAGAGAGATATCTCTCTCTGTCTCTCACACTTAATATCTTTTATTCTTTATTTTTAAGAAGTTTCACTTCTATCACGTGTACGTTGCACGCGCAAAATTCTTTATTTTTTTTATTCCATGTTTAGTAAATGTTCTGTATGTTTTAATTTTCACATCCATAGACCGTTATTATAAGTAAAACGAAGCTCATTCTCATTGTTCGATGTAAAATGTATGTTTACGTATTATTTAATTTAGATTTTAGTATAATTTAACTGCAGTCGTTCGATGACATCGATAAACTAATCTGTTCTAGTATGAGGTCGGGAGACCCTCACGCCGTCTTTGGGTTTATCAAACTTCGGCTACCGCAGCGGAATGTAACCGTTGCAAGGTATTGTAAAAAAAATATCCTGTTAATGTGTTAGTCACCAAAGGAGATAAGTAACCAGGGTCGTCGGATATAGTTGAAGTTTGATAAGAAACCGATGGATGTTTTCGAATGAATTTAATTTGATAATTTAACTGTAACAAACAGTTAAATTATCAAATCAAAATTTACTTATCTCCTTTGGTGACCGTACATACGCCGTATTGTTAATATCATGCAGCAGACCATTATAAAATTTATGTGAATCATTGGTCAAAACGAATTGCAATACCAGTTCCTCGATGGGAGCAAGTATTGCAATTCGTTGCTGATGCAAAGAAGTTATTGGGCAATAGTAACATCAGCATGTGGGATGATTGTGCACAGGCTGCTGTTCTGTCTGCCCCTAATTTAATACAAAAAAAATGTTGTGATAACTCTACAATACTCTAAAAAATAATTGTTATATTAATTTTATTTTCTTTGTTTTGTAATGTTCTGCCTATGGTTGACATTATTGCATTGCGTGTGTCCTTCGCTGGATACACCTACACGTCATCGTGTTTGTTGAGCAATATTTAAATTATGAGATAAGGAAGAAGGTAGACATGTCGAGTTTTGGCAATAGTTATGTTGCTTGTAATGTACTTGCATCGAGGAGCCCATTTGTCCTCTGATCTGCAAGTTTTGATGCGAAATGACATGAAGGAGAAAGTGGTCATTGTAAACGATCATATCAAGTTTTTTAATAAACTAGCAATTATATTTTGTTCAACGTTTGTTACGGGTCGTCAGAAGCGCGAAAGTCTCGACAACCAGTCTTACCAAGGAGTATCATGCTACTCAGTAAGTGGGTTGTGGAGGTCAAATAGGCAGTCGCTCCATGTAAAATACAGGTATTTGGTTAGACTGGAAGCGGACCAGAACATCGTTTGAGAAAGGCTAGGTGGTTGATTGATGTACTGCTAAAATGCTAGGTACAACGAATCGCATTACATATTCGGCATTGTTTTAAAACTGTAGACAGTGGGTTTTTCCGTTGAACATAATATTGCTCTTGTAACATTGTTAATTGATCTTGGAAAATACTTTGTTTTAGTGAAGAGAAACCCACGCCACAGGATTGGGAGAAGTTACTGAAAGATATACTCGAGCTGCAGTCCCTGTTGTTCGGATGTATCTCGAAAGATAAATGTTATGAGGTAACTATTGATGAGCATAAATATACAGGCTTCGCAGACGTGATCTAATTAATTACTTGAAAGTTATGAGTTTAGAAAACTTTTTTTTTTGTTTTATGATCATAAGTAGAGACTATATGTAACTTAAAATGGTCGAAATATTTTTCATCATAAATACCTACTCAAAATGTGAACCTGAAAAAATAACCAAAATAAAAATGCATATGCTTTGACTTCAAATCCGGTCTCTAATCATTAGCTAGTATACCTATCATGTCTTTGAAGTTTCGGTAATTAAGTTAATTGATAACTAAACCCTGTTTTCAGATATACGCACTAGCGCTCCTCACCTCAGGCGACGCTCCCAGCATCAAGCTCGCCAGCGAAGTTTTAACGTGCACCGCAGACGTACGTCGCGGTGCGACTCAAGTCAGTTATAATAAAAGTGTGGGGCTTGTAATGGCGGCCGCTATGGAGTACTTCAACTCGGCTAGTTCTCTCGTCGATCCGGGGTTGGAATTGGCCAAGTGAGTCGTAATCGTAGAACAATATTAGTATCAAGCTCGCCAGCGAAGTGATGACTGACTTAGGCAACTACAACAAAAGTGTGGGGTTTGTAATGACGTCCGCAATGCAGTACTTTAACTCGGCTAGCAGTCTCGTCGACCCCAGGTTGGAGTTGGCTAAGTAAGGGATTATTAAAAACATAGCATTTGAAATTGTGGTATTTTACTTGAATAGCTTGAGATGTAATTTTTGGAGGATTAATGGAAGTACGGAAGGTATTTACAAGACGAAGGTTGTTACTGGAAACGCCCTAAAAGGACATATACATTGACTTTTTAGTGATATATAGCTAGTGTGTATTCCCTCAAAAAATTCAAGTGCGTAGTACTCGCAACCGGCGTGCAGATGTATAAATGAAGAGGTTGGAGAATAAATGTAGAGTTGGTAGAAGTTGGAGTAGGTAAGAATCGTAGTCCCCCCCGGTAGGTTCCCGCATTGTCGAGGCGGGGGGGCTCAGTAGCCGTGGTGGACTGGACCACGGTGAAGCTAAGAGGAACCCGAGGAGCGGCCGCTCGTCAGGGCTTTGCGGCTAAGCCGACGACGTAGCGGCCGGCGGGTAGGTGGCGGTGCCGCTTGTGCGACATCGCAATCTACCCGAGGCGGGCCGCGATGTCCCCCGTGAGGGAGACGTTGCGGCTGAGGATTGGAGGCCGCGGCGGGAGAGGAGTGTCGGTGTTACGTTGCCGCTCCCCCTACCTTCCGCGGCCTTGACGGGGCCGCCACCGTTCGATGGCGGATGCGGTGGGGCCGCAGGGGAAGAGGAGTGTCGGTGTGACGTTGCCGTTCTCCCTATCCTCTGCGGCCGTAGCCCCCCCAACTGGGGGGGCTTGCGGGGCCCGCCAGTCAGGCGGGCGTGGGGGCCAGCAGGCAACGGGTGCGGGGGCACCGTTGCCTGCATTGCACAGGCCTCCACCAGTGTTGGACGGGAATGGCTAGGTGCTCCCGGCCATTCTCGTAGCCCCCCTGTGTGGGGAGCATGCGGGGCCCGCCATACCATCTAGGCGGGCATGCGCCGGGAGGGCTATGGAGGTAAAGGCTATGCCTATTCCCGTGGCCCTCCCATCACGGCGAATGAGGGAACACCGCTGAGTTTTAGTGGGTATACTGTCATTCCGACAGGGAGTCCCACATACCCCGTCTCGTCCCCCGTGAGGCGGGCATGCATAAAGCATTTCTCAGCGACAAAAAAAAAAAAAAGGTAAGAATCGTAGCAGGTGGCTTTCTTTAGCTTCTGCTTATTCCCATGGGAAATTGGCGAGAGTTTATGATGATACAATGTTTTCATTAGTAGCATAGTGTATATTTATACTGGCGCAATGTAAAAAGAAAATTACATTTTGGAGGATTCTTAAAAACAATAATTGTTAGGGAATGCTGAATTCTCAAATACCGCGTCGTGTTCCAGGTGCTGTTTACTACTTATGAAGGACGATAACGCAGAAATCCAACAGGAATTGGATTTAATTAATGCATTACCAATATTGTACTCGTTCAACGTTGGTGTTGTTCCCGTACAAGGTAAAAAAAGAAACGTAATTATACAGGGTGACGATCTTAGTCACATGCAAAATTTATGAGCCACACTGAACAACGTTCACTATGAAAGATAGAAAAAAAAACGATTGCCTGTTCTGTACTAGTAGTAATCTAGAATAAAATTGGGTGTATAAAATAATCTTTCACTTTTCAGTCCGTATATGCGAAGATAGAATGTCGCTTATAGAGGCGTGTTTGGTGTTGGAACCTAACGCGTATCTGTCTAGTCATAAACTGCTGAAGTTGGCAGCGTTGCTGAGAATCGCCGGGGATGATGAAATAACTAGGTAATAATGATGTTTTTGGATTTATTAGGCCCTTTGTATACGGCATGGTTTCTTTACGCTACGGCATGTTAACCACGTTGTAGAAGAATCGCTAGTTCTTGTATATGACACAGTTTTATGGTATAGTGCGACGACCCTGTGCTGTAGTGCCGCCGTGTCTGTCAATTAGATTCCATAACAAATAAAAAAATAATTTAAAAATAAAGTTTTTTTTTATATTGATTTATACAACACTGGCGACCGTGCCTACACACGGTGAATAGTTTTTCACGGCAGGAAAAACGAGTGTGTACAACGGGCCTTATGGTGTGTTATTTTAGCTTGAATTCAGAATCTCAGATAATTTACATTTATTAGCAGTCGTCATTTAATCAACCATCTACTTTAGCTTTATGTAGTTTAAGTTGATTTTTGAGTGACGATTTCGAACTTTGTTAAATATTAGAGAGCTTGTTTTTAAAAAATGTTATACTTAGCTTAGATTCTGACGTGTGAGTTATCTCTTTGTGTTTTCTTGATTCCAATGTAACATGTGGTCGCGTGTCAGGGAAGGCCAGGTGCTGCAGCTGGCCGGCTCGTACGCGTGGCGCGCGGGCGCGGCGGGCGGCGCGGGCGGCGGCGCGGCCGTGGAGCTGTGCCGCCGCCTGTGCGCGCTGCGCCACGCGCGCGCCGCGGGGCTGCTGGCGCGCGTGGCGCAGGCGCACGCGCACGCCGACACGCACACGCGCCGCCTGCTGTACGCCGCCGCCGTCACCTACACCGCGCCCGAGAACATCGAGGAAATATTGCGGGCCAGGTCGGTTATATTCCTTTTTTTCATAGTCATCATTTCAGTCGAAAGTCGTCCACTACTAGACACATGCCGCCCCTAAGAGTCGCAACATCTACGACATCTACATCGCCACATGCGAACTACGCATCACAACGTCATGCAAAATCCTGCACCTCGCAAGCAGAGTTTACCTCATAACTATTCAGTATTCATTTATTCATCAAATATAAGCTAACAGCTTACACCAAATCGTTTATATCTATGCTAATTTTACAAAATTACATTAAAATTATAATTAAAACTTCTTAGACTAAACAAAATAAATGCAAAAAAAACGGAGTAAGTAACATAAAATTTGAAAACAAAAACAACCTTAAGGCTGCAGTCTTGCAAAATTCAGTCGCGGCGAATTATTTGCGCAACTTTGTATCGTTTTTCTTGACAAAACCATGAAATAACATGAAATATTTTTATTGCAAATAAATAACCATAATATAAGTAATAGCTAGTTATTTTTTTTAAGTTCATCTAGGTGGATTATTTTAGGTAAATCAAGTGTTAAATACAGCTCTCTCGCGCCCAACATCATTTCGAGTTCTGTTTGTGCTCTTAGTTTATGGCAATGAAGAATTAATTTACAAATCTGTTCAGCGCATAATTAGCTCAACATTCTCGTCTTCAAAATGCGCTAAATAGTTTTTTCTAATTATGTTTCATTTTCTTAATTCAGAGGTCACAATTTCATCAAAATTCTCTGTTTTTATCTCTTAATAAACGGTTTATTCCATAATAACTATGCATCGTATGTATGTAATAATTAGATTATTTTAATGCCAAGAGTTCATTAAGCAAATACTAAAAAAATTAGCACCTAAATCACATTACCCTAACAATATTAATAATCTCAAAAGACCTCCAAAAAACGAGTTTCTAAACAAGAATTGAGAGAGAAATTCCTTAGTGGCCGCTGCACGGCCGGAGCGTTCGGACGTGTGGTCCACGCCAAATTTTAACTGTTCCCTCTCGCTCTAACATTGCTCCTGCTCTAACGTAGGTTGCGCACTGTTGTGTATGTAAAGTTGCTCTACTTTATTATTTTTTGTATATAAATTTTCGAGTGTTTTGTAAATATTTGTGTTTTAGTAATAGTTTTGTAAATTTTTGATTTCAATATGGATCGTAAACGTAAAAAAAAATATGCATGTACGAAAAAAAAAAAATTGGGCTCCAACGTAGAAGTGATGAAGAGAAATAGAATCCAAAGGTAAGTAGAACTGTTTACAGTATTCATGTTTAGGGCCTAACTACAAGGTCAAATTAAATTAGCTAGCGAGACTCCACAGACGTGATGAGTATACGATTTTATCAACTCACACTTCAAGTAACAATACTACCAGCGGTCATTGACCCCAAACAAATCATCAAAGCTTTATCGTTTTTATTTCGTCGTGTTTAGATAATATCGTATACAGGGTCAAATTAAATTTGGTAGCGAAACTCCGCAAAAGTGATGGGTATCGATACTTATCTAAATATGATAAAACAAAAATTAATTAACTATATGATGTTCATGCATGCTGTCAGAAGGTGTAAAAGAGTGTGGTTGGGGAGGGCGTGAGTGTATGTGGGGGCGTGAATGTGTTTGTGAGTGTGTGTGTGTGTATTTAGTGTTTATGTATGTATGGGTCGCTAGTCTAATATACTTTAGGGCTAATTTGACCAAAGTCGGATATCTTTTAACCGTGGCATAAAATTAATTAATAATATGGCTTATTTATTTTCACAGGTCCGCTGCTGGCTCTCGTCAACCATTCTCAGATGTTACCAACCTGTCAGTAGCTCGAAATATTAATCCTACCTCTTCTACTATAGGAATACCAGTGATGATTGAAAATCTTGACAGAACTGAAAATGTAACAAACTCAAATAAGAAAATGAACCGTAAGCGAACATTTGATGAGGCTTTTCCTTTTCGCCGAATTTCCGTAAGAAAACGTCAACAACCTGTAATTATTCGCGACGACCAACAGCTACAAATTGAAAATGAAACAGAAATTACCAATGATGACGAACTGTTTTGCCTAGAAGGGCGTAGAATCGTATCGATCAAATATTTTTTAGAAATTTTGGGGAAGATTGCTGATCACAACGAAAAATCTTTTGGATGCAGGTATAGAAATCTGAAATGTATCGGTGAACGACGTAAAGGTTTTATATCAAAACTGCATTTCAAGTGTGAACTCTGTAATTCCGAATTTGACATAAGCACTGAAGATCCGTCTAACACGTATGATGTGAACCACGGTATAGTTGCAGGTATTATTAGTATTGGCTGTGGGTTGGGAAATTTAAATGAATTGGCAGGTAATACTGATATACCTGGCATGTCAAAAAATTTATACGCTCAAACAAGCAAAAAAGTTTACGAATGGTTCCATAAGACGGCAGTAGAAGAAATGGCCAAGGCAGGCATCGAAGAGGCAGAACATGCGACAGAAATTGGCAGTGTCGATTGTGAAGGTACACCAATGATTGATGTAATAGCGGACGGGTGTTGGTCCAAAAGATCTTTCCGTAATAACTATTCAGCATCATCAGGTGCAGCAGCAATAATCGGTGCATACAGTGGTAAAATTTTATATCTTGGTGTAAAAAATAAATACTGTATAGTATGTGCAAAAGCTGAAAATAAAAAAATTGAACCTGCAAATCATATATGCTATAAGAACTTTTCTGGTAGCTCTTCCAGTATGGAGTCAACGGCGCTTGTTGAAGGATTTGATAACTCTCTTGAAACTCATGGTTTAATATATGCTAGACTAATATCAGATGGCGATTCAAGTACTCATAAAAAAATATTAGAAAGCAATCCATATAAAAACTGCAAGGTTCAGAAAATCGAGTGCAGAAACCATCTGCTAAGAAATCTATGTAACAAACTGAGAGCACTTACTAAAGATACTCACATTCCTATTCAATTAAGGAAACTTTTGACTGACTTCAAAATCATGAAGTTACGCAGATACACAGTGAGGGCTATAAAGTTAAGGAAACACGAAGACATTTCTGACAGTCAAAAAATGGTTAAGCTTCGTGCAGATATTTTGAATGCATTACACCATTCTTTTGGTAGTCACTCTGATTGCGATGACGCTATATGCCCAGCAACTGACAAAACTGACCGAAATACGGCACTTGATGTAGCTAACACAGTTTTGTGGAGGAAAATGAGTCAAATTGTCTTGTTTTTGGCTGCAAACGCTAAAAGTCTAATTTTTGACGTTGATAGCAATCCTGCTGAGACATTTAATTCAGTGATTGCCAAATATGTGGGGGGGAAACGAATTAATTACACACTTAAGAATTCATATCAGGAAAGGTGTTCCGCTTCAGTTATTTCCTTTAACACCAAGCGACCAATAAACGCTATCCATAAATGCATATTTGGTAAACCTACTGGCAAATACACAAATATATATGAGGCACAAAAAGCGAAAAGAAAAATTTACAAAAGATTATTTCGAAAAAAAGTCCGTAGAAATATGAACGATCCAGATTATGGACAGAAAGCTCAAAGACCAGATATGACCGATGAAGATTTTCAGTTGACAAAAGATGAATTTCTTAAACAAATGGAGCTTTCTGACCAACAAAGAGATGAACTACAGAAACAGACGATAGATCAAAGTTCCAGTCAAGAATGGTTAGAAAACAGAAAAATTAGATTAACCGCGTCTATGTTTGGAAAAATATGTAAACGGAAGGAAAACATTAGCTGCGCTCCTTTAGTGAAAGCTATTGTGAAACCGCAAAAGTTGTCAAATGTCCCATCGATCACATATGGTAGAGATAATGAACAAACAGCATTAACCCAATTATCTCTGCAGGAAAACGTCACAATTGCTCGCTGCGGTCTTTATATTCATAAAACACTCCAATATTTAGGAGCAAGTCCTGATGGTATTTATAAAGACAAAGATGGAAAAACGGGACTGGTAGAAGTAAAATGCCCGTTTTCTGCAAAAAATATGCAAGCTGAAGAAGCTATAAAATCAAAAAAAAAAAAATTTTGGAAATGTAACACTAGGAAAAATACGATTGTGATTGACAAAAACCACGATTATTATTTTCAAATTCAGGGCCAATTAAACATTACGGAGATGGATATGTGCTTATTTGCCGTATGGACTGGAGAGGAGTACTCAATGAAAGTCGATTATATAAAAAGAGACCCTACGTTCTGGCACGACAAAATGGTAGGCCCATTGTCTAAATTTTATTTGCATTGTCTGCTTCCTGAGCTAATTGATTCCCGCCTTGAACGCTCGATGCCAATAAAAGACCCGCCATATATCATTCAAGCTATTGAGAAAAAAGTTAAAAAAAATAATAACGCGTCCACGTCTTCTACCGCAGACGCTGTCGTTCAGGAAAATTAATTCCTGAAAGAAAAGAAAGAAAGAAAAAGTAGTTATTGCGACTCGTACAGGAAGATCAAGAGTAAAAAAAAAACAAATTATATAAAAAAAGTAACAAAGAAAAAGAGTACCTAATCGTTACACAGTGCACAGAGCTACGTATAATTTGAAAAACAAGAAACAACAATTTTGTGTTTAATAACTAGGTACTTCATAAGAAATTATAATAAACTTGCTTTACATAAAAATATGGCGTATTCTTTTAACTTTAAAAATAACACTACACACTTCCACTCATTGGCTGCCCCCACTATAATTTTCTATGTCAGGGATACTACGGAACACACAAAAACACGGACAACTAACACCCAGACCCAAGGTACCAAATACCATACCAGTACCATCAAATATAAATAAATATTGAATAATATTAAGTAGAGCAACTTTCCGACCGTGTCAAATTTTGTTTAATAATTACGCTAGGCAGGATGAATGCGGGGACTGCGGGGAGCCCGGGTGCAGACGCTCGGCGCGTGGACTCGCCGCACGCGATTCTTATATTGTGCAGTAGAAGACTAAGCCCTTAAACTTAAAATTAGAAACTAAACATTATTATTATTTCTTCATATTTAAATAAATATACACATGTTTAGCGACTGTCCATTGAGAGTCAAAAAATAAATCTGCCTCAGGAATATATTAAAATTTTAGACAGTCATTTAATAAGTTAATTGCTCTGGCAGTGGGAGTGTAAACTATTTTTATGAATTACGAATTACGGAGACAAAATTTAAGACGTGTTTACTAGAAGAGCGCCCTCTGGCGAATGCCAGAAAAACTAGCATATATACAACGGCCCCACATAAATCATCGGGCAGTTACCAGACACAACACTCATCTGGTCGGAGGATCGTCCCTTTTCTATGGAGAATTAGTGAACTTTACACCCGTTCCTTTTTTATTTTTATTTTCTAATTTTGTATCGTCTGTAATAACATTCAATAATGTTACTATACCTACCTCTTGCCCTTATTTTATAGAATTAACGCCTTCTGTATCAAAAACTATCGCCTCTTTACACGATTGTAATCTCTACCTACAATATTAATTAATTCCTTTACAGAATGGGCTTAGAATTGGAGAGCCTACAGCAGATGGGTGTGACTCTCAAAGAGAACAGTGGCCTCTGTGAGCGATGGCCCTCCACTGACGATGAATTTGCCGATGCGGTGACAACGGTACGAACCAAACTTATAAAAGGTGTCGCTATCATAACACAGACTTTTATCATGGATTCTGTACATGATTCCTAGACCCACCAGTGTCGATTTTTTTTAAATCAGCTGTTTCATACAAAAGTGCAAAACCTTCATGGTCAAAATGAATGGGGCTGTTTTATTTTAATAATTTTTTTTAACCCTGTTCCCAATACCGGCGAGCTGCTATTTTTTTTTAATGATGATTTATTTTACTTTACAAAAAATATTTTTTTAAATGTAGTTTATTTGTACTTTAACTCAAATAATAAAAATACTAGCCTATTTTTGTCCCAAGGCTGGTTAGGCTGGCCGTACAGTGGAACAAAAATGGGCTAAAAAGTCTGTATATTTTTTTTATGACCGGCGAAAATTTTTATTCTGCAAGGATTTTCTACTTTGTGTCACGATAAAAAAAAAATAATAATTTGATTTCCGATGTATGAAATGGTTCCTAACCCTTTGTTTTTTAGCCTATGGTCGAGAAGAAAGACTTGGTCCCCACTCAGCCTGAGATGAAAATACCGCTGTTCAACTATCTACTCGACACGTTCCAGAATAAATTTGCTCTCAGGTGCGTCAACTGTTTCTTTTTAATTATAACATTTGGAAAATCATAATTACCATAAAGTTTGTTAGTATGTATGAACATAACGTATGATCGTGGCAGGTTCGTTCTGTAGTTTCTGCCTACACCCATGGGAAGGCGTGATATTATGTATGTATGTTAGAACAACAAAAACAAAGGAATTTCGTAACATAATTTTGCCTGGATATAAAATTATCTTTACTCAAATTAAAAGTCATGTTTCTATGGTTCGGCATTTGTTTTATGTATAAGACTGTAGTCTAGCAAAAACTTTGAGTTACCATCATCATCATCTGCCTAGCCTTCCCCAATTATATTTGGGGTCGGGTTCCAGACTGAACTAACTAACTAGACTGGAGGCCGACCCCAAAATAGTAAGAAAAACACTGGCAGCCAAGGAGGTAACTTATCAAGGGTTTTAATTAAATTTCGAACTGGCTTGCAAACCGAGTTGTTTAAATGAAGGTTGTCTGTAAAGTTGGCTTACGGACGATAGTTTAACGTGACAACGTCATAACAAAACATTGATGAAATGATTGCAAACGCGCATGCGTACAATGAGCGTAACGGGACAATCTGTCATCTTTTTCGTGCATGCAGTCGGCGTTCATCGATTTATTAGACGTTGTCACGTCAAAAAGGCTAGGCAATTAATGACAAACAAACTGCCCACTAAAAAGCAATATTTTTCTCAACACAGCGACAACAAATCCGCTGCAACCGCACTATCAGACCGCACAGCACACTGCCAAGAGTTTTATCACTCGTTATACCCAGAGTACACCGTCTCGAACAACTACTATCGCTACGACCGGTTCTCTCTGCCGGACGCCATCGACGGCCCCATGACGGTCGGACAGAACGTCCTCAAGTGGTTCTACATACAGAACTGTTTGGAGGATGGAGTCACCTGCGAGTTGGAGACTGAAGGTAGGATTGTTAATATTTATTTTATTTTTTAGCCACTAGGGCGCATTCAAATGTAGAAACATAATTATATTTGGCTTATAAACTAAAACATAAGAAAATATTTATAATATTTAAAATTAAATTACTTTTAAAAGATTATAGACGATATTACATATAGGGATGACTACTACTGTGTTTCCAAAAAAATATACTTATAACTTAAACAACCTGTTGTTTTAGCAGTGTTTGATATTTTTACACGAGATAAAAATATGAACAACTGTTAGTACTGAATCTATTATAAAATAGCGACCAAAATCATCTTTTTACACGATTTTTTTCAGTTTTACAATTAAACTTATGGGCTCCATCTTCTTTCTCACTTCAGTTGTCCAAAAATGCGCCGAAGAGATTCTCTACAAAGACACACCACTGAGCGTGTCGTGCCTGCTCCGCACGACACAGGAGCCCGCGCACACCAAGCGCCTGATCGACACCAACAACACGGACACGGCCGTGAGCTGCGCGCTGTACGCCACGCTCATCAAGTGCAACGCGGCCGAGCTGCGGGACAACGCGTACTTCACTAAACCTGCTGAGGTCCCTTATATCCTCTATCATAGTTAAATCATCAAACTCAAATCATTTAAATCAACTGAACCAATTACAGGCACTTTTGAATTGTCAAAGGGTCAGTCAGTCAGAAAGATGAAGCTAGTTGCCCATTCCAAAGCGTAGGTACCTATGGAGAAGAACGGGCAAGAAACTCCATGGACACTCTTTTAAATCATAAAATTCTTACAAAATATTTGCAATTCTTACAAAATTCTTACATCATCATCACCATTCTCTTGGCCTTATCCCAATTTACTTGGGATCGGCGCAACATGACTTACAAGTGTTAAATAACGGGTGTAAAAAGATGCTTAACGAAACCGAACATCACGTGTTCTTCGCTTCAAAGTGATGACTTTCTTGTACAGTCACGAGCATAAGTGTGTATACACTTGGCTTAATTCAAAAGCGATTTACTCCTTTATTTATGAATGAAGTTTTATGTGGCTACGAACATAGTATTTTCGAACCCATAGGTTTTTGCAATGTGTCGTATTTCATTGTTGTTTTCGTTATTTAACGCAAAAATCACTATTGAAAGTTTCCAAGTGTTGACATATTAGTGCGCGTGACTGTACTGGTACCCTGAACTTTCTAGTAACGGAGATTTTGAAGGTGAAAGTTCCAATTTCTTTTGAGGACTTTTTAAGAAACAATTCTTAAAAGTTATCTTAACTTTAAATACCTCCACGAGTCCTTTACCGTTGCAAGCACCTATAAGCATAATGTGTAGGATTTGTAATTTTTGTAAAATGTTACTCAATTTGCTGTACATAATGTGTAGTATTTGTGATGGGTCTTTTTACAACTGTATACTCAATAATAATAGTTAATGACATCACACATAACTCCTACCAGTAACCCAAGAGCAATAGATGAGCTCTCTCTTATCTAATGTGATAACTTGAGTAGGTCGAGTTTTTGTCGTCGGATTATACAAAATTAGCTAGAAAGTTAGGTTATCAAGACACTTTTAGCATAGTAGCTGTGGAATATACCACTTTTCCGTTAAGCAATAAAATTGCAAGACAGACTTCTAAAAGCGCATTTTTTTAGCAGCTCCTCATTAAAAAAATATTGTCTTTCCATTCTTAATTCCAAGTTCAAAAGTCGTCAATTTTTTTTAACCACCAGATGGCGCGCGACACTCTCGCACAAGGAAATGCCTCTGAGGATCAAATGGAGATGATACGCCAGTGCATCGAACGTCTCACCGGCATGGGCGAGGTGGACGCTCTAAGAGCCATGGGTTACAACGTTAATGGACTGCTGTTTAATGCTGATGAGGAGTATAGAAAGGAGATCATTTATAGGGTTGCCAGGTATGTAACTCGACGTATATACGCATTCGTAAATATAGCGCTACAAGGTTATTTTGGCGCGCGGCCAAAGTTGGAACTAAAGCCGCCATTTTTATTTTTTAATACAATATTTCAAGTGATATCCGGCCGTTAATATCAAATCGAATTAACGAAACAGTTTGGTTTCGTAGAAAGTTTTCTCTGTCACTCACCAGTGTGAAAACAATACCAAAAGAGGAAATTAATTTGCCTTTTTAATATACAGTAAACACAAAACTAAAATTACAGAACTGGTTGATTCAAGTGTTTATAAAGAAAATGTAAAAAACGCAAAAAGTGTTCTGCCGAAACCAGGGATTGAACCAGGGACCTTTAGATCTTCAGTCTAACGCTCTCCCAACTGAGCTATTTCGGCTGTGATGTGAGTGTTGAAATTAACCACCGTTATCTATAGGAGCCATTTATGCTTATCATTATGAAATCGATAGGACATAATATACAGGGTCAAATTAAATTAGCTAGCGAAACTCTGCAGACGTGATGGGTATCGATACCATTCACATCTGTAAAGTTTACACAAAAAAAAACTGATTTTTTTAACTAATATTTCAAGTAAATACCTACACTAACAGCGGTCGATGACCCTACAAAAAATAATCATCAAATTAAATAATTTTTTGTTTTATGTGTTGTTGAACATACAGGGTTAAATTAAATTAACTAGCGAAACGGCAGATGGAACTGGTAATGGGTATCGATATCACAGACGACCACTCTAACGTTGGTTAGAGTGGCCGGATAAACAAAAAAAAACCGGCCAAGTGCGAGTCAGACTCGCGCGCCGAGGGTTCCGTACAATTACAATTTACGTTTTTTGACGTATTAAAAAAAACTACCTACTAGATCTCGTTCAAACCAATTTTCAGTGGAAGTTTACATGGTAATGTCATCATATATTTTTTTTAGTTTTATCATTCCCTTATTTTAGAAGTTACAGGGGGGGGACACACATTTACCGCTTTGGAAGTGTCTCTCGCGCAAACTTTTCTGTTTAGAAATGATATTAGAAACCTCAATATCATTTTTGAAGACCTATCCATAGATACCCCACACGTATGGGTTTGATGAAAAAAAAAATTTTGAGTTTCAGTTCTAAGTATGGGGAACCCCTAAAATTTATTGTTTTTTTTTTCTATTTTTGTGTGAAAATCTTAATGCGGTTCACAGAATACATCTACTTACCAAGTTTCAACAGTGACATACGGACGGACAGACAGACATGACGACTCCATAGGCGTTCCGTTTTAGCCATTTGGCTACGGAACCCTAAAAATGGACTTCAAATTAAGAACGAATACGCGTTATAATTTTATTTTCTTTGAGAACAAAATACCAAATTTTGATAGTTTGTTGCTTTTGAAAAAAAAACGTTTCCCATACAAAAGGTTTTCGCGATTTCTGATTTTTGTAGCAAACAATCTTTTTTATCGTTTCCCATACACGTCTGAAAGTCCTAAATTATTTGAAGACATTTTTTTTTCTTCGAATGTCGGAACTCACAAGCAAACTATTTTGTTCTTAAAGCAAACAAAATTACACGTATTCGTTCGTAGTTTAAATTTTTTGTTTATTTTTGGCCATCATAAAAAGTAAGTTGGAGTTTTTTTCTTACAAAATCTACTCAAAACTTTTTTAGCGGCGTTGTGCACTTTTTTTGTGATGGGAAAAAAATGTTTAACTCGCGTCAGGACACGTGACCTGATCCAAAATTCGTAAGACGGAGCTAGCGTCAGGACACGTGACCTGATCGAAAATTTGTAAAACGGAGCTCGCGTCAGGACACGTGACATGATTGAAAATTCGTAAGACGTAGGAAGAGTAGACCGCATTCCAAAATTTCAAAAATGCACAACGTTAATATTCAAGTTTTCACTTCTGCCGGCACTCCCGGAGTGCTACCCGTTTTTTTTTATTGATCCTTTTAAGAAAACAGAATCGATTGGCATCAAAGTAGCTGACTGTTTTTTTTTTTTTTTCCATAACATAATTTTGTGGCCGTTAGTTATAAAGCGCGTGGCACCGTTTGGCAATCTGTTGCATGAAGTGCGCGATACGAACATAAAGAGTGCAGGCGCCGACACTAACCTATGCTCAACGCTCATAAATGATGCTCATGTCCTAGGTCAAGTGAGAAGCAACACGTAGAGCGCGCTTGCTCGCTCGCGCAGAAGTACGACATGTGCGCGCTGGACGTGTGGCTGCAGCACGCCGCCGCCGCGCTGCAGGCCGCGCCGCCCGCGCACCCCGCGCCGCCGCCCGAGCTCACACACGCGGCGCACGCGCGGTAAGTATTGAGTAACAGCGCGCTCGCACAGTACGACATGTGCGCGCTGGACGTGTGGTACAAACTCAAAGATACATCTGCATCACACACAGTAATTACGCACCCCCAACTAAAGTCATGTCGAAATTCACCTTCGTTTTCGGTTTTCGGCAGAAATGTAAATTTTTATACATATTTCGGCCGATTAAAATACATTCTCGGTCGGACTCTATCTCCAACTAATTTTTTTTTTTTTTCCTAGATGTTTTTGCATTCAGGAAACAGCATTGTACTAGGTAAATAAAATTGTGCACACGCGTGAAACAAATACCCATAAACACCGCAAGTCGCACAAAACAGCAATATCAGAGACGACAACAAAACCTTTTCAGAATCATCCCTAACTTTTTTTGCATAAGATTGTCCAGTACAATTAGTACCTACCTTTCTAAGTAAACAGTATCATGTCTCCCCCACCAGCATAAAGGAGGCTCTATGGCCACAACTGAGCGGCACGGAACACAACGCGCTGATTAACTTCTTCGCGATGCTCAAAACAGTGGATGAGAAAGCGCCCTTCGGAGCCCTCACCTCTGCTGAACATATCAAACTGCTCAAGAAGGCTAAGGCCGCTTCTACAGGTAAGTTTCATGGATAATATGAGTAATATTGTATAATAAATAATTATATTGCCATAAAATGACGTAGCTTAAAAAATATAAGTACATAATATTAGGTAATAACGATAGCGTGGCAGGGTTCCCAATCTCCAAAATTTCCTTAACAAAGAATGTCCGGCTTACTGGAAAAGTTGTTTGTGCTAAGGAATGCTAATCCACAAATTTAACTTGGAAATATTGTGCAGAAATCATCTCAATGATAAAAGTTCTAGATTTTTTGAAGTCGTGGACTTCGAGTGATGTTTGACTTTGAATAAGATAAAATTATTTATTTTATTAATAATACAGAGTCATAAATAATAAAGAGTAATAAATAGACTGGCATTCATAGTTGACATGTGTGCTTTTGTATATAAAATTTTACAAGGCTGTTTGTGTTCTTAACTCTTTGTGTTTCAATACTTCCAACAGATTTATTGTGGCGTGTTCAGTAATTAATTAAAAAAATTTGGCGAGAAATACAGTCGAACATTAGTCAATGTTTTTTTTAATTTATTTATTAATTTCTTCACAAATTTAAAAAAAAATAAAATTATCACAAAAACATCAATTATTAGGTTTGTCCGGATGTTGAAATACTTTTGAGCAATCTAAGTACCAACTAAATACCCTAACATGAAGGGTAGGTAATAGGTAATATGGGCTGGTGTCCGCTAGTGATGGATTAATTAGCATTAGCATTCATTTTTAGCATGCGAATGCTCATTTAGCATTTAGCAAATGAAATGTAGTTGCGAAATTCTGTGAAGTGCGAAGTGAATTAATCGCTTCGTATTTCGTTCAAACGATAATGCCGCGGTACTCAACGAGACAGCGGCGGCGTGCGCTCTCCGTCGCACCCACGGGAATACTAAATCTATCTGTTTCACTTTCACGTGATCCTGACTTTTAGCAGGTCCATTTGATGCTAAGAATAAGTTTAAGCAATTATTATCTTATTATCTTTGATTTGCTCGTGCTTAAGGTCGTATATTGTATGAATGCGTGGTCGTTAAAATTATTAGCAGGGTGATGCGAATTCCGAAGAATGGGATTAAGCAAATTATTACCTTATTATCTTTGATTTGCTCGTATTTAAGGTCGTATATTGTATGAATGCGTGTGATAGTTGTAATTCGTTAAAATTATTAGCAGGGTGATGCGAATTGCGAAGAATGGGATTAAGCAAATTATTACCTTATTATCTTTGATTTGCTTGTATTTAAGGTCGTATATTGAATAAATGCGTGTGATTATTTAATAATAATTTGTGTGACACGTGCGTGGCTCGCGTCGTATTGTAATTATAAACAAAATTCATATAATTATTTAATATCAATTTTCGTTATATTAGCAAATAGCATAGCAATAGCAGTTAGCATGCTAAGACTCAAGAATTCGCATGCTAATGAAATTTATGCGAAATCGCATTAATTCCCATCACTAGTGTCCGCAATTAACTGCACGTCAATGCGCGTAGTTTGCGTACGTAACATATATTTTACTATCTTTTGCCCGCGGCTTCGCTCGCGTTAAGAAGTAGTATAGTTTGACAAAGTTTCATACAAACTTCAAAATCCTTTCTTAGCGGATGCCTACGTCATAACATCTACCTGCATGCCAAATTTCAGCCCGATCCGTCCAGTGGTTTGGGCTGTGCGTTGATAGATCACTATGTCAGTCAGTCAGTCACCTTTGAATTATATATATTTAGATTTCTGATTCTAAACAAACATATTTTATGTCCCCATTTCCCACCAGAACTGGACTACAAGCTGCTCCTGGAACAGCCATCAGCGGAACAATTGACTGCCCATATCCTAAGCATCATCAAGCCGGAGAACGTAGGCATGGTGACCAAGTTCTTGCGCAGTCTGCCGCCCGCCTTCAAGATACCCATCTCCGTTAACGCCATCTATACGAAGTGGCTCACCAAGTATTTCTTTAGCGTGAGTAGACTCTAAGATCTGCGTTAGATAGATAATCACACAAAAAAATTAACAAAACTCATTTACAAAACGATCATTATTTAGTTTGTGATATTTTCATTAGTTTGACTTACTACTGCTGCTTAATTATTATTCTAGAATACTCACAATTCGTTAACATTTTACTTAAATTAGTAAAATAGAAATGCCAAGTTTTAAGTTTTCCCATAGCTCCTATGGTTAACGATTACTCTTTACTGTCTCAATTATATTAATACTACAGACACAGACAGACAGACAAAACAGACAGACAGCCAAAAACAGACACAGACAGACTACAGACACAGACAGACAGACTGCTAAAATCACTACCCTTCATTTGGGCTTTGCCGTAGTCTGGTAAAAAACTATGCATATTGCACATCCTGTAACGAGTTACTGCTTTAAAACTTTAGACAAATTGAGGTTCTATGTTCTATGTTACGGGTGGACCATTGTGCATTGAGGTTTTTTTCTTACACTTTGTCACGTTCGGAAACCGACGGTCAGACTGCACGACAGTAGACTTTTCTCATTTTATGATCTATGGATATTATTGTCCAGGTGCCTACCAACGCCACCAATAAGAAGTGGATGCAGCAGTACCGGCAGTGCGCGAGCTACTTCAACAAGCTGTCCAAGCACGAGCTAGTGCAGTTCGTCGCCGACACCTGCTTTACCGACATGGCTATAGACCGGTGAGAACCACGTTGTCATTTTTAGTATGAAGAATGGAAACTAGAAAGTTTACGAAGATTATTTTTTAAGCTTGTAAAGTTACGCTGTTTGAGGGTTTAGTGGCCAAATAATAACAGCCGCACAGGTCCTCAAGATTAAGCAACGCTTGCCGAGGCCGGTCCGTGAATGGGTGACCATCCATATCATACCGAGACCCCTCCGTTCTAAATTTAATTTTGTAGAATTTAAGAAATTGTAGTCAATTTAGAAAGTTAATTTTATTTTAATTTTTTTTGTTTCTGTGGTTTTGTAAAAAAAAAATTGTAAGAAATATAAGACTTTGTTATTTTATTTTATTAATATTAGTATGGATCAATGTTGTTGGTACTCGGCGTGTTTAATTTGTCACGTATAAATATTCTGCGTGCAGAGTGCCGGCCGGGACTCGCAACCTGATGATAATGCAAGCTGTGGACTACTGCCAGCAAGAACAAGAGAATGACTTCAAGTTCAACAAGAAGTAAGATCTATTAATATCTACCTTTAAACGTAGAAAAAAGATGCCATAGAATCAATCAATAGATAATGGATATTCACTATAATATTATTAGTGTTAAGTTATCTTGCTGCGCCCTAACAGGGTCATGTACTCACTAGTTTAAGCCTAGCGTGTAACTATGGTTAACATATAACATTGTGCATTAAAAAAATAAATAAATTGTATTAGTTAGCGAAATTTCACAGGCGTACTTAATCATAAAAAATAAAAATTGGTTTATCAAAATAAAAGTTATTAATGTTTCTAAATAAGCCTTATAAGCATATCATCGACCTGATACTATGTGCCCTCTACCCAATATCCAATGGCCTCTTATTCCAGTGAACAGACGTGGGCGCAGGTGGGGCAGGAGCTGACGCGCTGGGCTCGCTTCCTGGAGAACTTCCACTCCACCACCATACAGAGCCTCGTCGACAACTCCAGCGTGCCCCGGGATGAGATCTGGCCGTGAGTTACATCATTACAAGCCGTATACCCGATGGTATTTCCCATCGGTAAAAATGGCAGCAACGGACTATATTTTCCTAATTTGTATCGTCCACTTTCAGAGAAATAGAGAAAAGCCACGGCGACACGGCCACACTTGTGTCCTGCATCAGTCGGCTGGTGATGTCGGCTGACATAAAGCTGGCAACACTGAGCACGCTGCTGCAGTGTCTGCACGTGGACGCCGAGGTGCCGCTAGTGTTGCAGCATATCTTGGAACATTACCTGCACACTTCTAGGTGAGTGGTCGCACCCGAATATTTTACTCACAAGTGGAATAAATAGCTTCCACGACCTGTTTCAAACTCAACTGGAACCCGTAATCGCGTGGTTGTGAATCTAACCGAATTTTATTCAGGAAACCCTTCCATTTTGACCATTACTAGGCAAAGGTCCTCCTTCCCTCCTTCCTCTAATTCCTATTGATTACCGTCTGAGGACAATTTCTTAACAAAAAGTCTATTTTGTAATTAGTAAAACAATATTTTCTACTTTCTAGTGACATGGAAACTCTAGTCACACGTCTAACCTCCTACAACAAGGAAGGCATCAAGTTTCCCGAAGATCTCTTAGAGAAGGTGATGCTGAAGGCGACAGAGTTCGCCTTGCCGCCACACAAGCAAATAGGCCTGTTGTCTTTGAGCCAAAAGGCCAGGGTCCATGACAGCGACGATATGATGAAGATTGCGCAGTTCACTGTAGAGCTGTTCCGCACCGAGTGGCCTGACTGTGACTATGCTAAGGAGCTTTCTGGTGAGTTTGATGGCAGCTATTTGAAGAAATATGAACGCAAGCTACTGTCGTGTTGACGAACGCGGCGTTCGACCTGGACTAAGCTTTGGAGCACACGCTTTTCAATGATATCTCCACTTTATTATTTTAGTATTTCTTAGTCTAGTCAATCCATAACTTACACACGCGCTTTCATAATTTTTTTTGAAACCTACATATGTCGTTATAAATTTCATTCATCTTATATTTCCCATTAATAATCTATTAGTGATATGATATCATCAGCACCGTAGTGCAAATTACTCGCATGCTCGAGCTGCTCTGCTCTGCTCTCAAATTAAAAAAAATAATGTCTGCCTAGATGAGAAGCTACTAAGCGAGGAAGGCAGGCGAGATGCGTTCGCCAAATTCATGGAGTTATCCGACACGTGGCAGCAAAAGAAGGCGCTTGTCGATGTACTCAACTGCTGGCCTCCTACCAGGAACAGGTGACGTAGACTGCATCTATCTATCTATCTATTTATTTAACAAAAAATAGATTAGTTAAAGACAAATTCAATAACAAAAAGTATACAACTACTCGACACAATACTTCAGGTGAGATCTCCTATTCGACCGTCACATCATTTTTTTGTTACGCTTTCACGGTAAAACTGCTGAACGGATTTAGATGAAATTAGGCACATGGGTAGACCATTACCTGGAGATGGACATAGGCTACTTTTCATCCTGGATAGCACACGAAGTCGCAAGGACCAGTTAACAATTTTTTTTTTTTGTGATTTCCTATAATGTGATTTAGTGTAAATAACTTGAATGTGCATAAAATTTTGGTTCTATAACAACTTCATTGAAGCGTATTTTATTTGTTGCAGCGATTCAAAGAGTCTGCACTGTGAATATCTGAGTTTCCTGCTCAACAACCCAGCTGATCAGAAAGAAAGCTTGATTCTTATCAAGTTACTGCTTAGGCGACCAGTGCTTGCTGAAGAGGTAATGTCTAATACATAGTAAAGTCTAAAAGATACTTACTATCTTCATCATCATCTGCCTAGCCTTTTCCAACTAAGTTGGGGTTGTATACCAGTCTAACCGGATGCAGCTGAATATAAATATATATCACATGGAGTGACTGCCTATCTGACCTCCACAACCTAGTCTCTAGGTAATACGATACCCCTTGGCAAGACTGGTTGTCAGACTTTCGGGCTTCTGACGGCCCGTTACGACAGTGAAAGATCTGTCAAAAAGACACCCGAGACCAACGGCTCAACGTGCTTACCGAGCCACAGAGAGGCCTACGTATGTAATGGATGGTCACCTATCTGCGGACCAACCTCGGCAATCGCTGCTTAACCTTGAAGATCGACTCGTGCGGCTGTTATTACTAAGCCTTAGCCCAAAAATTATTATCACTTACACTCACGGTTTTCTGGTTTCAGGAAGTGAAATGGCTGGCTGATAATGTGGCGGCTGAATCAGTGATGAACGCCATTTGGGTACTGCTTTTAAGCAAATGTGAAAATTCCAAAGATGATATACTGAACTTAGTTCTTCAGCATGAGGTACGAAATAGACTTACCATCTCAAATACCAAATCTTCAGATTGCGACAAACTTAAAAATATAATCTTTGTTAACCTTTTACTCACTGTACCTTCATTCCAGGAAAACCTGAAAAATCAAGAAGTAGACGAGGAGTTGATCAAAGAGCTGCTAGAAAACAACATGTTTTTGAAACTAGTCGCCACCCCATTCTACGCCTTCTTCATTAACTACGTATACTCTAAGGAGGTTGAGGGTGAAAAGGCCGTAGCCAACGAGTACACGTTGGAATGGGTCATTAGCGAACTCATGAAGGCAGGACATTTCGCAGAGGCAGGACATCTACAACTCTCGATCGGCGGCGTCCCCACCGCTCTGCGAGGATTCTCGCAAACCGTTGCGTTTAGCAAGAATATGTTATCCAATTAAATGTTGTATTTTAATCCAATCAGTGTCTATATTATCTCTATTTAATAAATTATGGTTAAAGGGCTGTGTTAGTTTCATTACTCTGCTGCGGAGACTTATAATACAAAGCAACCACAATATCGTCATGTCAGACGTCGGGTAATCAAGCACCAGAAGATGACTTTTCTGAGCATGCAACTGGTAAACAGATTTACATATTAATGCTAAATCTATACTTTTAGATATTACGCTAAAATAAAGGAACCCTGTATTAACATTAACAGTACAACTACACTAACAGTAACTATGTCTGCACGCAATAACAATACGTAACTGTCAGTGTCAAACGGAGCTGTCATATATTTTAGGTTAGGTCGCGAATACTTCCAATTTTCCCAAAACACCATCATTCATAAACGAAAAATTCGATAGAATTGCACAAAAACATGCTGAGTGCAATAAGGAATACTCTGCGGGTTCCTGTGACGAATGTGGCGCGGTTGTTCCAGACATCAGTGCCGCAGGCATCAGACAAGTTTGATCACAAGAGAATACCACAAGAAGATGAAGGTGTTCAGGGAGAGAAGGTCATAGACCTAGATTCTGTACTAAAAGCGTGAGTTTATAGTATCGTGGATCATATAAATGCAATATTTAACATCCCTGTATGGTTTTTATCCTTGCATGTCAATATTGAATGTAATGTAAATATTTAAAACTATCTTCTGCGCTGTGGAAGTGGCGAAGTTTCGGGCCAACAAAATTTTATAAACTGTCGTGCCACCGACACAAAAAATAAGAATGTGGTTAACATGCACAATTTTATGATACAATACTAAAACGACTATGTATATTAGTAAAACCCAATCAAAGATCTATGGTGATAGCGATCTTTGTGTAAATTATTTCATCACCATTGGTCTCTAAAGCGGTGAAGGAAATCATCGTTAGGAAACCAGCATGTTTGTGAACCAAAAATCTGGAGACATGTGACATTACCAACCCGCACTGGGCCAGCGTGGTGGCTTACGGCCCATTTCCTCTCACAGAGAGGAGGCCTGTGTCTTAGCAGTGGGAATGTTATAGGCTGATTATGCTTATGCTAATCAAAGATCCCAACATATAATCTTATTTGAATTTTCTTTCAGAAAACAAAACTTGTTCCCAACCTTAGATTCAGACAACTTAATCTTTGATGGCACTGTGTACAAAGACCTGCCTATATGCAACATTCGAGTCACCCACAACAACACAGTATTCACCATGACTGATGCCAGTGGCACAGTGAAGATCATCAGGTCGTGCGGTATGGATGGCTTCAAGAATACCAAGAAAGGAACTAATATAGCTGCCCAGACAACTGCCATTGGTATTGCTACTGTAAGTTATTGTTATAGAAAGTGGTTTGATTACTATAAATACAGCATTATATAAATAAATAAAAGTTGTCTGACTACTTGATATGTAAAATAAATCTTATCAATATTCATTGCAGAAAGCTCTTGATAGAGGATTTAAAACTGTCCGAGTGAGGGTGCAAGGCTTGGGTCCTGGGAGACTGGTAACATAACATTCTTTTTATATTTTTTCCTTTTTATATAAGAGCTCTTAATAATTTATTACAATTAGAGGTATGAGGAACAGGGTGTAAAGTTTACTCATCCTCCATAGAAAAGGGAGAATCGTCCGACCAGACAGGTGTTGTGTGTGGTGGGAACTGCCCAACAATTGATGTCTGGAAGTTGTATGTATGCTAGTTATGCGGTAAACTCTGCTTGTGAGATGAAGGATTTGCGTGACGTCATTATGACTCGTTCGCATGTTGCATAGTAGATACCACAACACAATCTAGCCTAATATACTAATAAGCAATTTAACTTCTAACTTATTACTTTACATGATATTCTTTTTATATGTATCATTTAATTTATATTCATAAAATTATTTCTGGATCTTCCTTGTGCATTATCATCTATCTGTTTGTAATAAATAACTTTCTTTTCTAGGCTGCAGTGAAAGGTTTACAAATGGGTGGCCTACAAGTAGTTTCCATCACAGACAACACCCATGTGTCATGGAACCCTCCAAGAGCAAGGAAAGCCAGAAGATTGTAAATAACCAACCTACTTAGTCTTAACTAGTTCAATAGTCTTTGTGTACAAATAAAATACTGTTACGTAACTTACAAATATTTATTATTTTAATACAAATACGATTATTATTTACAAGGAAACCTAAAATCTGGTAATTTTAGCCTTTGGAGTCTTGTGCTAGAAACCATATTTGGCTTGAGTTTGTCTCTTTGACATTCTGTTGTTGGCCCATTGGTTCTGAAGTTCCGCTTCATTTGCTTTGGCCTGTAAATAAAACAAAATGGTTTAAGATTAACATGAAAAATGCATGCAATGTACAGAATACAGGCTGCTAATTGATGTCCGGATATTAGTATCTAGTGGTATCTAAGCATTCAGTCCGTATGTCCATAAACTCAAACTCAAATCATTTATTTCAATTAAACCATTTACAGGCACTTTTGAATTGTCAAAATTAAATAGTCGGTCAGTTAGTCAGAAAGTTGAAGCTAGTCGCCCATTCCAAAAACGTAGATCTCTATGGAGAAGAACGGGCAAGAAACTCCACGGACACTCTTTTAAATCAAGATATTATTACAAAATCCTGGGTACATTATTCTTATTGCTTCTATATGTGAGAACAATGTAAAAAAAAGAAACAATTTATAACATTAAAAATAAGCCCTGGCAGTTAAGAGATGACCAGTCTCAACCAACGGCGCCCGTTCACGAACATGACGCGTGGATCAGCACCACCTAGCTCAACCATTTTGTAGGGAACCGAATGATCCAACACACACGCCACCATCAGTGAGACATTTAAGTGAGCATGACATATTCTCAACTGCCATGCTCTTTGAAGTCAATGTTAAAATATCATAAAAAACGGATCCATGGTTCTTACATTTACAAAATTTTAAAAATGCTTCTAAATTATACAAAACTATAGTTTGCAACTTTCTAACTAAAAATATAAGATAAGAAAAAAAAAATATATAAAAAGTTACTACCAATCTGGAAGAGGTATTTAATAGTGAAGTATTCAAAATTAATCTTGATTGAATAAAATAAACATTAAATTCATAATGTCAGAAACACAAAAATAAAAAGGGGAAGCATCTCCTCCAAAATATAGAAATTGTGATCAACTAGTGAGCCCAAGTGCCTGTGGAGCAGGACCAGCATTAAGCCAAGCATTTTTATCTAGTATATACTCATCCAACTTATAATATGCTTGTCTACATAGTGTGCGTTTAATACATGTTTTAAATTTCTTCTCATTTAGTTGAAGAATATCGAGTGGTATTTTATTATAACATTTTACACAGTACCCCATAAAAGAAGTTTTTACTTTAGACAATCTGAAGCGCGGTTGATCTAGTTTGTTCCTATTCCTAGTGTTAAAATTATGCCTGTCATATGTAACCCAGGCACGGTCGCAGCCCAAGATCTTGGGGGGGTCACCAAGTAGTAAGTTAGTAAGGCAAGTAAATCATGCAGACCCTCGACAGCTTGAATGATTTTGGGGGGGTCATGACCCGCACGACCCCCCCCCCCCCCTCCCTGCCTCGGACCGCGCCTGATGTAACCATCCAACACGTTGACTTTTAACTAAATAAAAAATGTGGCATGTTGGGTTGCTTTTCCCTGGATCAAACGAAAAATTAAGGAGCCAAGGTTTTTTAGGTTGTGAATTTCAATAACAAAAACAATATCATGAATTTATGACAAACCTGGTAAGCCAAGTATGTGATCTGGTGCTTCCTCCTCTGCTGCGTAGTGGGCTCGTTGCCTTTCTTCTTGCTGGCAGACACACGATGTGTGGTGTCGTCCATGAGACCCTTCATTAACATATCCCGTGCATCCGCCAGAACCTCTGCTTGGTTTATGTTTACTATCTGAATCTCCTCGCGTTTTCGTTTGCCGCGCGCTCCGCATAGCTTCATAATCTGGGGGGAAACGTGACTATGATTAAATTGATGTATAGGACAAGGCTGCAAAGTATAAAAAATGTAATCAGAGAAGTAAATCATCACAGGTTGGGAATGTTTAGTCTACAAAGTCCAGTGAATATAGTCCATAGATATACTAAATAAATGCTCAATATTGATTCATTTTCCATTGCTACAAAAGTGTAAAGCCTTTCCAAGGATAGAAACGACGCGGTTTGGCGCAGTAGCTGAGTGATCTACTGCTGCGCTGCGTGTCGCGCGGGTTCGATTCCCGCACGGAACAAATATTTGTATTGCCTACAGGTAGTTGTTCCGGGTCTGACTGGTTGTATATGTGAGTTTAAATGTTTGTAAACGAACCCAAGATACAGGAATAATTCCTAGTGTGGGGAAAAAAAACCAAATATTTAACTGATACTTACAGCTTCTTCATCAAGTTCATTATCATTACTGTGAGAACTTTCAGCTCCAAACCCAATATAACCAGTGCTGGCCTCTGCTTGCCCCTCCATACTTTGAGCATCATATTCAGGTTCCAACTGCACATCTTCTTCTTTCTTGAAGAATAACTCAATACCTTTACGTGTGTCTTTGACTTGTGTCTTAGCATTTTCTGCTGTATCTAATGGTAGGTCCACATCTACTGGTATGTCCACAGGTTTGTGTATTGAGAAGAAATCATTTTCAACTTCGTCATTGTCACTTTCGTCCGAATCGTTGACCAAAGCTGTGGTTTCCACCTTAGGTTTTTTAACAGGTGTTGGTAACGAGGCCTTCTTCAATGGAGCAGCCGGTTTCTTTGTGAGTACATGGGGTATTAATGACTTTGTTGTGGATCTCACTCCATTTCTTGGTTGCGGCAGCATGCTTAGTAAGCTTGATTTTTTCTGTAAATGTAATAGAAATGTTAGTAACCACAAAATATTTGATGAAACACAACAATACAACATTCATGGTTGTTTACTTACATCAGCTGGTGCTCTTGGTTTAACAGTAGGTGTAACGTTATTCACATCTTTGAACTGCAAAAAAAAGAGTAAAATAAAATAGTCATATAAGTTGTTAAATAATTTGCAACTACATATTTAATTGCAAGTTCTTACATCACTAAGTGAGGGTACTGTGATCCTGGCTTTTGGTTTCACGGCACTTGTCTCCTTCTTATGTAGAAACTCATCATCCTCTTCAAAAACAGCTGGTTTCTTCTTAGAGGGCTGTGGTAGGAAATTGAACAAACTAGCACCATTCTCCTGTGGCTCTTCTTGTTCTTCTGACTTTGTTATTGTTGGCTTTTGAACTGTTGGCTCTGGAACAGAATTATGATAATAAGATGTTAGTGAAAACGATCCACTATCGTATACGAAGAATACATCACTGCCTAAATAATGCTCAAGAGTAGATCGTAAATGTATTTTTTGAGTATCAAATCACAACTAATTATTGTATCAAGATAATGATCAATCATTATCATTTAATTATATAAAAAAATCTTACCATGTTTACTTTCTTCTGATTTGTTGTTCAACTGTACAACGGGGGCACCTTCTTCGACCTCGTCCTCATAATCACTCGAGTCACTGTTGCCATAAGCGACTAAAGCCATAGTTCTTAAGCTTATGTGAAGTGTTTATATATATATAAATCGATAGTATACTGAATTTAGATTAAAAATATCAGGAATTCTTCGTCATTCGTCATACGCAAATTGCCACTAATGCCACTATTAATAATATTTTCGATTTCGACACTTGTTTGACAGAAGAATGACACCTAGTAGTAGATAGAGGTGCGCCTACTATTTAGTCGAAATTAGTGTGTGTTGTGTTTGGTGAATGTGAAATGGTTGTCGCTGATACAAACAAGCCAGTCCCTAAATTGAAATGAGTGTTTCGATCTCCGCTAGGAGTTTATGTGTTCTGTGGTTTCGATTGGTCGGTCTGACTCTGTCATTTGCCATTTGTCATTTTGTTTTGACAGCTGTTAAAATTTTCCACAGGCACCTTACTTATCCAAATTCCACGAAAATTTCTTAAAAATTCGTAATTTTTACAGAAATTCATTAAAAAAGTTACACTTTAAAGTAATAACTATCGACAGCCTTATGTAATTGTTGTTCCTATCAAAATTATTTGATTAAGCTGCTTGTTTCCTAAGATATAATAACTCTGTACCGAGATAAAAATGCCGAAGAAATTCGCTGGCGAAAACAGCAAGGCTGTCGCTGCTCGACAGCGAAAAGAAAATGAGAAACAAGAAAAAGACCAGAAGGTAAAGAAAATAATGGAAGATGCGGAGTGGGAGGACAACGACGACAAACTCAAGAAGAAACAACAAAAAAAGGTTAGTTGTGGAACATGTTTTTTCTAGAATAAGGATACCAGTACCAGTACAAACCTGACTACACTAGAAATAAGTTTCATAGCATTGGTGTACTATTCATTTCGATTATTTATAATGTTATGGCAACATGCTGTCTATCTAGAATCAACAACACCACATATTCAGCCTACCTCTTATTACCTGAAGACAATCCTTTTTGCTTTACAGGAAGACCAGGAGAAGAAGCGCCTAGAACAGCTTCAGAAAAAGGCTGAGGCGAAGGCTTTACTAGAAAAAGAAATGGAGTCACTGAAGACTGCTCCAAAGGCAGCACCACCACCTCCCAAGATCACTCGAGCACAAATTGAGAAGATGAAGGAGAAGACTATCAAGCCTGAACCTGTTAAACCTGCGGTAAGATAACCAGACTTGTTAACAATAATTGTATGTGAATATTTCAAATCATCATAAAATAGTAATGAAAGTCAAAACTGTACTTAAATTAAATATTTTTGAAAAAAAAAATAATTGTTATGACGTATGGTATCGATTCTGGTGATCAAAATATAGATTTTAGAATTTTTGTCTGTTTATCTTGAAGTTCCAGATTGACACAAAAACAGCATGGATTTGAATGAAATTGGGTACATAGTACAGATAGTTTATAACCTGCACCCTAATTGCGTAACACACAATCAATCGGAATCAGTTTCATTTTGACAGTTCAACAACATTCATTGCGTTATTTACATTGTTAAGCAGACACAAGACATGACACATTTTTTGAACATAATGAAGATTGTTTCATATGTTCAAAAAATGTAATGGATTAGCAATATCCTTCAAAATGATTCAGATTGAGATTGATTGTGTGTTACGCAATTAGGGTGCTGGATTAACACAGGGTAGTTTTACTTCCATTAATACATTCCCATGGGATATTTGCTGTCATCCATGTGGGCGACATTGTGGGTAGAAGTACTAGCCTCTACCCGCAATTTCTAAATTTATACATACACTGGTATGCATAAATTTGTGCCTGGTACTGGCAATAGTCAGCCTCTCTTCTATGGGGCTTATAATATCAGGCTGAATACTTAACACCTAGTCTTATGCAGCCCTGGCAAGCAAGATATTCATATTCTAAAATGTTACTCTGATAATATTATTACCTTGTTTGTGTTATAGTTGTAAACACTAGTTTCTAAGGGGCCGTCTCCACGAGCGAGAGAATCGCGGCGATATTATCGTCGTGCCACTATTTCTATACACTCTCTTAGAACGTGTCTCCACACGGCGATATCATCGCGGCGAGACTATCCGTACGATTGTATCGCCCGTGGAGATGGCTCCTTAGATATTCTAGATCACTAGGCCATCAAACATTATCCATAATGTTATTTTATATTCCAGCCTGCAAAAGTGGTTGTGGAGGAGCCTGCACTGGTGGAGAATCTCAACAGGATCCAACTAGATGGAGAGGTGGCACAGACTGTGGATGAAGCCATCTCTATACTTGGGTAATTGCTTGAAATATTTAATGAACTCAATACAGAATAGATACTTAACAGTTCAACATCTATGTGTGAAGGTCTTAGCCCACTAAAAACAATTTTTATTTTTAAACTCCATAAACAAAATTTTAACTTATACTTAATGTTTTTAGTGAAAAATCGGATATGGACAGGCATCCAGAGAAACGCCTCAAAGCAGCATACACAGCATTTGAAGAGACAAACCTGCCAATACTTAAGGCTGAGAACCCATCCCTGAGGCTGTCACAGCTGAAACAGATGCTCAGGAAAGAATGGCTCAAGTCGCCACAGAACCCACTCAACATGAAAGTGTGAAAAGTCTGATTGTGTATTGTCATACTTAACTAACTGCTAGGATCAACTGTTTAGGAATGCTTAGATGATTTTGTTTCACTCTGGTAGCACTAGAGAATTGTTTTTGTTATGAATCTAAGTTGTGTACTTATGTAAAGGCTTTGTGAAATATTTTGGAACTGACAAATAGATTTTATTTAAAAATCACATTTATTACTCCTCAACATTGTATGGTCTGGTCAATTCTGATTTCAGAAAAAAGCCTTGACAATAAGCTGTTGAATTTACCAAGGTTAATGCTACAGATATGAAACAAAATCTGTGTTTTATGATTTACTCTTTGCATTAGCTAATCTTGTATTTAGAACCATGTTTTGAATAAATTCAAGATTCAATCCTGCATGTTTTTTTAAAAGAAACAATGTTGCTTGTTTATTTACTAATGTATTTGTAAAAAATGCAGTCTTACTTAGTAGGACAAGTGATTTGTACTAGAATAACAAAGGCATTGTAAATACGAAATATAAAATTCTAAATTCATTCTGGCTCATCACTGTACTGTATGGCTATTCCCTTGCGGCCCTCCTCAGCCATCTTTACTTCTGTTTCACCTAGTTTCTGTTCTAGACCTTTCCAGGACCTGTCTTGGAGGTTTTGTCCTATACTTTCTAGGGCCCAGTTTTGTTTTTCTACCAAGTCAGTGCTGCTTCCCTCATGGGTGTCAACTTTGGTCTCCCTTATCTTTCCTGTGATAAGGCTAACATCTGTGGTCTCCTTGACGTGTTCAATATCACAGTGGTGTCGCCTCCCTGGCAGTAGTTGGTCGTAGTCAGTGATGTGTGTGGTGAAGTATGGCTCTCTGTTTGAATTCAGAGCTACTTCCAGTTCATATGGGTATACAATCGGTCTGTAAAAGTCTCTGGCACTGTACAGGTCATTTTCTGGGCATGCTATCATTACGTAGATGTCAATCTGTAAAGAAATTTTTGTTGTCAATTCAATTATATGACAAAGTAAAATGCAACCTACAGCCAACCATAAAAATAATGTATGATAGACTTACTTCAGGAAAATTCGCCAATTTCGGAACATTGGGCTTGCCCACAGACACAATGTAGCTCTTCTTTCCATTCACTTTGCACAGCTGCTTCATCCTGCTGATAATGTCTTTGGTCTGGTCTCCGGCCAGCTTGCAAATAAGAATGCCCACAACATTGGCATCCTTGCACTTCTCTACCAAGAACCTTCGGCGTTTGAACCAGATGGTTTCTTCTAAACCCTCCACTTTGCTTGTGTTTGGGTCCACTGCGTACCATTTTGATGCTGGAGATAAGAAAATTAAAATAAGCTAGAGAAATACAATTTCGATTTCAAATGACATCAGTAAATTTTGTGAAAATGAATGAAATGAATCTAAGCAACAAACAGCAATCAAAATATTTGGGGGCTCTATGAAATTCGGGAAAGGCCATATAAATGTCTTATTACCTGCAACAGAAATAGTGTAATTGAACAGAGTCTGCCCCCGAGACCCAACATGGATACAGATGCAATCCTTGAGTGCTTCCACAGGAAAGTCTTCACCTTGTTTGTTCCTCACCACCCTGCCGAGGAACCTGTTGGGTTTTTCTTCAATTTCCACATAGGAAATGTAGCTGTGTGGGTAGTGTTGAAACCAGTGTTGTGAAATAATATCTGGAAAAAGAAAAAATTGGTAAATAACTTTTGAATATGGTCCATCAAAACTGAAAAGAGTTGGACAGAGAAGGCTAGTAAAAGAATACAGAACAACTTTTTTAACAATAATAAAAGCATATTGTGTGTTGTGGATTTTTTATTATTATTTTTTTGGAATGCAACTACAGCTCTGACTTCAGGCTGGAATATTTCAATACTCAATACATTATATATCATTATTTATTTTTTTATTTATTTATCATTATATTTTCTTCTGTCATGGTCATCAGTTACTAACCATTATCAGTATTTTAGCTTTTGTTTGTCTTACCTTTGCAATGTTCAAACTCGGCATCATAAAACAGGCACAGTTTGACATTATCATCAGAATTGAAGTTGTCATGTAACAGCTTCATAGTTTCCTCCACATCCAAGTGACCTTTGGGCAGCACAGTGTACACTGGTATGTTTGTCTTGGAGAAGCAGGTGTGACCATAGTGTACTATAGCATTTCCTTGCACATGCATTGCAGCAACAGAGTCCACACAACAACTGTAATCGATAGTAGGTTCAAAGAATGTTATGAAAAGAACTTATTGAATATTTGACAACTTACTTAATGAATTATTAATTACTCATAAAACTAACAATCACACAAACTATATCATACTTTCTCCATATTCTTACATTTTATGGTATAATCTCAAGCTAAAATGTTTATGGCAAGAATTAAAACTACTATCATAATAATAAAAACCCAAAATGAACATGCTTACCTGGCATATGAGGTGTCTCCCAGTATGTACAGATCAACTTCCACTCTCTTCTTGATTTCCTCGTAGATTTTTGCACTCACACCAAGTAGTTCATCAGGAAATTGAAGGCAAACCTGTTTGAAGACGCATGTTAAAACTAATAAACAAATATGCAATTGGCAAAGGTGCGAAAATAATGTTTACCTTTGGGAAGTTATTGTCGGTTATCCATTGACATGTTTCGCTAATATCAAACCGTGTTATCAAATCATCGAACTGTTTTTCGCTACTATTGATTCCTAGTTCACGCTCAATGCATAACTTGCCGTCTGTTGTAAAATTTGCCATTTTATATGTTATATCTTATCACAAAAACGCACCATCACAAAACTTCTGAGCAAATTGACATTTTGCCTGTTTGACGTTGACATGACAAATTGACAATAGGCCCAACAGGGCTGCCAGTGGAGCCAACTTATATTATACCGCTGGTCCTCGAACTTTTTAGAAAATCAAATCCGATTATACAAAATTGTTGAACGAGATTTTTTTTTACTATTTGTAACAAAATCAAAAGTCATTTATTCAAATTAGGCTGAGAATCAGCACTTTTCGAACGTGAAAATTACAAAAGATAGTCCCCCAAAAACGCCCGCCCTTCACTACTTCTTAGTGCTATCGCTGGGAAGAAGAAGTGGCCATAAGCTATTATATCTAGATGAGAAAGTGGCGCAACAAACTCCCCAGCAGCACAGCTGTCTCTTCAATTTAAAAAAATACTTGACTATACAATACTAGGTACTACTTACCTATGTTCGGTAATTAACATTACAAGACCAGAACATAAAATTATTTGCCATAATACATATGTCAGCTAGCCACGCCACTAAACCATTGAGATATAAACATGGAGACGCCGCGATAATCTATACATACATTTGCTTATACAAATATGAGTGAAATATGATTCAGAATTTGAAGTATCGTTATGTCTCATTCTTTCTAGTGAGATAATCTTATTTGATAAAAGAGACAACTATATTTTAAGTTGTTGCTAATTATGGCAACATTTTGTCGTGACGTAGGGACAGTTGTAGGTAAGTGCCGTAGCAGCCATCTTATACGACGAGTTTCGTGGTAGTTTTGCTGTCAAATGGTTGTTTGTTTTTTGTAAAGTTGAGATTTGCGAGAAAATTACGAGGATTTTACCTTTTAAAACTGCATGTAAATGTTGGAAAATAGAAATTGAACATGCCTCTGTGTTGTATTGTGAAGTGTGGTGCAAGAAAGAATGCAAATCAACCTCAATTGTCTTTGCACAGGTTAGTAACCGGTTTTCATACATTAATACATACACTATTACACATTTGATGATACAATTGTAACGCGATCATGAATTTATGGCTAAAGTATTGATATTTGGGTTCATTTCCATATAACAGGCCTTTTTATTATATTTTTTAATTCATTCGTTTGTTTACAAACATATGTCATAATGGAATAGTGTTGTACCGTTGCCTACTTGCTGTAATAGTTTCCGAAACTAGTTCCTCCGCTGAAACGATATCCGTATATTCTGCGATGTTAACAAAAATAATCCTGCATCTTATTCGGTCCGAGTGACCTAGCTAGCCGCTAAGTCCGGCCTGTGGTGCACACTAAACTTTACAGCCCCAAAATAAAAATATTTCACATAAACCTACATGGACACTTATGAAACGTCAGAAGCTAGGTGTATGGTAACAATTGGTTGTTTCCTATGGAGAAGAACCGGCAAGAAACTCCACGGTTACAGTTTTAAAAACAATTGGCTTTTACATTGTTTTCTATTTTGTTAAGTACCTGATACATGTTGACAGACCTACACTGTCCTCCCCTACCTATTTTTTTTTTCTTAAAAGTATTGTTTAGACGATAAGCGTTTAGTAAAAAGCTATTATTTTGACATTACCAACAGACACTTAAATTTTACAGAACTTTTTAACAGAAGGTAAGATAACCTACTCATCTTTTTCTGTTACAATTACAACGGACTTTATGTAAGTACATAATATTAGGTATGATCCAAACGTGATAACTAGTAAAACTCGTATTTAGTATCGATACTCGTTATAGTAACACCGATGTTACTTGATTGACACAACCCTAGCAATGGCAGCCATTTTATGAGACAATACGAGTTGTAGGTATGCACCCTTTTTTCGTAGGTATTTCCAGTCCATACTTTTCTTAGGTCAATGCACTAAACCAACAAATATAATAAAAACTATCCGTACTCAAGCTAAAAAATAATTAATTAAAATGTAAATAAAATCTATCCTATTCGGGTTACACTAAGCGTCACCAATAAGGAATAGATACATTTAACGTAGTTTTTCCGTTGAACCATTAATCGTAAAGAAAAATGTATTTTCGTGTTAAGCATTCTGTTATACGAACATGATACATATAATATGATGACCAAATTGTACAGATTTTGTATCCAATTAATTATACAATCTGACAGCCCTGCACGACAATGTCAGCTAAAGTTGTCAAAAAAAAAGGCCCGTTTTGACATTGACAGTTCTAGTAGTTAATAAAATCATATTCGCGTAACGTATTCGTTTGTATGAAACTGACAGGAGTCAAGAACGCATTCTCAAATGTCAAAACGGGCCTATTATTTTTTGACAACTTAGTGTCAAGCTGATTTTTGCGTTCCGAAAAACGCAGCTTGGGCAAGCTTTAGTCACCTACGACCTACGAGCGACTTTTATTTCGCCGGCAATATCAATCTCACCTCCACATATCTTGACAGCCGTCGCTAGCGATGTCGGCTTGAAATTTTAAAATAGCCAGCGACCAAAATAGCCAGCCACTGCGTGTGACCTATCTTTAATGTAATCTGAATTGTATTGTATACTCTTATGAAAGTAATGTGTTCACGGCAATAACGCAACAGGTGGAGTCCAATCAAATCCAATCCACAACTGAATTACTGAGCTTTGAACATGTACAACTGATGACTATTACACCGACTTGCCTCTTCAAATCATATGAAGATACCTCACAGCCCTGAGTTTTCTCTTATAGTGTGTTAATGTGCTAGTTCCAGTGGCATGTTGGTTTATCTGCCCCAAAATCCCCAGACATAAAAGTCATTACTCATCTGAGGCTTATCAATATTGGGCATTAAGCAGTTTCATACAAGCACTAAAAAATATTTATTATTCCAACTCATTTATTTCACAGCTGATAAGTGTATTATATAGTGATTTTTAATAGAAAAATCACAGTACACTTTCAATATCCCTCGTCACTGACAGTGATGCAATACCCAGCATAGGCTTTCTTGATCAATTTGGCAGTTATCTCATGGTCTGCCTTGCCATAACCCTGAGAATAACCATAGATATGTATCTTTTTATTTTCAGCATCATGAGACATTCTACCTCCTCCAAGAGGTTCACAGTCTAGAGGTTGAAGTTTTTCCTGCACCTGAAAGAACAAAACTAATATTAAGAAATGCAATTAAAAAAATTATGATTCAGATTAATACTAGGTCCTATCATTCAACTCTTACCTCATCATAGATATCTGAATGGTAGTTGCAATGCTTGTAGCCGCGAACGATGACGATTGGTTCGACATTAACTTTTGTTTTGTCATACACATTCATCAATATGTACTTGAATACTCCAGATGGGTCTATGTCCACCTTAGGTACAGTGTCTAATGCTGGCGACATCTTAGTACTGCACTCACACACGATGATATTTGGAACTAAAAAGAAGAATACAAGCAAATTCATTTTACTTCACAAAAGGTTATTATTTTTATGTAAGAAATACGCGTATTGTTATGGATCAAATTTCGAGTAGTAAGTACCTCTATATATAAGTTTTAAGCTAGCTGCTGAAAATAAAGCACTGGAGAAATATCTAACTGTGAACATGAAGTCTTCAAATTCATAAAAATTTGTAGAAAAGCAGAAAAAGCCGACAATTTTTTGGTTTTATTTTTTTTTCACAGTTTTTGTCACAGTCAAGGCCAAGAAGTGTCAATGTCAAAAATAAATTATTTTGGTTCGTTCTAAGTGAGACACGATTTTATATATGTAGTTAGAAATATTTTTCTTTTCATTATTAATTTATGTGTGTGAATAATTTGAGGAAAATTCTGATCATTTCGGCTTCAATTCCTTCTATGAAAAGTAAAATTCCTTCTTGAAAAGTATTGTAATATATATATTTTTAGGATTTGTTTGATTTATGATCAATTTGATAGCCAATAGCTATACCAAAACTGAAATGACTAAATAGAAGTCATAGGGCAGTTTTGACTTAGAGCATTTATTTGATGATGAGGCTTCTATACTCTAAGATGAGTAGCATCTCTAGTAGGCAGAGTTGCCAATGCCAACTTATTATATTCCCCAATAATCTAAGACAAATTGGGGAGAAAAAATCTGCAGATTCCCTACAACTTCTCATCAAAATTATTGTAAGAAATAAAACCACTTGCAATTATTTAAATAACCACTTGCAAGTATTTTTTATCTTTCATTATATATGTTGCAAGCATTTTACTCAATGGGTCCCCCCCTTCCCTAAAATCCCTTCTCTTGTTGCCATTAAAGTTACTACGGCATCAGCAGTGCGATTCTGTAACCATATCACCGTGAAAACTTAGGTGAAATGAGCGTGGAATAAGCTGTCCTTTCAAATAATGCTAGGGATTGACACTACTGACAACTCACATCAAGCTCACTTCACTTGAGTTTTCACGGTGAGATTTTCACAGAATCGACCGACTGTATTTAGTTGATTGTGGTTTTCTGTTTGGAAATTTTTAGTGACAAAATTTTCGCTCGTTCGATGCTTTCAAAAAATGGCCTATTTAGTACTATTACACAATTTTATTGCACAATGTGACGTGTAGGTTTTCATATATATTATGTTTAATCACAAATAAGCTGTCTCAAAATCCCTGCATTTTTCTTTTCCCCGTAGTTTGGGGAATATCCCACAAGATGGCAATCCTGCTATTAGGTAGTCTGTGACTCTGTGGTTGTGGTTGTTTTATTAAATAAAAGCACAGAACACTATTATTACTCCTAGTATAAAAGTTTTTAGATGTCAACTAGTCTATACTCTATAGTTTTTGTTTGTAGTTCTGCTTTGATTGTGTGTCACGAAATTCAGTAATTTGATATATAATTTTGATGTAATGAGTGCAGTGTCCTTTAAAATGGACTCAAATTTAACTGGTAAGTCCTATTTACTCTTAAATTGTGTAAAAACATAAGTAGCTATTAAATTCAGCCGTAGTCGATAAACTCCAAAAATATGACCCAAGGTTATGCCTCCATGAAAAATCATGATATTTTGGGGCGAGAACTGGTACAAAAAATAGTGTAAAAATATAGTTGTGTTTCTAATATAAAGCAGTGCTATTCTACGTTATCAATCTAGTAGATACTAAAAACGGTACCATGCAGATATTGTAATGCTCGTGTTTGCCTGCTACATTTGAGTTGGGTTGCAACAATTAGTAAATTTGAATCACTGCTCTACGAAGTTGTCTCGGTGAAACTTCAAATACTTACAGGATTATGAAACAACAAATGTAATTACAAATAAATGTTCTCAAACAATTTTATTAACCCTGTGATTGCATGGGGTGTGGTGTGACATACCCCAATGCATCGTTGAAGGTTGACTCTTATGGTCTTATTCATACACAGTTAAAGAACATCTTTAAGCTTGCTCTAGCTCTTTGTTTGGTTATCAAAAATTGTTAATCATATATGCATTTTAGCACTAAAGCATTCTTTATAGTTATGAAACCCAGAACCCTTGTCACTTTCGTAAACAATAATACTTCGAGGAGCTGCAGTTGTATTTAAAAAAAAAAATATTAGCAATGGGCTCACTCTTGACCTCAATCCAGCCCAGAGACAGGGATGAGATCTATGGAATGAGCTTGCCCAGAAGAAGCTATTAAAATAATATTAATTTATTTTGCACTTCTGTTTAACCAATTTAGTTTATTTTTATGTATATACAATGCAAGCTTTACAAAGCCTGGATACTATTGCAAAAATTGTACCTACATCTTGAAAACTGTCCACTTCTAAAAAGGTTTACAGAAATAGAAGTGATCCATTGTTAATTAGATGACGAAGAATTTTGGGCCCTTTAGTCAACTGAGCCCGCTCGAACTTATCCCGCGGGATGAGTTGACCTAATGTATGTTTTGAATCGGTCAACTCATCCCACTAATACAAGTACAGACTTGAAAAAAGTGTTAGGACATTAGATTTACAAAAACGATCAATAATATTATAATCACGTGAGGTCACTTTCTATGTTATGGGTTTTGCCCTAACTATCGATACTGAATGGACGGAAATCATTCATGGGCACCACTTTTGAAGTTTTAGCAGTAGAGTTGAAGCAAGCAGCAGGATGACTAAAAACCTCTTCGTGCCTGGCCCAACCTAAAAAATATAAAATGCTGACAATATGGATACAGCTTCCTAAAGTTCTCCGGCCGTGCAAACATGAACAATAATGTCCTTTAATTACCGTTTAGCCAAAACCCTTATCTGTCCTGTCAATAATAATCCTTCAGTTACGAGTTAAATACATTTTATGTTTTTAGGAGGCAGTGATTTTTGAGGCTGCATATATTTTCACCAAGCATTTTAAAATCATATTTTTTAATAATTAATTAAACTAGTTTTTTTTAATCGACACCTGAATAATAAAACTGGCAATTTTTATATGTTTGCCAGTAAGCATCACGGTCATAACCAGGCTATTATTTTATTACTTACTAGCTTTTGCACTGAGATTGTACCTAAGTGTGCTCCCTTACATCCCCATTTAATATTATTTCGTTTTAATTTGTTTTTAAGTATTATAAATCAAACGACTGTAATTTTAACTCCCTTCACATAGTGTTAAGCAAATAAAACAACGGTGATTTTTTATTGTTTACTTTTACATTGTTATTTAGGTACAGCCGCCAGCACATCAAGCTGCTCTACAATCTGTCAAATTTCTTTAATAGATTTCCAACTTTATCGTTAAACCATTAAGGTTCAAGATGGATTGGGAAAATTTGACAGTTTCGGGTAGCTTGACCTGCACCCTAATTGCGTAACACACAATCAATCTCAATCTAAATCATTTTGAACGATATTGCTAATCCATTGCTTCATATGTTCAAAAAATGTGTCATGACTGTGTCTGCTCAGCAACGTAAATAACGCAATGAATGTTGTTGAACTGTCAAAATGAAACCGGTTCCGATTGATCGTGTGTTACGCAATTAGGGTGCTGCTGGTACCTAAATAATAATCAAGAATGGTTTTTTTTTCAAAACTTCAAGTGCTTGTATTAGGAGTGGGTTAGTAATAGATGGAAATCGAACTCGCGACTTCACGATCGAAATTCCGATACCGTTACGTTAGGTTAGGTATTATAGACTACTGCCCCTTCAAATTTTGACATTACTTATTTACATTTAGTTTCTGTTTATTAATCAAACTATTGTGATTTTTTTAATATATCAGTATAACCAAGCCATGGTGTGTAATTTTTTACCCCAAAGAATTTTGTTCACGTGTGTACATATTTATATATAAATATTAATCTTTTTTTAAAGTGGGATCAGTTGACCGATTCAAAACATTCATTAGGTCAACTCATCCCGCGGGATAAGTTCGAGCGGGCTCAGTTGACTAAAGAGCCGAATTTTGGATCTTCATTATTAAATTATTCATAATAAGTTAGTTTTTTTCTTATCTGTTTATATGTATATGTGTGCACATAAATGTTTAAATAAATTAACCGTGTTCGTGAGGATCTTATGTAAGATTGTAGAGGTTCTGGTACCACACCAGAAATCCAAGTTTTAACTGCCATAAGAAATATGAAATTTTCCAAACTATTATTTGGTTGCATTGATTGCACTCATATCACTAATATAATCAAGCACATATAGCAACAAGAAATACTATGGAAAACTGCTTTGGAGTGTGGAAACAACGCTTTCAATGCCTTTTACAAGTCATGACCTGCCAACAACAAAATGGGAAAACAACAAAGTGGCTCTAGCAGTACTTCATAACATTGCACTTGGCCATGGAGACATGCAGTTAGAGGGTAGCAATATAAATTTGTTGTGCCACTTCTTCCCAGCGAAAGCACTAAGAAGTGGTGAAGAATGGGCGTCTTGGGAGACTGTCTTATGTGATTTTGACGTTCGAAAAGTACTGAGCAGCCTAATTTGAATAAATGAGATTGATTTGAAATAAAAATGAATATCGTACAAATTAACCCAAGAAGTTGCAAGGAGAAATGCAATTGCTAGTGCTATTTTTACCAACTTTTAGGGGTACTACTAGTTAGTTAGTTATTTATTTAGTTAGTTAAATAGTTTACAGTACGTAATAATGTCAATGGTCACAATTATTTGGTGCGTAGACAGATATTCTCGTTTGACAATTGTATGTTTCAATATGTTGGCCAATTTGTTGTATGACTTCATTATAATAGCAACATTTTGATTTATATTTAAGTTTTTAAATGACATTATATTGTGAGAGGGAGAAAGAAGTTTCTGTGGAAGAGTTGAATGGGTCGTACTTGTAAAATCGAGTACCAGGGCTTCCAAGTAGGGCTCGAGATACTTTTAAGTATTTTCTATCTGCATCGAAAATTGATCCATGACCACATATAAATAAGAAGTACAATCGCGTATCCATAAGCCCTGTTGGTAGTAAAAATACGTGCATGAGAAATTGACCCGTGAGTTCGTATAAATAAGGAGCAAAATCGCGTTTACAAATAAATACTTCCAAACCGTTAAAGTAAAACTTGCATACGAATTTGTTCCGTATGCTATTACTGATAAGGAGCATGATCGCATTTGCGAAAACTAATGCAGTTGAGTAACTACGTATTTGAGCGAGTAGCCGTATAAAATACTTTGAAGTCTTGCAATTATTTCGGGTCGGTACCTGGTGTGCGTACTTGGAAGCAAATACCTGCTGTAAACTACTTGCTCAAAGTGTCAAAAACGTGTGCAATGACAAAAACGTGCGGTAGAAAACTAATATACAGGGTGATTGGAAGATGGGTGCAAAGCTTTAAGGCGAAGATAGTACAGACAATTTAGAACTATTTAAGTCTTTGGAAAATGGCATGTCCAAGAACTCAAATTCGAAGACATGTGACAACTACCAACCCGCACAGCTAGGCCCGCGTGGGGGATTACGATTAGGGCCCACTCACAGAGAGGAGGCCTATGTCCCAGCAGTGGGAACATTATGGGCTAATTATGCACCTAGTGATTAAAGAAAACAAAACATAAGAAGTATTACCAATTTTTTTTTCTCGGAAATTCCCAAAGTTTTAGTAGGTAAACTGCTTATTTATGCCCAAATTGAATGATAAATGAATTCATTTTTATTTTATTTAATTAAAGTAATGTTTAACCAATCTAGCAAAACATGTTTTAAGCCTCTTTGTCCTTAGACATTCTTTTTTCAGACATTTAAAATTTATAAAAATTAAAAAAAATACTTTTTATAAACCAGCCAGCTCTTCTCCATAGGAAACAACCAATTGGAACTGTGCACCTAGCTTCGGACGTTTCATAAGTGCGCCCATGTTTGTTCATTATGTGAAATATTTTATTTTTTGAGGTGGTTTGGATACAAAGACATCAATAATTTTAGTCATTATGTTGCATGGAAAATTAATATCCAGTGATGTTTCACAAAACTGGATATTTTTTTTAAAATAAGCATACTTGATTATGTTTCAAAATGAATCATCCAAGTCATTAGTGAGTATCTAAAATGACTGGGATGATTCATAAACTAATGTTTAATTACTAATTATATTAAGCATTATGTCCACAATAACTACTACAATTAGTAATTAAACAATTCCAAAATCAATACCATGCTTGATGGATACTTTGATAGTATGTTTTTATCAGCTATTGGGAAGAAAAAGAACTGCCTATCATATTGACTGGTTCCCTCAATTGTCTTCCACAACCTTTGGGTTTAGACTTGAGATGAATGTAAAAACTAGGCTTGTTTCTACATTCCAGGTATGTGGGTGAGTTTCTTCACTGCTGCGGGCATACCGTCGGACGTGGCTGCAACATATGCACTCACTTTCACGGAGAACCGCATACAAAATGACATGCTTCTGGATCTCAACAAAGAATACTTGAGGGATATGGGAATCTCCAGGATGGGAGATGTTATCGCTATATTGAGGTGAGAATAGGATTATTTTGTGATAAATTTAGGTATAATACTGTCTCTATCTCAATTATACAGGTGAGGACATCAACGTGCAAACTGTAACCTGTAAACTATTTGTTGGGTATTAAAAAAAAATTGTTGTTCCATACATTTTGACCGCATGTGGGTATTTAATCCATGAAAACAGGTTGTGTGTCAATGTCCCTGCCACTGTATGTTTAGTCAAGAAAAGCACACATGCAAACTATTTGCTCAGTAGCTGTTTCTCTATTGGTATATAAATAGTGTCAACAGGTTCTTTATGAAAAAGGCAGTAACAAATCAGTTGCAACATATATAGTGAATTGATGCATGTTTGATGTCCATTGCTTCAGTGTTGCCATATACAACTCGCAAGAGTTTACTTGAGACTTCGCTTGGGTGACGTAAGCGCGCTGTACTGACGCGTCGATGACGGTCGATGGCAAGAGCGGTAACAGCGCGGGGGTGGGGAGAGGCTGCGCAGGTCTCAAGTTAACTCTTGCGGGTTATAAATAGCATTTGTATGTTTTATTTATCTTTTTGATAGATTCTTTTATATTTTGTAAATGTGAGGATGTTGTAGGCCTTGTAGGCTGTAGACCATTTTCTATTTTATTAAGTACCTGGTACCTGTTGACAGGGTTGTGCTGTTCTCCCATACCTATAAATACTGTAATTTGAAAACATTGTAAAACCCAATTATTTTTAAAAGAGTAACCATGGAGTTTCTTGCCGGCTCTTCTCCATAGGAAACAACCAATTGGAACTGTGCACCTAGCTTCTAACGTTTCATCAGTGCCCTGTTTATGTGAAATAAACTATCTTGATTTTGATTGCACAAACAAATATTGCATAATTGCATTTCAAATATTATTTTGGGTTATTTGAATTCAGCCTGGTGATTTAGCCCCTAAACTAAAATTATGTTCTTTAATAATAATAGTTTTCAATGATTATTAGTAAACATCAAACTAATAGTCTATGCAATATTTACAGGCATGCAAAGCAGGTGCATGAGAGTACAGCTCGTGACCGGGTGCTCGGTACAGCTGTGCCAGCCACAGCTAAAGTACCTGTCGCTGCCATCACTGGCCGAGCCACCGTGTCGCAACCATCATCACGTTAGTACACAGTATTCATACTCTGCATATTTTAGAAGTATTACAGTGCTCTTGAAGTGGTGAAATCTACTGGTTCTCAGGTTGATAAGCTGGGAAAAGAAGTTTTTTTTCGTAAGTCGTGTTTGTTTTTATAGGGGCTCGTGGCTAAACAATAACAGCCGCACGGGTCGATCGAAGGTTAAGCTACGCTTGTTAAGGTCGGTCTGTGGATGGGTTATCATCCATTACATATCGAAATTAAAAATTCCCGTGCCTCGGAAAGCATCCTAAGCGGTTGGTCCTGTTTGTAGATATTTGACAGTAGTTTCAGAAGCCAGAAAGTCTGACGACCAGTCTTACCAAGGGGTATTGTGTACCTCTACAATCCAGTAACTGGATTGTAGACTACCAGTCAAACAATTTCGTCCAAACTTTTTATTTTATTACCAGTCGAACAAATTTCTCACAAGTTGATAAATGTATTTTAGAATTGTAATCTCATAAAAATAAGGTTCAAAAGTGTTTATTAACCCATTATTTATATTATATATTTATCTTACACACGTTATTTGTGTCCACAGCTGCCAGTCGTATATTAGAGCACTACACGCGCAATCCACAAGTGCAAGAGTCTACCAGTCCAACATCTCAGCTTAAGAGGAAGTCTCTTGAAATTGTGTAAGTTTAATTACTTGACTGAGCAGTATGGAACATAAGTTACTTTTGTGCTTATCTGAAAACTCAAATTCTTCAATATAATCGTATGTTGTCGGACTACCCACGGAAGACTTTATGAAAAAGTAGCACCTGTCCACGAATTCATCTACTACTTCGTTTTTGCTTAGCGTTCTTCCTGTATTTTTTCCTTTTGCTCGGCTCCTAAGAGTCTTAGCGTGATGTTAATAGCTTATAACATTCCTCAAGAATTGTGCTATCAAATGAAAAAAAATATTTTTCAAATCCGATTGGTAGTTCCGGAGATTACCCCCTAAATACAAACAAACAAACTTTGCATCTTTATAATATAAAGTATAAACAATTCACGTAAGCTAGAGCTAATTTATTTACGTACACTAGGTACCGTACAAAAAAACTAATTTATGTGTTTATTTTTTTATGGTTTTTTGCATCAGGGATGATGACGCCAGCTCGAAGAAGGCGCGTCTATTACGTTTCGCGACCCTGCAGAAGCATATCAAAGAACCAGGTAAAATATCCATTTATAAGTCCAAAGAAGTACTTCTTAGTTCATCTTGTTAAGCATCACTATGGTTTTCTCTGGATTTGATCACCAAGAAAATAAGAGCAGCTGTTTTTATTATTACCAACAATTATTTTCTTTCCATTCCAGCTTCAACCAAACCGGTATTTGCCAGGCTCGGCCACACTGAACCTCTGAATATCTCGCCAGTCACAACCACGTCCAGTCACAAGACGTCTGTGAAACCAATTTACGCTCGCCTCGGTTTAAAGGCGGACCACCAAGAAGACGACCAGTCAATTCCTATGGACAAAGACGCTCTGAAATACGCAGGAATCCTCAAGAGCATGCCTGACATCTCCAAAAAGGTTTTCACTGTGACCACGTCTAAGAATAGTGGCAGGAAAATTGCTATGGGAACTATGAGAGCGGACGAGTCACCTGTCAGCGTCAAAACAAAATTGTCCAAATCTGTTAAATTCTCGAATCAAGTTCAATATAAAGAAATAGAGGCTGTTCAAACTAATAATCAGAAGGTAGCGGTTCCGAAGACCTTGATTAAACCTCTTCAGAATACTGTTCAGAAGTTCACATCGGTGTTCAATAAACCTGAAAGGAGGTTATCTATGCCGGAGACTGTTACCAATGGAGTTAAAGCTAGGTTAGGAGACAAGAATACCAACAACTTCACTAGGACCGTTTTCAACAGATTAGGTGTTTGAATTTCTATGGTATGTAATTTAATGATTACGTAATATTTTGTGACCGCTGCCAGCGTTAAAAAATCTTTACATCATCAAGGCGATCAAATTTGCTGCTGCGGAAAATTTTCAGCAAAAGTATAATAGAGAAAAATCCCCTGCCAATCCGGTGTGGTCATATTCCGAGTATAAGCTGTGTTCCTGGGAATAGTTCGCTACGAAATATTCGTATCTCCAGCCAAAAGTTTACTCAGTATGCGTGATGGTTAATAGTTTTTAATACAGTGATTGTTGAAGGAATATTGTAGGTACAGACCATAGTAGTTTTAGCTTTACGTGTGAATTTTGTTCTTGTGTTTTTGTGAAATGGGCCGGTGTTGCTTATTATTTTGACATGGAATAGTTATATAAGGAAACCGAAGTACAGTGCGCGAAGCGTATTTCGTTGTCTCCCGCGCATACTGTGTCGAAATGTTGATGCGTTTGCGCATCTTATGATGTGTGCACATGCGCCATTTTGTCACCGTCAGGTTGGCTGGATCAAACGAGATATATACATGGGACCATGTGCACTTTTTACTATTTGCTACTATTTACTACCTATAATGAAATATTTGCAACCTTTGCGTTAAGAAATATATCAAAGAAATAAAGTGGCCAGCCATTCTGACGTCAGGTTGGCTGACCACTTCCAAGTTCTCATAGTTATAGCGTTGTATTAACCGCATTGTTAATTTTTTTTTTATTGACAGTAGGCTCACTCTTGACCTCAATCCAGCCCAGAGCGGATGAGATCTACGGTGGAACGAGCTTGCCCAGAAGAAGCCTATTCACTACCTATTTGCTATTTGCCTTAACATATATTTTTTACACAACTTTAAGAAGCTCCTATAAAAGTTATTAAGTAATAAAAGCCATTAAAGCGCCTGTACATCAATTATTTGGAAGTATTCAGCCAATCTGACGTCAGAATGGCTGGCCACTTTATTTCTTTGATATATTTCTTAACGCAAAGGTAGCAAATATTTCATTATAGGCAGTAAATAGGTAGCAAATAGTTGGGCACATGGTCCCATGTAGTATATATCTCGTTTGGTCCAGCCAACCTGACGGTGACGCCATTTTTGGTAATTTCTATACAATCTTGGAATTGCCGTGAATTGCCCGGTGTCAAGATCTGCACAATTGAGATATCCGTCTAAGAATATCATTAGTATTACACATTACTAATCTAATTTATTGTATCTTCTCGTTATTTTGGGCATTTATTTCATGCTGTGCTAGTTGTCTCACTTTACCTTACTTCGTCATTATTTAAAAGATAATAAGCTTTTATTTTTATTACAAATGCTTTTTAGGGTTCCGAAGTAATACAAGGAGCCCTTATAGTTTCGCCAAGTCAGTCAGTCTGTTGGTCCACGGTTTAACTCTGAGACCTTACTAAAAACCTGTATTACATAGTAAACAGGCCTACAGAAAAAAAAATAGTTAACGTGAAAATGCCATAGAAAATTAATTAAAAAAGATGAGATATTTACGGTTACAATCGCAGAAATAACTTGGTTTTTCATACAAATATTTTTGCGGTCACTAAAAAATAAAAACATTACGGTGCATGCCGCAAATGTGCATTCCAACTACGGACCCTTACTGTTCGTGGTCCGAAGTGCACTTGGCCGGTTTTACTGATCAGTGTCGGCTTATTTTTACCCGTCTGCGAAGAAGGGCAATGTTTAGTCATCATCATCATTTCAGCCGAAAGACGTCCACTGTTGGACATAGGCCTCCCCAAGCACCTCCACCTCGACCGGTTTTCTCGCATCCAATGAGTTCCCGCGGCCTTCACAAGGTCATCGGTCCACTTGTGGGTGGCCTTCCAACACTACGTCTTCCGGTACGCGGTCGCCACGCCAGAACCTTTCGGCCCCATCGGACATCGGTTCTGCGAGCAATGTGCCCTTCCCACCGCCAGTGAAATTTGGCAATTCTTCGGGCTATGCCTATTCCCTTGGTTTCTCCTGCAGATCTCTTCATTTCTGATTCGATCACGTAGAGAAACTCCAAGCATAGCCCTCTCCATTGCTCTTTGGGTGAATTTTAGCCTACTTGGCCCATAATGTTTAGTAATTCAAGTTAATTTTATTATTTCACTGCTTTTGTGTCTCAGCAGAAAAGTCTTTTTCTGAACTTTTTCACGGCCTGGGGTAATTATGGCGAAATTTTTTGAAGGCCCCATACGACTGTCGTGCCACCTAAGGACTTTGTTTATGTAAAGGAATTGGAAGGTTTGTATAAATTATTTTTCATTTTATTATGTAGATAACAAATAGTGAGTGACATTTATTTAAATTAAACGGAAAATTACTTTAAAAAAAGAAGTAAGCCCTCTGTTTACTTAGTAATATAAGCAGCTGCAATCACTTGAACATAGTAAAGGTGTTATACAAAAATATTAATTAGAAAGAATCTCCATCGATGCTTATCACTAGACTATTATTAATTAAAATAATTTGGTATCATCTTGCCAATTTTTTATATTATGTATAATTTTTGACTTTACAAAATGATAATATAAAAGCGCTAATACAACTTAAAAAAAAATACTTTGCAGTGACTTCATAAATGTTTTGATGTGTGCGTGCGCGTCAGACAAGGCATGGTATTCTAGACTAGAGACTCTTCTTTATGAATGTTTACTGTTATAGTAGTTAGGGTCAGCGCAGAGCAAAATACTTGACCAAATTTTCATTGATAATGAAATAAATCATAATTGTAGGGATCAAAATAGCGTGCAGAAGATATACTAGGGGCGTTCAATATATTCTCGGCAGCAGGATGATTTTCTAATGATGTGGGTAATTTGACTAATTAATTAATTAATGACATTATCTTATAAAGGTAAAATTTTATATAGTTGTGGTCATTAATTTGCTAGTTAGTTAATCTTAGATAACTGAAATGGCTAACGTGACAATGGCGCCGATTGGGGTTCACAAACTAAACTAAATTTAAGTTCAGTGCATCCTTTTCTTTCTATGAAACTATGAAATAGAAAGAAAAAGGTGCACTGAACTGAAATTAGTCAGCGCCTGACGTAAATTGACGTATTTTTATTAGTAGTAGTTTTAATTACGTCTAGATTGTCTATGGAGTATCGTAATGTGACAGGGTAAACTAATATTTATCTTCTGTCCTTTTCTTAATGAAATAGAAAGAAAAAGATGCACTGAACTTAAATTTAGATTAGTTTGTGAACAAGGGAATCGGCGTCAATGTTGAAGAAAATCGAGCACCGCGCTGTTAATAAATTAAAAAAAAAACAAGGAAAATGTCAAAAAAGTATTCACGAAGAGATGGTGGCTGTTTACCAAGATTCTGCACCGTTATCTACGGTTCAAAAGTGGTCAAGTTCATTTAAAAGGGGCAGAGAGAGTATTGAAGACGACACTCGCTTGGGTGGCCCGGTTACTGCCTCTACGGAAGAAAACGTGATAAAAGTTGAGAAGCTTATACTGGAGGGTGCCCGTGTTACGGCTTATACGTTTTGAGTACTATACTGATAACATTACTTTAAATCACAAGATTAGTTGATTTAAACATAAAGACATTTTATTCACTGCAAATTACAATGATTACAATTTGCTTTTGATTTTTTACACAACATACTTCTCTGTGGTGATTAAAGGAGGTCGCACATTGCAAACATATATGCAACCCTATTAGCCCGAATAAAGATCAAAATGATAGCAGAGATACGTTTCAAAAGTCCGTGCAAGATGGGTGCCGCGAATGCTCACGGCGCGCCGTGGCGCGGCGGCGCCTCAAATGCAAGTGCGAATCGAGTGCTGTAGAGAGTTTTTAAAACTCTGTGGTGAAGTTCCATCAAGTATTTTCGATCGAATTGTTACTGGAGATGAAAGTGGGTTCATCATTATGACCCTGAAAGTAAGCAAGACTCCATGCAGTGGCACAAGAAGGGTACTGCGCCCCCTAAGAAATTCAAAGTCGTTCCGTCTGCTGGAAAAATCAAGACCGCAGTGTTTAGGGACTTTGGGAATTCTGCTGATTGAGTATACAAAAAAAGGCGAAACCATAAACGCAGCATCCTACGCATCCACTTTACGAAATTTACGGGAAGCAATTAAAGAAAAAAGATGGGGTAAACTGACCTCCGGTGTGTTGCTTCTTTACAACAATACCCCGCTCCACACGGCGCGTGTTTCCAAGGCTGCCGAGCGAGATTGTGGTTTCGAAGAAATTAACCACCCACCCTATAGCCCGGACCTAACCCCGATTGATTATTTGTTTCCTAACGATTTTCTAACGATGAAGAGATCAAGGCAGCAATAAATGCGCATTTCTCAGATAAAGAGAAACAGTTATTACTTACAACCCTGTAAGTAATAACTGTTTCTCTTTAAAATATATATAATATTGAAAAGTTAATTTCGAGATGTAATAAATGCATTGGGGTAATGGGGGATTACATTGAAAAATTAAAATTATTTTAATTGAATTTACGTCTTTTTTCATGTCGATACCGAGAATACATTCAACGCCCCTTGTATATGTGTGGCGTGCGTTCACGCATGCACTTGAAAGCAAACATGCTCTAGCTTTTTGCTGCCGTGTCTATGGTATTTTTAAGGGGTTTTATGATAATCAACGAAAGCCTTTACTCATGAGCTCTTCAAACACTGCAGCTTATAGAGAAACGTTTGCTGCGGCAGGACTAGCATTTTTTTTTACAACGTAGCATCACAACATTGAGGTTGTTCTCCCTATGGGTTAGGCAAAGGTTTACCTAAACTAAGATTTCGCCAGTTTTTTTTTTTTTTTTTACAAAAGGACACTTCTAATATCCTTTCGTTGGACACCACGCCCATTTTGAGTTAAAATGACTGTACGGAATACTGATCCCTGATTCATCACTTACTAAAAGTAAGAATTTAACTTTTGTACCTAAGATATAGATTAATCTATTAAGGGCTGATTTTTCAATCATCTGATAACTTTATTCGAGGAATAATTTTGAAACTTTGACAGTTGTTTCGTACAAAAACTGTCAAACGTCAATTTTATTTCTCGAATAAAAGTTATCAGATGATTGAAAAATCAGCCCTAAGTCTAAAATGCATTAGCATTAATCATCCAACTTTCTAAATGTATTTTCTATGTATGATAAGAAAATAAATAAACTTTGAAACATTTCATATTTTTTATTAATCTATGTATTTACGATATCATTTTCGTTAACCAATTTGCTATGAATTTCACAGAAAACTGTAGATGAAGAAGACTAGAAATAAGGTAATGCTTGTAGAGCATAAATCGGGCAACTGTGAGTAATCCACTGCAAGGACACAATTAGGAAGATTGAAAAGAAGCCTTTAAAAGACAGTAATGTACTAGTCAGAAGTTATAACAACAAGTGTTCGACGTGTTCCAACACTGAAGAATATCTCTACGGGAAGGCAAAAAAAGTATTTTTTTTACATTATCATAAGACTAGAAAACCTCAATGTAATGCCTATATTAAAGAGAAGAGTAAAGTACCACGCGCAACACTGAAGAACACTGTTACTTAGCCATTTAGACATGTTTTAGGGCTTGAACCTGTCCCCCATATGTATGAAATAATCACTCTGTAAGTTTAAAGTAATCAAACATCTATGGAAAAAGATCTAAGCAAGGTAAAAAATATGAATGTCACATCATCACAGACTTTGAACGTTACAGATTGGGCAAATAAGAGGTATAGATACACTTTATTTTTAAAATGTTATTCTATTAGATATAAAAATTATTAAGTATTTTTATTTAAATATAGTATTTAAGGCTTTGCTTTAATTTAGTATGGAAAATAATCTCAGACAAATGTCTACCTCAGCAGGCATGCAGATGTAAACCCTTTTCACTGCTTTTTCATGACATTTTCACACATTTTCTGTGTTATTTCAGTGACTGTCTCTCAGATATATTGTTTTAATTCTTGAAGGTTCATTGGCGTATTAGCGTAGACACGTCCCTTTATATAGCTCCACAAAAAAGTCAGGAGCTGTTAAATCCGGGGATCTTGGGGGCCATTAATGTCACCGTTTTTCGAAATTAATCGACCCGGAAACGTTCTTTTCAATGTCTCGATTATGGCTCGTGCCGCATGTCATAACATGTGGCCCCGTCTTGTGGAACCACATGTTTCCTAAGCCCAACTGATTCACTTGAAGGAAGAAAACTGCTAAGTGATTTCTACCAAAAATTGGACGCGATTTTCTTGAGAGTTTCCGCAATACATGATTGGGCTGAGTAGAATGTTTTAATAATTAAAACACTTTGTTGACTGAACAAAGTGTTTGCCGCCAAAATAAAATGGCGGCAAAAAAAAGTTGTATGCCTCCAAGTTGCCCACCATGTGTATCTCGGAAACGTGACTTTACCCTCTAGTAGCAGTAGTTCGGTTGTTAGTCCGGTTGACCGAACTACTGAAACTTTCAGTTGCGATAGTTCGGTTCTAACAAAGCACCGAACTACTGAAACTTAAATATTTACCCTCCCTTTAGTTCGGCAAATAAACCAGGCATATAATGTAAACAAACTATATCTTAATTTTATTTTTAACACGTAAAAAGAGCGACGAGCGTCAACCGGACTAACAACCGAACTACTGCTACTAGAGGGACTTTACGGGGTTAGGTCCTATAATATTTTCAGTTTACATTGATGTCTCTAGCTATTGATTTTGTACTGGTTCCATGAGTGGCTGCAATTTTGAAAAAAAATCAATATGGTGCGACAGTAGGTATGCCAGGCTCCATATTAAAATCTTCAGTCCCCTTTAGCAGTACCAAAACCCGCCACGGGGCCGCGGGGGCCGGAGTTGACAATTAGTATACATTGCTTTAATTTTTTAACTGAACTAATTTAGATTTCAGACAAAAATTAAAATCTAAAAAAAATCATCGTAATAACATAACATCACGCCTGTATTCCTCGAAGGGTTAGGCAGAGGTGTACCTATAGTACAACACACATTTCGCCAGTTATGTTTAAGTCCGATTTGATAGGTGGTGAGCCTATTAACATCAACTGGCCACAAATCCAGGCTGCGACTGAGAAATTCCTGATGGAAAAACCAATGACACTGGCTGACCCGGGAATTAACCCAAGACCTCATGCTCAGCAGTAGTGCTTGGGACAACTAGACCAACGAGGCAATTACATGTTTGATACTATCTTCAGTAGTTCAGAGTCCACTGGTTTCTCATCTGTAACAATGTTTGATTCTTTGTTAACAGAGGTATTTACCCCGAGAGCAACATAATCATAGTCAAATCAAGACAAGAAGGTTGGTGATGTCATAGATATATAATAATACTAGCGACTTCGTCCGCGTAAAATCTATTGTTCCCCCGACCCCTTCGCCTTAGGATTTTAGGTCCTTCAGGAGCGAAAACGAAGCAATAGCGCGGATTGCTTCGTTTTCGCTCCTGAGGGTCCTAGTCATAGGGGAGCATAATGTTAAAAAACCTTCCTCAAGAATTAGGCAAAAATATTTTTTCAAATCCAACTGGTTCTAGAGATTAGCGCGTTCAAACAAACTTCAGCTTTATTATTAGTATATCGATTATAGTTGCGTATCACTCAAAGATAGTATTGAAAATATATGGTAATATGCTTGTAATATAAACTAAAATTACGTCTGTGATTGGTTTTTTAATATATCATTACTTACCTTGTACTTTCTTCAAAACAGCCTCTAATATTTTTGTTTTTAGGTCCCCATGCTTTATTTTTAAAGCATGTTCTTCAGTCATATGTTGCTTTTGTAATTCTATAAGGGCGCTTTTTTCTTTTTCACATTTAAGTCTTTCCCTTGCAAAGTTGTTGTTTGATGGTGGTGATACTCTCGCAGATTTATTTGACTGCTCATCATCACACAACGTAGGCCAACGTCTTTTTGGATTGCTTTTTTCTTGTTTAATACCTGAAACTTTATGATAAAAAGTAAGTGATATTTTTCTCAAAGACCGATTTTGATGTCCCTTTGCACAAGAGTATAGATAAGGTATCCATACACAAATCAAGCAACAATCAACTCAGCCTATCGCAGTCCACTGCTGGACATAGGCCTCTCCCAGGCTGTGCCACAACTCCCTGTCCTCTGCCTTCTGCATCCAGTCCGTCCCAGCTACCTTCTTTAGGTCACACAAATATCAAAACCATGTTCTATGTTACGGGTTTGGTTTCTGCACTTAGTCCTTCAGGTGGACCATGCGGTGGTGTGCGTGGGCCATGGCGGCCGTCGGTGGTTATTCCAACCAGCCCACCTCCCACCAGAAGCTTATTAAGTCTCCTGGTCTGTTGGAACACCTGTGTAGGATTTGGGTGTCCCGAGGGTTTCCGACCTAATCTGGGTGACATCTGTGCACTCAAAGAGCACATGCGCGACGGTTTCATCATCCTCCATGCAAACTGTGCACAGGGGGCTGTCCGTTATGCCTATTGTGTGGAAGTGTTTTTTTAGTGAGCAGTGTACCATGATCGTCCCTGTCACCAGGCGCAGGTATCAAAACCATATCGCCATTGGTCCCTAGACCACATCCCATACAAAATTGCCCGGTCTCCTTTATGCTAAGTGTTGGAATGTTTTTACCTTACAAGGTTATGATTTTAGTTGATGATCCAACTATAAAGAGTTCAACTTGGACTTTTTTCCTTAACTATGAGTGAAGGCTTGTTACTAGCAATTTTTTATGTAAAATTTTCTTAAGAGTAATAAAAATTCTTTGTCATTGGTTTGTTAGTCTGTAAGCCATCTTTAAAATAATAAATAAACAAATAATAATAAACTTGCTGGAGAGCTGCAACTGTGTAGTACACCAATACTTGGTGGGGTAGAAGGATCTTGGGCTTTTCAATAATATTATCTAATGTTGTACAGGATACTTGCAAGTATGTTTGCATTTATAGCACAGTGGGCACACACACAACCTTGCTTTGCAATAATGATGATTTACATAATCAGCCTATAACATTCCCATTGCTGGGACACAGCTCTACGACTCGAGGGAGTGGACTGTAATGTACTATGCGGGCCCGATGCGTGTCAATGGATATCACACATCTTCGAATTTTTTGGTTCTAGGACATGCCGGTTTCCTCAAGATGTTTTCCTTTACCATTTGGGAGCAGTAGTTATGAAATTAAATACACATAATAAAGTGCGTGTCTGGGTTCGAACTCATGGCCTACAACTCGTAAGTCAGGTCTGATACCACTGGACCATCACTGCTCTCAATGATGATTTACTTACACACTATTTCAGGTTCACAGTCATAAACTGACTCTACTTCCGAATAAGTGGACCCTCCAACCGAACTTCCATAACCAGTTAGATCTGCTACCACTTCCAGGACAGGATCGTCCACTCTTGCTGGCCCTCCGCTAGTTCCATTTGTTTGGGTGTAGGTTTTGGCTTCTGTTTTCATTTTTTGCCACAACTTTTTAAGATTATCTTTAGTTCTGAAAAAAGGGTATAGTGCAGGAAAATACACGAATAGACGAGTTTACCATAGGTATCTAATTAGGTAGATAGATAGGTAGTTTACGTATGCAAGTTTTTTTTTTAATTTGTTGAAATATGTACAGACACCAGCACATCAAGTTACTACAATCTGTCAAATTTCTTTAATAGATTTTCAACTTTATCGCTCAAGCATTAAGGTTCAAGGTTGATTGGATAATTTTGACAGTTTCGGGTAGCTTGACCTGCTGGCGTCTGTACATCATAAAAAAATAATACAACGAACCTTAAGATGCTACCGGATGCATTTAGTTCATCCGTTACTTCTGTCCAAGCGTCTTCCTTCAAACGATTTGTTTGTAGGTCGTGGGAGGTAACTTTAGTTATTATAACTTGGCCTTTTTTTTTCAAAATGCGAAGAAATTTCATTTTTTCTTCCGTACTAAAGTTTACTGAGCGCTTGCGTTTCTCAGCTGTCATTTTGGGATGTTACGATCAGATGTGAACGATGTGATTAACAGAATAAAAAAATTATAATAAATAAGAAATAATCGAAGATGAAATTGCCACCAAAACTCAAAATCACAATATTCACAACACAACAACAATACTGACTGACAAAGTGACAAGTGACATTTGACAACCACAGAGAAATAGAGATGTATTAATACAAATAAATAAAAGTGTTTACTCGATACTTTTGGCATCGATTCTTTGGAACCGTGTACTAATTAGGTATCGATTAAAAAATACTCTATTGGAACTCAATAATTGTTATAACTGGTCGGAATAAAATTTTATATTTTAGTAGCTAAATTTTATATTGTACCCGCTACTTTTTCCGCGTGATTTTTCTTGTTCTCCAGTGTTGTTGTGTTGTGTTTTGTTGTTTTCTTGTTCGTGCATGTTGATTAAAATATGGTTCGTGAACGCAACTACACACGCTCTACACATACGTAAATTTGTTGTGTCGTAAAACAACCTGACATTGACCTGCAAATTGCAAAAAACATAAGAAAGTTTGAATTTTGCGAACTACCATAGCGCATCTCCCTTAGGTACATTACATTACATCCTCCCATTCTTCTTACGCCAGCAGGTCAAAATACCCGAAACTGTCAAATTTTACCAATCAACCTTGAACCTTAATGCTTTAACGATAAAGTTGAAAATCTATTAAAGAGTTTTGACAGATTGTAATAGCTTGACGTGCTGCACAGATTACTATATTAGAATGTGCTGGCGTCTGTACCGATACTTATCATTCGATAACGAGTAGCTATCGATCTTTAACGACCGTTACGGTATCGAGTAAAAATATCAATACCTCCTCCTCACCAGGTGGTATCGTTCACTTCACCCCAACTAAGTGAGAAATTAGCACGACTGAAAGTGGTGGCGAAATGTGAACAAAGTATCAAACGCCAAAACCAAAACGCCTAGAGCACAAACTGTAACCATGAATTTAGCATAATTATGATACTAGACGGAGCGTGGAAATTTTTCGTCGGTTATTAAAAAGATGTTAGTTGTTCCATGCTGGGTTGTGGAGGTCAGATAGGCAGTCGCTCCATGTAAAATATTGTCAACTAAGTATAATTGTAAGTAAGTAGGTAAGTACCTACTACTTTTATAACTTTACGCTTTCCTTTGCGGGGTAGGCAGAGAGGATCGATCGGCACTTAAGCGTGTTATTGTTAGATTCCATAATTACAATACAAAGATATGATGTTCTTAAATGACTTTGCTGTAAAAGTAACTAGTTTGTGATTATAAATGTAGATTTATTTGGTTACAACCACAGAAATAACTTACCTAGGTATTAATAACTTTTTCGAAAAATACTATAAAAAAAAACTTTTTTTGGGGTTGATGAAAAAATACTGTGCATGCGTATCTACCTAAATGTTCATCCCATCTACGGAACCCTTTACTGTGCGTGGCCGGCGTGGGCGCACGCACGCTCTTGGTTGGTTTTTTAAAATGCGTCCTAGATATCAGAGTTAGGCTTTCAACTTAAAAGTTTAGTGCAGACTGGCATAAAATTGATTAACCACTGAATGAACAAATCCAGGAACGTACACAAACAAGAATATGACAACGTTGCGGCTTGTACAATTTGTGGTCTCACTATCGTAACCATTGCATTTGCTTTTGTCGATGCTGTAATGTTAGCTAATGAAATATCTTCACGTATCGCAGGGGATTGTGGGTAGTCCTTTCTACCACGAATAATTTACTTACCTTACCTGAATGACTAACTGGCAATCACCTAGCCAGAAAGCAGCATAATGCCGAAAAAACCTCGGATTAATCCTGTAATTTTCGAACGGTAATAATAGGGGCGAGCCTATTGGTATCAACCGGGCACAAATCCAGGGGGTGTACTCCGAAGTAGTATCGGCCGAATGCTCGGCCGTTTCCTGCTACGAAGTTACTATTTGGTTCGGTCGGTCCCGATCCTACACTCCCACACTCTTTCGATTATTGACTATGGTCCCGACCCAACTGAGCCGATTCGAGCTTTTTTCGCATTTTTCAATAATAAACGGTTCGGCCATGTGTCGGTCCGATCCGAACATTCGCACTTTGCACTTCGGAGTAGACCCCCTGACTCCGAGCTGCTACAGATAACGCACTTTGCCTGACCTGGGACCTCATGCTCAGCACTTCAGTAGTAGGTAGCGCTTGCGAGTTATGACCACAGAACATAATATACCTACTCTAGTTACGACCGCAAGACCTACGAGGCAGTAAATTCAAAATGAAAATGAATGGATGAATGAATGTGATGTGAATCTACAGATAAAATGTAAAAATTTGTATCTTCACATTTACACATTTCAAGTGAACTTTGTGCGACTTTACCGCTCGATACCCATATCGGTTGACCGTGAATTCGATATAAGTTCACGCTTGACCGATGACCAGCGGCTCCGCGGATACGTGGACTTTCACTGGATTTCCAGTGCCTACGCACTGACCGTGACCCTGCGCCGAAGAAAGCTAGTGGGTTAGGAAAGTAAATACCGTGTGACACATTCTTCTAACAAATAAACCGGGAAACAATAAATTTCAACAGACAATCGATTCGATTAATTGCCGAAAACAATTTTCCCATTTAGATTACTTGGTTGATATTTATCCTTGATCAGTTGTGACATTCCGTTGCGCTGTTGTTGCACCAAGTTAACACCCTGTTTCGAGCGTGACATTTAGTCTTTACCGACGCCCTTAATCTATTGCAAATGCTGCGTTATGGCGACTTCATATCTGAAACTGTTACTCAGCAACTGAACGAATGTTATTACAAGAACCAATCTAACACCCACTCGCCGCTCACGTAACCAGGCGACTCCCAAATCTATTGTTGACGGTCGTGTAACGTTAGTTTATAATTATATTACGTCTCCGGATACAGGAAGTACTTTATTTATTTTCCATTTCCAATTAAGTGTAAACGAATAATATCAATTTGGCTTATTTTATTTGGCACTGTTGAGTGTTTAATGATATAATATAACGGGCGCCTGTACCTAAAACGGAGTAAAATAGAGTGGCTTTAGCAAAAAGACGACCGTCGGTCGGCGGTTGCGCTTGCGCACGTTACGATATAAGCTTGCGGAGGGAGCCGCGCCGCTGCAGTGACTCTCCCGCCGTCTCGATACGACGTCGACCAACATGGGGAGAAAGGTAAATTGATTCAAATAATTAATTGTACTATAGATATCAATCATAACAACTAAGTTCTATTATTAGTTTATTACTAGCAATTTTATGATTTTTTTATGTGTTTCTATTTGTTCGCAGTCAGTATTAGCGGTCGTGTGCTGGCTGACGATAAGCCAAGCCCTTGGTGAAAAAGGATCTGTCACACAGAGTGCAATAGTCCAAGATAATGAGACTGCAGAGAGTGCTCCGCGCCTGTACCGCAACGTTCCTCAGGGAGTGTACGCTAGTGCGGCGCCCTACGCGTCCTACTCGTTCCAGCTGCCGCAGTTCATCGCTGCGCCCAAAGCTGCGGCCTCGCAAGTCGCCCCGGTGAAGCAGAAGCCAGCGAATCAAAATGTGAATACATACTTGATGGATTCGTACGGGAATAGATACTTTGACGCCCCTCAGCATGCTTCCTACAAGGCCGCATTTCCGCAGCAGTATGTGTCGCTTCAAACGAAACTACCAGAACATTTGGCTCAGCCACTAGTCGCCGCCTCGCCTAACTTCCAGTTCAAGCAGTCTGGCCCACAGGTGTTTTTCGGTGCGCCCTTCAGAGTCCCAGCTCTGCAGAGCCCAACTCCGACTCCTCTCAATCACTTTCCCAGTTTCGGACACTTAGTGTATGCGCAGAATGTTCAAAGCTTGGCGCCCTCGTCAAATGCTCAAAATTATGGTTTTAGAGCTCCGCAAGCCCAGCAACAGTCAACGAACAATAAGGCGGTGTTCTTCAATGCTCAGTCGCATGAGCAATACAGCAACAATAAAAATGAGCCTAAATTCCAACGACAGCAAGAGTTACCTCAAATAATTGTTGGTAAACCCAAGTTCCAAAATGGTCAGGAATCATCTCCTGTTCCTCACGGTGAAGCAAAATTCCAGCGCATCCAAGAAGTACCACATGGAGCTCATGGCGAAGTGAAGTTCCAAAGTCTTCAAGAAATACCTAACTCTGATCACAGTGAATCCAACTTCCAGCGAGTGCAAGAAAACCCCCACACGTCTCATGACGGACCGAATTCACACCGTAGCCAAGAGAAACCTCACGAGACTCACTCAGGGGCGAATTACCAAAGGTTACAAGAAACGCCTCAAATCGTTCATGTAGAACATAGTTATGAACGTGTAGAAGAGGCCCCAGAACACTCAGGAGCAGCTCAACTGCAATCAGCTCCTGCCAAACAGACAACTTACACTTACGTGAACGATATCAATGGTAAGACATCTATAGTGAAAGTGAAAAGTGAACCTCTCCCTCTACTAGACTTAACTCTTCTTGAACCTCTGACGTTTGCCAACCCTCTCGTACCTCAAGTGCAACATTTCCTTCCTAGAATCGCCCAGGCCACATACCAAAAACTGCCACAAGCTGATATAGACGGTGCCAAAAATTACCAGAAGGAGTTTGTCGTTCAAAAGACAATGACATATGATAGCGGAGAAATCAATGAAAAGCCACAGAAGCATACACATAAAAAGAAGGAAAAGAAACCAACACATTCTAGTAAACATGCAAAAAATAATGATGCTCCCAAGAAAACGTCTGGACCGCAACATGAGACTCTTGATGAAGTACCAGAAATTGTATACGAAATTAATATGCCTGGACATAAGGAAACATATAAAGAAAAAGCAATAAGCTACAACAAGGAGACTCAGTCGGAACCAATGCATTATAGCTATGGATCTAAATCCGAGAAGGACCCTGTTACTTACAGTTTTTCGCACACGTCAAAGAAACCGGTCCAAATAAAGGATGTTCATTACCATGGAAATGGTCAAGGTCCAAGACACCTTGTATATAATTTCAAACCAGAAGAACAACACAGGGAAGAACATGTGCACAACAGTGCGCCACACAGTGATTCCGAAAGGCATAAAGATTCTTCTCATGATTCGGAAGACGGCGATCCAGGATATCATCACAATTTTAAGGAGCATCCAAATTCTTCGGAGGAACATCATGAACCAGCCCATAAAGATCAAGGTCACCATCACGGGCCGAGTCACGGACATCACGATAAGTCATCGCATGCTGATCCATCGAAACATTATTCCGCCCCGACTCAACATCCAACTCAACATCCAACTCATTACGATTTTGAGCCCATAACGAAGGAATACGAAGAAGATATACGCCTGCTCGCCAATGCTCAAATAAAGGTTGACCCCAGTCAGCATGTAAATCATGAGAAGACTCAGGGACATGAAAAGTCTCAGGAAGATGCGCCACCTCCCCGGCGGGAGGAGCAGTCCCACGCACAACACCACCATCATCACTCCTCTCCGCAGAAACATTCACATCAGTCACAACCTCAACAATCTCATCACCACTATTCGCCTCCTCATTCTGAATCGCACAATGCACCACCAACTCATGTTCATGAGAAATCAAAACGTATCATAATTCACGAGGAAGCTCCGGACGAAATGCACATGCACCATGAGCAAATGAAAGAAGAGGTGGTTGATCGGGAAGAAAACAATGAAGAAGATTTTGAAAAGGCGTATAAAAATGCCGCAGAAGGTTTTCCTGCATACAGCGCAAAGGCTTTAGAAGCTACTGAGAAAGACATCTTTGATCCTCAAAGTTACGGGGTCGCTCCCGATCACGTCGAGTATAACATCGAACAGACCCCTTTTCAGCAATATCAGGAAGAAGGTGACGAATACCCTAAAGAAGCACGCTCGAGCTATAAGGACTCGAGAGACAAAATGAAGGAAAACTACTACACGGATTATTCAATTAGCAAGCCAGAAGGTTTACTCGATCGCTATCAGAATAAGCTAGGATATTACAAGTTATACAAAGAACAAAAGCCTGATTATTATGTGGCTGACAGAGACGAAGACGACAAGAAAGAGAAACCGAAATTCGCCAAATATTCGGTGGCACCTTCGTTTGATTTTCCTTCTACAAAGAAAGAGAAGGCAAAGTCATATTACGGTCACCACAAACCTAAGCAACAGTTGTACGAGTATGATTACTCCAAAGGGGCGCCGCGCGATAGCTCAGCTTTCGCATCACGCCCCTACCAGAGATACAAGAGCAAGACAAACTTCGTAGAGCCACAGTTCCAGTACGGTTTTGAGCCGATATCCATACCGAAGCTACTCGATAGTGAACTAGCCGCGATGGCAAGTAACCATAGGCCCGAAAGTGAAAAGCCGGGCATGAGGAAGAAAGTTTACAAAGAAAACTGGTACATTAAGAAAACTAGAACAGCGGCTGGGGTGCCAGCGAGTTGATAAGACTTAAGTATTTATTGTGTTGTTAATGTTAAGTTGTTATAAGTAATAGTAAATTAATAAATTGTTAAAATATTTGAACTTTGTTTTTTAACTAAGATTAAGGAGAGTTGAACCATATAAAAAGTTCTGTAGCAACTTGAACTATTTCTTTATTGTTACGTAATTAAACTTTCGCTATCAGCCAATATATTACGTGACGCTAGCTATTTTTTGCGACAGTTGTTGTCCATCGGTAAATAAAAAAACAGCTTTGCTATAGACTATAAAATCAGTAACCGTGCAAGAAGCAAAAAGTTCTAAGTTCAATTTTGCATGCTTACCGGACTCGGAGACTATCGACTGCAACGCTGAGGAAATGCATTGTTTCACTTGTATTGAAATAGTTGAAACAACTGCCATAGTTAACATAGATCAGTCGGTCATAATCATAATCATTGTAATTGATGACGATAAAAAGCATTCCTGAATCCTAGTTCCTTCCGTGTCCGGTTGTTACAGTGTGTATCGGACTATCGGTCCTGCGTTGATTTCCTTGATCGGAACCAACATTACAATGATCACGCGATACCTGATGATATGGTAGGCACGCGAGAACACTTTTTTACCGCCAAGAGCAGAGCGCAAGTGCAAGTGCAAGGTGCCAAGAAGCGCACTGCGCACGCGCTTGTGCGAATAATGTATGCTGACATCATCTGTGCTACAATGAGCCGCGTTCTATTTTTTAAGTTTAATGCGTCAATTTCCATTATAAATATTTCAGATTAAATAGCTCATAATCATTTTATTAATACCTAATCATAATTTACTAAGCTTATTGCAAACTATTATTTTTTGACAAAAAGTACTTACTTACTTTTGCGAAATGTTCTTTCAGTAACTCAGTAATATTTTTTCGGTATAATTGGTATTCGAGATCACAATGACGGCAATATAGATGTCGTCGTTTCACCAAAATATTTTCATTGAAAACACAAAATATTTCGAAAACATCGAACAAAAAAAGAGATTCAAGTACCTTGAGTTATCTCTTGAGCAACATTCGATTAAACGCTGTCAGGTTGCAGACGCTTGGATGTGAAGAAATAGGCAAAAAGATTGCTTGATAGTTTTACTACTGAAACCAATCAGTTTTTCAATAAATCCATTTTCGAATCAATTAGTTATAACGTTTACTAATAATAGGCAATGAACTTGGATATCTACCCAACACCTTGTAAAAGTAGGTACTCTATGGTTTCTATTGCTGGGCATGGCCTAGTTTCAAAACTATACAGGTACATACTATGTACCAGTGATGACTTGATCTTGTCTTTCATACGAAGCCGTTCAGTATCTACTCTTCTGGCTATTGTACCTAAGCGTTGTGAGCGAGCCTACAGCAATAAAAATTAACCCGTGCGCAAACTGTAACCATTAATTCAGTATATTATATATTCTTATTATAGACTAGCTTCTGCCCGCGGCTTCGCCCGCGTGAATGTCGGAAAGGATAAGAAGTATGTCCTTCCCCAGGATGCCATCTATCTCTTTGGCATCTGCTGGCAGGCAATTTTATCGAAATCCGTTCAGTGATTTAGGCGTGAAAATGTAACATACCTACAGACAGAATATATAATTTTATATAGTACCTATAGCTGTTGCCCGCGACTTCGTCCACGTTTCCGCCGTTTTTCGTAAAAAAAAGTAGCCTATGTCCTTCCTCACGGTTCAGTGGTTTTGATGTAACAGACAGATTAACTTTCGTATTTTAGTAGGGAAATATAATATGTCAATCTACAATACTGTTGAAAAATATCGCAATACGGAACCGCACAATCTTTTTTATGGAATAGTTAATAATGTTAACTTTTTTAATTAAGAATGACTGAGAGTGTTATAAATGTAAGAGTAGACAAATATAATCAGAAAGCTTCAAACTGCTAAGCTATCGGGAGTTACACGTGTTATTGTGAGTCAACCATAAAAGATAGACATATGCTGTCGTGGGATATTTTTTATATAATTTTAAGGAGAACATTTCCGTCATACATGATTTCTGTGTAGCTTTAACCATTAAGGTTGCACACGCGACGGAAGCGTAAAAAATGGAGTAACTTCTCCCGTTTTCCCAACATTTCCCTTCACTGCTCTGCTCCTATTGATTGTAGCGTGATGAAAAGTATACTATAACCAGCTCAGGAGTATGAAAAATAATTGTACCAAGTTTCATTAAAATCCGTCGAGTAGTTTTTGTTTCTATAACGGTTATACAGACAGACAGACAGACAGACAGACAGACAAAAATTTTACTGATTGCATTTTTGGCATCAGTATCGATCCCTAATCACCCCCTGATAGTTATTTTGGAAATATATTTCATGTACAGAATTGACCTCTCTACAGATTTATTATAAGTATAGATATATTTCATGTACAGAATTGACCTCTCTACAGATTTATTATAAGTATAGATTCTAGAACCCCGTAGAAATTCCTCGTCAGTTATCAAACAAAAAAATCTGCCGTTTCATAGAAAAGGGCAATACCTACGCAGTCAAAATGTATGGAATAGCAAATTGTTTTTTCGTGTTACCGTTACAATTTGCGCATTGGTTAATTTTTTTCCCTGTATAATAACTTTGCGGCATTTCTAATTACGACAAGTCGACAATAATGTTTGCTTGCGATACCGTGTCCTTGCTCTGGATAACGAAAAGGGACAAAGTAAAATTAAAAGTTGGTAGGTCGGCATAATTGCTTTTTATTTATTCAATACTGAAAGGTACTTAATATAAGCTATAACTTCACAAACCGCATGAGAATCATGACCTCAATCGAAGCTATGTGACTAGTAACATAACATAAATAAGTGATCATATAAATTCGAAACGTTTACTACAACTTTGTTACTTCTAGAGAGACTATTATAAAATTACAGATGAGAGTACAAAAATAAATTATAATATAATTCTAAAAGACTAAATGGTCGGTGGTATTCCACCGGCACTTAGTGGTCATATTCAGCTGCTATCTGACTTTCCTGTTCGTCTCTGTGTCCGCGTCAACCACGTTCTTTCTCCTGAACAGTTTGATCGTCATGAGGACCGTCGCGACTCCTAGGGCCAAAGCCATAACAGCTACAATCGTCACACCTGTTGGAATTTGATTGCTTTGATGATCAAATTGTTCGCCGACTAAAGCCACTGGTCGTAGAATTTTGACGACCGGCTCGCAACCAGACTCCCTCACGTATTTCGCCCATGTTCTATTAGCAAACGTTAATTCTCTGGGCTTTGCGAAAGGCCTTCTACCCGGGACTGTCTTATTAACCATTGTGGTCATATTACGGAGTTGCGTTTCATTGTAGTGACAGTACAGATTCTTCTTCTTCTTGTTTCCTTTAACCACAATGTCTTTCTCAGCACTCTTGGCCCCCACCAGGACATCCAAGTCTCCTTTGATCATGTTCGCCCAGTCCCACATCTCCGCGATCTTGCAGTCGCACACGAACGGATTGTCGAGCAGGTTCAGTGAATGTAACTTAGGGTTGTTGGTGAACACCTCAGGGTCGATTGTTGTCAGATTATTGCTGCCGAGATTTATCTTCTCCAAATGATGTAATCTCTCTAAGAATGACAAACTTCCTAACGCAGACCTTATACGATTTCCGCCAAGATTGAGGTCAGTTATATTTTCGGTGTTCTTGAATGCATCTACGTTTAATGACGATATATTGCAGTTACTTAGGTCAAGGATTGATACCTGAGATAATTGTTTCGGGAATATAGGTCCCGACGCTGGGATCACCAAGGGATTACCACCAAGGCGAATCTCTCGCAAGTCCATGTATGTTAAGTTTTTAAAGAAAGCCAATCCATTCAGAGGTCTTTTCAGTCCACAGAATTCCAGTTCTATCGTAGTTAGTTGCGTCAAGTTTCCAAAAAGTCCTGCTTCTAGTGATAAGAGGTCATTACCAGATAGTACTAACCTCTTCATCGAAGTCATCTTGGCAAAGGTGTCTGGTCCAATGTAGGAAAGATTACTGTATCCCATGTTTAGGTATTCCAGCTTTTCCAGTGGTGCCAATAGTTTAGTGAAAACATTTTCAAGTGGATTACGAGATATATCTAGCTCTAGAAGACGATCGAAAACGTTAAAGTTGTCTGGCAGATCGCTAAGACCACAGTCGCTCAAGAATAGTCTCTCAAGTTTAGGAAGGGGGTCTAACGCAGCTTGCAAGTCAGCTGCAACCAACGGATTTCCGGATAGGTATAAAGTTTTCAATCTAGTCGCATTTGTAAAGGTTTCGCCAGATATTGGGCCCTGTATGTTACAGTTGGACAAATCCAATAACTCCAGGTGAGTGACGCTGTTGCCCAACGTGGCTGCGACATCTAAGTCACGTAATTCGTTGTCAGCTAAATTGAGTGTGACTAAATTGGTGCAATTTGAGAACGTATCCTCTGAGAGGGAAGTGAGACCAGATTTCCTCAAGTTCAAGTACTCTAGTCTGAGCAACTTCCCGAGGACCTCTGGCCAGTCCGTGTTGGTCAATTGATTACCGGATAGCTCCAAGTACTTGATGTTTATTGCAGATGAGAATGTGTTTTCAGATACAGAAGTGAGCTTGCAATCGTTGAGTTTTAGCGTTTCCAGGCTAGTCAGGACGTCGAACATGCCTGCTTCCAGTGCTTTAAGAGGATTTCCTGAAAGATCTACTGTTGTCAGCGTTGTGATGTTATCGAAGAACTGTGAATTGATTGATGACAGGTTGCAATAACTGATATCCAAGTATTGCAGTGTAGAGGAGGCCAAAAATGGTCCTTCAACGGTAGTCAATGGGTTGTCTTGCAGCTCTACGTTCAGCAGTCCACGAGAGTCCCTGAAACACGAGATGAAATTGATTTCAATATCTTTGGTAAAACTTAAAAACGTAGTTATGGGTTTAGCAACATAATGGCAACGGCAAGTTTAATGAAGGATTCACCCTTGAACCAAGAACAATCTGAAAAGGGCTCTGATAAAATAAAACAATCTTAAAAGTGCCAGTTACCTATGCGTCATGTAAACGCTCAACATTTCGCATGCAGCTCGACAATCTAATAAACAAGTCTTCAATGAATCATGAGTGGGTATGGCACAACGACAATAAGTCAACAAAACATTGTACACGTGTTGGACCAATCTACTGGAGCCTGAAGGTAACTGGGTCTTTTGTCCAGTCCCGCCACTCGTAATGAGCGTAAGCATGTAAACGGCGATCTAGCCAATCCAATTTGCATTCGTTGTGTGACTATTATCCAATATTGGCATCAGAGCTGGCGGCAATTGGTCTCGCTTCTGGTACCATAACGAGTTTAAGAGCAATTTGAACAATTTTGTCATCAGCACGTATTGTGTTCCCGTATGAATGTCAGAGTCGCCCCGCAAACAATGGCGGCCCGTGAGAATAAAACTGTGCGAGTGAAGTAAACAAATGAAGGTGTGCTATGTCATGATTACTCATTTGATGGCTTGTAGTGTTGGCGTTAACGTAGACCGTACTTGATGCAAGTGTTATAGAAAAAGTAGCGCTCGTAATCACGTCACGTCGGTTCATTCATCAATCAACTCAACAAATCACTGTCAACTTTTTAACCGGATAGGTTTTTTTACTGATACAGTTTAATGGATAAAGTACTTGGTATTAGTGCTAGTCGTCGCTGGTTAGATAATATTTCTTAAACTTAAATCACAGAGGAAACTGAGCGTGAAAATATAAAAACGACTGTAAATTATCATGATTGTGTTTGCGAAAGAAAGTTTGCAAATTATATTACACTTAACAAAAATAAGCAATCAATTCGGGTAACTTTTGTCCTTTTTGAGTTAGCGACGATGTTACTTCATTATACTTGAAGTGTCAATGGCCGCCAGTAAACAAAACGGTAACGCGATTGTGTTTTGTTTTGGAGGATTTGTATCGCAATTTATTGTGAATTCTGTAATTCGATTACTAATTACAATGGCGGCGTTGTTCCACAGAATTCATTTACAAAAGAAAACAACACGGCTGAATGCGCTTTAGACAAGGTAGGTAGGCACTTACAGAAAGGCTTCGGGGTCTACGTAGCTGATGTTGTTCCCTGATATATCAATGTCTATCAGATATTCTAATCCCTTGAAAGCCTCTTTATCCACCCTCGTCAGGCGATTGTTGGCTATTTGCAGTCTTCTCATTTTGATATCTCCTGGAAAGGGCTTCAGACTTGTGATATTATTGCCGTTCAGGTCGAGGATGTACACGCTCAGGCTCAGCTCATCGTAGGGAACTTCTGTGAGGTTGCTCTCAGAGCAGTCCGTCACCCAGTTGATCCTAAAGTAGTGGCAATCGCATTCATCCGGACATTCCAGCTCAAAACTGTCCCCATTAAAACCGTAAGTCAAACCAGTTGCGATCAGGTAGAAAGCAAGTACCGTGCTGCGAGCCATTTTATGTGATGACGACGAATATCTTCAGAGTATAACTTGGTTAGCCATCATAATATCTGGAACAGAAACATCTTTGTTAGAAATTTACGGGTGAGTTATCGTTAGCAAGCTGATTAATGATAACAAGCATTGCACGTCGCACACACATGTGAATCAGTGTCCACGGTGTGCACCATCTGTGACTGATGGATTCTTGCCTCATAAAATGAATTGTTATTGCTATCGTTCAGTAAACAAATACGGATTTAACGATAATGATGCATGTAGTCCAGCTGAAATAAGTTATTGCTATTCTGTCAGATATCACTCGATTGATTGAGATAAAGCGTTTTATTTAGGAGGAAAAAGACTAATGGATTTTGGACGTTTATTTTCTAATTTTGTAACTAATTTATTGCTGTAGGTACGTGGCCGAGAGTCTTCAAGACTATAATGGAATTAAAAGAACGATTGTGTAAGCCATAGCATGGACTGTCGGGACAATAACTGTAATGGCCGGCATCCTGTCCGAGCCGGCACGACGCGTTTCCCGCCAGAATTTTCTAGAAACGATACAATTATGATGTTAGGTCACGAGTTTAGTCATAGTTACTCTTCTTTTAAATTGATCGATGGCCCTGATATATTACATTTATTGCCATATAATGATGTTGACAAAAAAGTTCCATTGCTTTCATCGGACATGAGCTTATCAGCCCATGAGTAGGTAGATATGATCGAACCTGTACCTTATCTGCATCACGTTTGGTACGTGAAGTCAATTGAAGTTCTCTAATCTAGGCAACGATTGACCTGTGTAGTTAGTTGAAGCAGATCTGAGTCAAACAACAAAATCAAACAACAAAACAACGAAATTGTTTAATTCAATTAAAGAACTGGGAGCTACTGTCCCTAAATCGTAACATTAGTCTGCAGTAACCACATAATAAGAGAATCATGAATGAACCATTCATTATTGTATTACCTAGTAGTTTGGAAAAAAAATATGAAAGAGAAGATAAAATAATCTTTTGTGCAAAGAGGACATTGTAACGACGTTGAATTCAGCGATGCACCATAAAAGCAGATTATGGATCGTAAAAAAGACTATCAATAGAATTCGTGACATCATACAATAGGATATATCGGAACCGCTATGGATTTTGAATTTGTGTAAGAATTGGAAGAATTACTATAGATCAGCCGTGGAACAAAATAGATGATAGTAACTTCAATCCAAGCTCATTGTAATCTTTCGAATTTTGGACCGACCGGCGAAGGTTCGTGTAAGTGCCTCAGAAAACAAGTTTCAACAATATTATCAATTCATAAGTTTCTACAATATCTAGCTGCTGTGATGTTTGGTTCAATAACTTCATGAAGTTTGAACGCCACACAACGTCTTCGTAACCTGTGACTTTGTGACGCAGTTCAGCTAAGTTAGCTAAGTAATACTTATTACTTTTGTAACATAGCGACGAGCACACGCCAGTCACGATTTAATTAAATGACTCATGTCATAACAAAGTGTACTTACTGAAGAATGAAATGACTTAGTAGGGTTAGGTACAGACGCCAGCACATCAAGCTACTACAATCTGTCAAATTTCTGTAACCGATTTTCAACTTTATACGTAAAAGCATTAAGGTTCAAGGTTGATTGGAAAAATTTGACAGTTTCGGGTAGCTTGACCTGCTGGCGTCTGTACATAGTTCCCTACCTACCACTGTTAATTTAATAAACTGCCCCTTAAGCCGTAATAAAACGTAGGTCAGTCGGCACTTAGGATAAAATGGATTAAGAAGAAAATGCCTTGGCCTAGTTTAAAATAGTGCGAAGTCGTAATTTTTACTCATCATTTATTCCTATGTATGTTGATGGAAAAATACGACGCACCTTGGTTGTCGCACGCTGTGGAAGTGCTAGTCAAAAGACCCCACAGCTAACGTTACAATATTCTTTTTTTTTGTGTTTGTGTCTGTGTTTTTGTTCACTAACAATTTATTGTTTTTTAAGAAATTGTTCTTGTTTCAAACAATTGGGCCTAGTTAAAAAAAAAACAAATATGGAATTCAATTGAATTATATATAATAAATAATAAATCCCAGGACATTTCACACAGCACCATTTGTCCCAAGCTAAGCAACATTATAAAGAAATTGAATTATGCTGAATTGCAAGTAACTACTGTTTAGCATGTCCAGAATCCTTTAAAAAAAGAGGATTATAGTAATTTTCAGTTTTTGTTTATTTGCAGGGCTGGGTAGGAAGACTGTGTTATATTTGATGATTAAATGTTAGATTTGGGATAACGAAAGGAGGATGAGGTTGGTGATAGCGAAAAAATGGTGACGCACAGAATGCTGAAAATGCCAATTATCCGGTTTAAAATATTGCTTTGGCCCGGTATCATATTGGAACAGCACGATTTATGTACAGACGCCAGCAAGTCAAGCTACCCGAAACTGTCAAATTTTACCAATCAACATTGAACCTTATTACTATAGCTATAAAGTTGAAAATCTATTAAAGAAATTTGACAGATTGTAGTAGCTTGATGTGCTGGCGTCTGTACATAAGTAAGATTTTTGACACAGGAGTATATATTCAAGGGATGAATTAGGGTAGGCAGCTGGAACCTAGCTTGTTTAAGCAGACGCTGGATAACCCTAATTTTAAGCATCTTCTCAATTGGCCAATAACCTAAATATAAACCGACAAAACAGACTAATGGAATAATAATAATATTAATTTGCTTGCAACAGTTACCTACTTAATTAAGTGCACACGGTCATACAAAATTATTAGAATGCAGTTTCGTCATCGGAAGGTATATGAAGTAAACAAAACAATTGATGACGAAGTACAGGCACACGCATTACACATTAAAACACAGTGTGACGTATGAATAAGGGCTTCTGTGGTACTTTGTGTAGGTACTTACTACTGAAGCAGCTTCTAGAAGACATTCACCATTCACTTCAGACATGTAATAACTTAAGGCTATACTTGCGTATGTAACGACAATACGAATAATGGATGCGTTGCGATAACAATAAAGTTAATACCACGTTCAACTCAAAATTGGGACTGGTCACACCATAATTCTGTTTTAAAAATGGAAACAACAAGCTACACGTCCCTGACTGCACGATTGTTATGTGCCGAGGTCACACTGTGTTTCCGTACCGGTGCGTACGAACAATAACTTACATGTGCTGCTGTGCAACGTGCTCACTTGTCGACCAACGGCTCTCAACTGAACATAGGTACTGATGAGGCTAAACCGCCCAGTGTTGTCCATTTGTCGTATCACTTGATATATTAATCGTCATATCGAGGCCCCATTTACCACAGAACATAAATACCCTAACGGGCCATGTATTTACGTTGATATCGCGTGGTTTGAGCATGATGCATGATTCGGCAACGACAATGCAATAATTCCAAATATGGGTAGGTCTAGGTATCGAAATCTGATGAACATTAATGATCCTATAAAATAAATTATGCGGTAATCCTGAACTTTGAAAATCTAGGAGGGTCCCGTTAACTTTTGCGAGTTTCTGTTAATTCGAACACAGACGGTAATTTATTGGAACAGAGATGTTGATGTTTCACATGGAACTACAAAAGTACCTACTTATTATATTGCAGGCGTGCCAATCTCTGGTGTACTAATTTGCAACGCAACAGTAACAAATAGTTACGATCCTTCGCAATTAATCAGCAGCCCTCTAGGTAAGTTACCTGACCTCAACACACCTCAACAGTAGGCTATTACAGTCTGTAGTCCGAGCCTGTTGTCGGTGTAATGTGTTTATTCTGTGTATTGCTATAATTATTATGTTAGGCGTCATAAATTATACTGTACTGCTATGCATTGCCGACACGGCACTCCACTAGTTATTATTTATCACCCACTGACCTTGACCTTCCTTATGACGTATTTTAACCAAATATTTGTTATTACTATACTAGAAAAAGTAGTACAGTACCTACATTACATAATTGTGTTGTTATTATTGAGACAAGCGTGGAGTGGAGGTAGAACTTCCTTTATATATTACGCTACTATTTTATATTTACCTACTATCTAATCTTAATGACCAACAGTAGCAGGTGTTACGTCAACAAGTTGTTGAATAAACGTGAGTTAATAACTAGAGCCGGGTTTCATTTAGATGCATTTTGTGGTGAACATTGCTTTAGCCGCAAGACATTACGTAGGCTTGTTGAGTGGCGCCGTCAACGTAATACTCTAGCTGCATAACTAGTTAATGGTTTTAATATTAGCAATCGTTATCTAGAAGCAGTTACCTACCTAAAAACAGACGCCGGTTAATAGTCGAAAAGTCTTGTAATGCAGCAATTACGGTCTTTGTTTTCTTTCTCTCGTTTCAAAATTAGTAACAGACCGCCACTCTTTGATTTATATAAAGAACAACATTCATTTTAACAATCACTATCATTAAGAATGGGAACTTGGGAACCCATTCAAAGGATCAATGCTCAAAGGCCATAGGGACTATAAGGCCAAAGCAGAAAGGAACAACTTGGCTAATCATCGGACTATGAGCGTGTGGGAAGAGAGAGTGCATCTATGTCTGCAAACACACTGTACACTATAATATCTCCCGTGCCAAAGGCTGGCTTCCGCTCAGATTGTTTTTATTTTTCTTCATACTAGGTTTTATGATTTTCCTTTCATGCGTTTGGTGATTCGAGTTGGTGTTGTTTTAGTAGATCATGTAATTTTTAAAACAAGCAACACCAAGAGAAACGTCAGTGTCAATCTGTGTCATGTTCCCCAATGTCAAGTGTAAATTTGTAGAAGTGTCATTTAAAAAAAACAAGTTTTGCGGCGAACAGCGAAACACCGATTTACAATACAATTAGTGAATAATTTGTGCTAAAATGACTAGTACTAGTAAAACCCAAACCGATGCTGGCCAGTCCATGGATGAGGAACCTTTGAGTAAGATATTTGAGGACGCGTTGAAGATATTTGACAATATAGATAAAGGCAGCGAGGCTACAAACAGCAACGCAGTACAGGTGAGCTTTTTCGTTTTATTTAAACCAGTTTACGGTTAGAACTCCTCAAGTTTCTCATATAATTGTGATATGAAGAAGTGAAAATGTATAATATTGGAAATATCTAGAAAGTTCCATGGTACTCATTGAATCTATTGCAGTCCTCTGGTATCGTTGTCAAACTGTTAACCAGTTGACCAAACGTAACTAAAAAAAGATTCACTGATCAATCTCCAGTATTTGATGGTCTATAATAGGGCCTGTGATAATGACAACATTGTGGTGTCTCCTCCACAAATACCACAAATGAAGAGTTGAAGAAAGCTTTCTTATCTGTTTCAAATTCTTTCTTGTATTACTTAACACCATTATAATATAATCATCTGAGTCAACATAGGTAGGTATGAAGCATGCCAACCATTTTAACAAGTATTTGTTTTATTTATAAATATAACAAATAAATAATACTTCCCAACATTACAGTTGAGTGTCAAATCAGCGATTGGAAAGTTCGAGAAGGCCACAAACCTCGTCTCCATGACGGGTATGTTCAGTAAGAACGAGAGCCTAGACGAATTGCCGACAGAGACCCTACAGTACCTGCTCTTACCAGCCCTGCTTGGTTCCCTCACTCTGAAACTGTGCAACCAACCACGGTTGGAACTTGTCAATGTGTCTGAGATTTATTTCAAGTAAGGCAATGTTTGTTCATCTTTAAATTATGTTTCGTGTTTATTAATGTTTAAATACCATGAAAGGATCTTTAGGAGATTAGTTTATTTATTCTTAGGAAAACTAGACTAATATCCACATGTATAATTATCTTTGCAGAGACTTCCTGCAGAGGTGTAAAGACTATGGCGTGACAGATCTCGATGTGCCACAGACAAGTACTGACTCAAACACTATTGAGAAAGTTCAGACTGAACAAGCCAAGATTGCTTCTTTGGTAAGTGTACTCAGTCTTAACAACATAATTATGTGGTCTAGTAGTTTAGAAGATCTGATCGTGAGCACATCAGATAGTTTTAAAACAGACTATATGTCTTCAAGATATCCATTGGGATGCTTGGGATCCATGCTAGGTATAAGTTTAGCAAATTTTTAAGCATTCCCTTTTCTACTTCCAACTGGCATCGATCTTGAGACTAGTGGCAAAATGTATTATTACTGGCATGCCTGTATCACAGAGATACTATAAATAAAAATAAATGAATAATGTTTAGGAAAGATAAAAAAAAAATGATTAAATAAGTATGTATCTATTTATATTCTATTATATATTTATTCTTGTATTTTACTTTTTTTTTTCGAGCTATCTATATCACATGTTGCACCTGCTATGTTTTTTACTTTTGCATAGAATCTAATAAATAAATAGATTTAAGAATGAAAGTGGTCCTATGTTTATAGAAAAAAAATTAGTATTAGTAACAAGTTTTCAAAACAATTCTAGGTACTAACAAGAGAAGCCAAGATCCGGAGGTTCAAGGAGACGCAAGAACTAAAGGAAGAGCTCAGTAAACTTTCAAAGGCAATGGAATCCTCAGCAGACGATGAGACAAAGAGGGCATACTTCCTGAAGCTGCTGCAGAGCTATGTGAACCAATCGTTTGAGGAACTCAGCAGCATTGAGCAGGAGAAATCCATACTGGAGTATATGACTAAAAATGCTGGAGGTAAGGATTAGGATATTGGTTTTTTAGATGCGAGTTGATGTGGTCAGCATTAGAGCTACTTTACCCAAATACTTTGGTCGATAGAAATAACAAGAGCTTTAAAGGTCCGTGGCATACCTACTGTACGCCATTTTGATTTTTTTTTTCAAAATGGCGGACACACATGAAACCTATTTAAATCGATAGCTGACATCAATGCAAACAGGCCAAACTCCGTAAAGCGTTAAGTTTCCGAGATATTAACGTTCAAAGTTGATTCCGTGACATCCATTTTTTTTATTTAAATCAGTATGGCGGCCACTGTAGCTATGCCAGGCTCCATATAAAAATCTTCAAACCTGGATAGATTTTGACGGGACTTTCACTGACAGAAACCGGATGTTTTTATTTAAAAAAAGAAAGAAAATCAAAAGGTATTAATGTCACGCGAATGAAGTCGCGGGCAGCAGTAGCTTTCAGACTAAAAACCGTCTTAGCTAATAATACTGCTTAGATTATAATTCAGGAGGTCTCTTGCACTTTGGTTTAGTCTGTACAGTAATTCTGGTCAACCAGGACCGTCTGGCTCCGATCAAGATACCTAACAATGACGAACCATCTCACGAAAGCATCTCTTTTAAATTGTCCTGGACCTGCATCGAATTCTTACAAGATACATTGAAGATGTAAGTAAAATTGTAAATCTTTCGGGATATCTACGATAAGGGTGTGAAACAATATACGCATCTCATCGGTTTACGTGTGTACAGATATGATTATATGAAAAAAAAAAACGCATAATCGTCCAACTTGTCTTTCTTGTTTCGTGGACTTTCCTCACATAATGGCGCACGGCACTACGATTGGCGTATTTGCACGAATATTCGTTATTTTATTAATACAAAACAAACTTTATTTCTTTTAGGATAATCTCTTGTATTAGTAATGGTAAGGTAGGTTCCGCTGGGAACATTTTCGATAAAAAAAAAGACGTTTTAATAGTAGAGTTCAGTCAATCTCGTTAGATTGCTTGAAACATTGAATTGTTATGTCATGATCATTCAGTACATATTTATATACTTTTTGTAATTCAAAAAGGCAAGAAATAAAAGGCTATCGTTCTTTTTTTTTCCCACACTAGGAATTAGTCCTGTATCGTGGGTGCGTTTACAAACATTTAAACTCGCCAGACACGGAACAACTACCTGTAGGCAATACAGATATTTGTTCGGTGCGGGAATCGAACCCGCGACACGCAGCGCAGCAGTCGATCGCTCAACCACTGCGCCAACCGTGTCGTTTATTTTTTGTGTTACCCAAGTATCTCGGATATTTTGATACATACGACAGCGTAAGATATACAGCACCCTAATTGCGTAACACACTATCAATCTCAATCTGAATCATTTTGAAGGATATTGCTAATCCATTGCTTCATTCACACGCCCGCAACTGCTAAACGTGCCCGTGGCCAGAACCAATCTACTGGCGAAAGCACCCCTCACCCGAACAATCCGTGTGGTGAACGAAGTCCATGAGAGACTGGATATTTTTTCGTGCTCTTTGAATGAATTCGCAAGAGTTTTATTAAATATAGTTAGTTATGTAAGGTTAAATAAGTTAATTTTAAGTTGATAACTGTCGCATTATGTTAAGGCCTTTAATGATCGTTGTAAGGTTGATAAATAAAAAAATAAAATAAATAAAAATTATGTTCGAAAAAAATCTGCTCAACAACGTAAATAACACAATGAACGTTCTTGAACTGTCAAAATTAAAGTCATTGCTATTGATAGTGTGTTACGAAATGGCCCCGCTGGGCTATACTCCTATTACTGACAATTATTTTTATATCTGTTCCAGCGCCTAAACCAAAGCGTCCGCACGTGCCTCTCAAGCCAGTGATAATAGCCCGCGACGCCGTGCAGAAAGCGGTGTTCGGGCTGGGCTACCCCGCCATACCCGCTCTCACTGTAGAAGAGTTCTACGACCAACGCGTCCGAGATGGCATGTGAGTATCTCATCATAAGCGAGTAGATAGTGTGTAGTACATGAAGCTAAACCAGAGAAGATATGCGCTTCGATTAACATCGTGTTTCTGAATTAGTACGAACGTCACGCCACAGAGTAACCCATGGGGGGTTAGTGTGTGCCGTGACGTCGTCGTCATCGGTCATCATCATCTGCCTAGCCTTTTCCCAACTATGTTGGGGTCGGCTTCCAGTCTAACCGGATGCAGCTGAATACCAGTATTTTACATGGAGCGGACTGCCTATCTGACCATCCGTCATCCGTCATCTGGCCGTCGTCATCGGTCATCCGTTTGTGAATTGCTTTTTTTCATTATTGGCTCGATGTTTAGGATTGTGTCGAGAAAGCTGTCCTATCTATACCTAAGGATTACATTTAATTTTTGGTCCGCAGCTTCCCCGGCACTACAAACATACCTCACACGACCATACAGAGTACGGAGAACGACGCAGATGAAGAGGAGAGCATACGAAAGGTAAACTTTTATTAATACATCTTTAATCACCAGTGATCCGATAATCGGGCGCTAATATACCTAAACTTCACTTTTATTCTCACGAAATAATCGATAATAATAATACGGACATGCCTTTCAGAATCCTGGATCCCGGAATCGTTTGAAATTCCTGAGATTGCTAAAAATGTTACTTGCATACAAAAACTACTATGCGTGCAACTATGTGGTCAACATTGTGCACATTATCATTTTTTATTGATATTCTATTTGTTTTGAATGAAACAATGATACTAAATCAAAATAACCACTGCTATAATTTCATTGTTTATTAAAGTTGTATTTACAAAATTTTTCAATTGTTGTTGTATTTATTCAGAAAGGAATGTCCATAATATTCTTTCAGAGGAAGTTTAGGTATACAATAAGCGCCCGATTATCCGATCACTGTTAATCACAGCTAATAATAGTCCTCCAAACCGAATTACGGCCATGGTGGCCAATCTCAACAGAGAATAACCTTCGGCGCGGGAGATATTATTGTGCATAAGTGTATGCGCAGGCGCACTCCTTCCCTCATTCTCATAGTCCAATGGGACGGCAACACTCGCGGAGAGAGATCAGGCGCAGGACTAACGCCTATTCGTGAACACCGAGGCCGGGTATAAAACCACCAACTTCCAAACTCGGCTGTTACTAAAAATCGCGCATACAAATAATGTAGGATGCCCTCAGGCTAGGTGGGGTGACTAATTTTTGTAGTATAGGGCGCTCTGGCTAATAGTAGGTAGATGAAAGTAGATAAATGACTTGCGATTGCAAAGGCCTATGTCCAGGAGTGGACTGCTATAAGCTGATAATGATGTTGAATAATGTGTTTGACTCGGTAGTGACCTAAAGGAATCAAATCCGCCCTTGGCTCAAAATATAATTATGTAACTTAGAGAATAAAGGGCCAGAAACATCGCGGTTTATGTATTATTTATTCTACTTTATGCAGCATAAATAGTACAAAATGCCTTATTTATCTATTCTTTCAATAAAACTTTTTTTTTTTTTTTAATAATAATATTAACGTTTATTTATAAAAATAGTGCAGATTTACAATATCTTATCTTAAAAATTATAGATGACACAGTTTCTGTGTTTCAGGCTAGAAAGGTGCTTAGAATTTTAAAATATATAATTAACAAATGAGAAGACTAATTTAAAAACTAATATTACCCTAAAAAAAGAAAAACTAACATGTTTTTACTTTACCTTTCCTTGCAGGAGCGCCTAGTGGAAGATGACGACCCTGAAGAAAGAGCGAGACAGAATAACATGGATGACTACAAAGACGACCACCGACGCGGCTGGGGCAACCGACACAACAGGAGCTAGGCGACTCACTCCACACTACCACTGTCCACCAGGCTGGCCTGCAGTGTAGGGTGCATGACCCGCTGATGACGTAGGGAACGGCCAATGTGTGTGATGTAGGTATCTACTCCATACATACAGGCAATGTGATTAGATTAGCCATAAACGGTTTCAGTATCTGTGCGGTTCTCGTCCCGAGCGGCGGTACTGTAACTCGGGATATGATATTCAGGCGGGTGCGATCTTATTTAGTTCCAAACAAGGTAATGTTTGGGAAAATAAAGATGTTCTATTTCAATAAATGCATACATTTTGTTCTGGACCTAATTTTATTATGTTATTTATCTTACTTCTAAGATAATGTCAATGTATATCACAGCATTGCGACCGTTATTGTATGGAGTAGATTACTCTGTGAAAGAAACTGATGCTATGTTAAATAATAACACAGGAGGGATAAAATAGAACTGGTGCAATAGTTTTACGATCAGCATAGAAGTTTATAACATTCATCTTTTGTTGAGAAATACAACAATTTATAATACAATTATGTATAACTTTCGACACTGTACGGTAGTGATAATATGTAGATATATGTTGCTCAATACTATGTTAAGCAGATATCAACTTTTAGTTCATTTTTATCGCTATCTAAGTACGCTAATTCGACTGTGCTGTATATTGGTTCGTATTCAAAAGAAATGAATATTTCTAAGATTTTGTATATTTTGTACCTCATAATGATGTGTTGTGTGCTTGAGTTTATGAAAAATTACATGCAATACTAGTATGCAAACCGAGTGTTGATATCATGTCAAAATATGTCAACAATTCGATGCAATGCACGATGTTTAAGTAAAGTTAAATTAACCAGTAAGATAACGTTTTAATCTATTATTATCATGTCGTATTCTAATAAATTTACATAATTATTGTAGCGTTTTATTTAACTAAGGGCTGATTTATCCAAAACCAGATAATTTTATTATTTAAAATTTTGACAGATCGTTCATACAAAATCTGTCAGACGTCAATTTTATTCTACGACTAAAAATTATCTGGATTTTACCAAACTCAGATATCTCTAATCTGTGGAATAAAACTGGGTCTTGATATACGATTAAAAAATCGTTCGGATTTGCGTAACGTTTACTTCGAGTAGAGCAGTGGTGGCCCAACTTACGAGTTGTAGGTCGTAGGTTCGAACCCAGTCAGGCGCTTTACTTTATGTAAATAATTTCATCACCACTGCTAGAAAGCGGTGAAGGAAAACATCGTAAGGAAACTGGCATGTCTTAGAACCAAAAAGTTCGAAGATATGTCTCATCTGACAACCAGCACTGGCATCGCGTGGTTTATTACGGCCCACCCCCTCTCACTGAGAGGAGGCCTGTGTCCCAGCAGTGGAAACATTATAGTCCTGATTATATTATAAGTATGTATGTTACGTGGGAAGCAAATACAAAGGAAGTCAAAAGAACATAGATATAATATTATTGAATACTACTAGCTGACCCGGCAAACGTTGTTTTGCCATAATACATTATTTCTAGGAAATATTTTTTTTTGTATGAAAAATACATGTTGGCCGATTCTCAGACCTACCCGATATGAATACACAAAATCGGGCAGATTTGGATTTTGGCTGGATTCAGATCGGGCAGATCTACCAACGACCACATTTTCACGCTAACACAGATAATCGTTCTCGATTATCTGTGTTAAACTATATATGATTGTATACAATCCAGGATTTTTAACTGACCAGACAGCTGTGCTGCTGGGGAGTTTGTTGCGCCACTTCTTCTTCCTAGCGACAGCACTAGGAAGTGGTGATGGCGTTTTTGGTGGACTGTATTTAGTAATTTTGACGTTCAAAAAGTGCTGATTCTCAGCCTAATTTGAATAAATGACTTTTGATTTTGATTGTGCACTAAAATAATAGATGCTGTGGAATTAGCTTGCAAGTTGAAATGACGATGGGCAGGACACGTAGCCAAAGCCACAGATGGACGATGGAGTGAGAGGGTCCTCCATTGATACCCTCGCGATGCACCCGGCACCCGAGGAAGACCCAGGCGCCGATGGTGCGATGATATTATGGCTGGGACCGGCCCCACCTGGACTAGAATGGCTCAAGTCAGAGAGGACTGGCGAAAGATGGAGGAGGCCTTCGCCCTTAAATGGGCACCCAATACTACTTGAACAAGAATTATTTATGTTATGTTATTCAATTTATAAAATCAATTATTATTTATTTACGAGTGTTTGTTAAAATGCATGATTCAATTATTATTCAGATTTTAATTAGGAATGAGATTTGATTATTTTATGATAATATTGTAATTAATTTTAAAAGATTTGGGAAATAAAAGGCTTAAATAAATAAATAATAAATAAAATAAATGTTACGTCGGGCATTCGAGCTAGGGCCTCGAATACAAGAGTTTGACTGAGTCTGATGAAAAATTTTGCAGGATTATGTAAGCAACACACTAAAGGCAGCAGCTCACAGCTAAAGGGTGTACAGATATCCCTGTAATTATGATTCAATCGAACGAATCATTACTTCACATCTTCCATACACGTGCGCTTATTGCATCTCAGTACGGTGTCACCGCACAAAAACATAAAGAAAACCCACTTTCAACGATATTTTATGAAACAGACTGGTTACATAAAATACTCAAGTTTTGCTATTAATTTTTAAGTGTCGGATTACTGCAAATGCAAACCATTACAAAATATCACCTCTTCTGATAAAGAGAAGAAACAGGATCAAGCATTGAAAATCCGCCATCGCGCTGTATGTATGCTTGTAAGTAGGTAATCTCGTTTTTGTAGATAAATAAGGGATGGAATAAATGTTGGCAGTGTTGGTACTTTCGAGAAACATAAAAACGTATCGTTTTCAGTATCCATTCTGTCGAATCGTATCAGCATCTTGTTTGCCCGAATTACACGTTGTCATTTAATTGCCTGGGGCTTACCATAAGTTGAAGCAACAATAAAAGATGCACCGTCTAAACAGTGTTTAGCTTTAGACTTTAGACTGTGCAAGACATTAATAAAATTGTTGCTTCAATTTGATTGTAAGTAAGGCAAGAATTGCCGCAAGATACTTGCATCATCACCATCTATCGGCCTAGCCTTTTCCGAACTATGTTGGGGTCGGCTTCCAGACTAACTGGATGCAACTGAATACCAGTATTTATGTATTGGTAAGATACTAGCATCGTGTAGCAACCTAAATGGGACTTGACTTCTTTGTTCAAGATTAAGTTCAGGGCGCGATTTTCCCGAGGCGATTTTTTTCGCACATTGGACTTTTAACACACTGCTCAACACCGAGAGTTGAAAATCCAATGAGCGATAAAATCCCGCCGCGATATATTTAAATCCGTGCAACGTGGGCTGACTCTGCGGGTCTTCTGCCTATATCTGTGGCAGTGTCGCAAGTCGATCGCTCATCAATGGCCACCAGATGGGCTTGGCAAAGGTCAACAGCACCTGTCCGCTTTCACTGGACGGCCACGAAATGAAATGGAAAGTACCGACACATATGTGACAGGTTGCTTTGTAACGAGTGTATGATAGACGGGACGTCATTTATCTTAACTATCTCGGATGTAATGGTCCATTTCTCTTATGGAAAATTACGATATAGGTACTAATGGGCCGTTTGAGTACCTTGAGGTTGGGGTTTCGCTGTTGAAGTCGTAACTACAGTACCTACCTAGGTAAATAAGGACGGAATGAAACTTAAAAAAAGTCATTCTTCTGCTCTTATCCCAATTTATTTGGGGTTGGCGCAACATGCCTTTTTCATCCATACTTCTCTATAAGTGGTCATGCCCCTTTCTAACCATATCTCCATTCACACAGTCCATTCATCGTTTCTTTGGTCTTAACTAGTAGCGTAGATGCGTGACGAGGCCCCCGGTGCGAAAAAAAAGTAGGGGCTCTATCTAAACTGATTAGGTTCTATTTTTTCTAACCTAACCTCTAAATTCTAACCTAACCTTGTCTTTTTTTAATCCTCATGGATGTCCGCCCTGGGACCGGGATGGGGGGGCTGACTCTTCCTGACCGAAACCCACCCTGGTGATCCATCTCACAGCTACGCTGCGTGTCGCGGGTTCGATTCCCGCACGGAACAAATATTTGTATGACCTACATGTATTTGTTCCAAGTCTGGGTGTTTTTCTATCTATAATATGCATGTATTTACAAAAAAAATGAAATGTATATAAGTAGTTTATCAGCCATCTTGTTACCATAACACAAGCATTAGGTTGCTTAGCTTGGGACAAATAGTGCTGTGTGAAATGTCCAGGGATTTATTATTTATTATTATTATTATAATATTCATTTAATTTAGAAAAAAAAAAATTAAAAGAAAAATAAAATAGTAAAAGGTTTGCACTTAAAATACTAGTACCTACCTACACCATAAATTGTTTGTTGTTGTTGTTTGTACTTAAAATAAAAAGACTATTGTTAGTAACTTAAACAAAGACGAATTAATGGAAATACCGTCCAACAACTAAATCACAAACTAGCAATTGCAGACAATTTGTCTTATTATAGCAGAGGAAGTATCTGCCGCTTCAGCCTTTAGGATGCTACTATGACTGCCTCTTATTCTACTCAGAAGTGAAGTCGTTTTTTTTGTTGATCTGTTTGACATTAAGAAGAAATCGGGAGTCGGGAACAAGTTTCAAAACGACTATCCTATAAAATAAACGCTATAGTTCGCCGATGACTTTCCCATTGCCAGTGGCAATAAGTAACTACAAAACGACTACACTATGTGTATCTTACGTTACGCGGCATATTTTTAGATTACATACAAATTCTCCTGCGTGCCCTCGGCCTTAGCGTTACGTCGAGCTTAGGAATCCTCGGTAGGGAGCAGTAGGTACGATGGAAAACACATGTAGGCTCAGCGTGTGTTTTAGCACTAACATTAACAACACCAGCTTAACCGAACCTTCCATAGAGACTTCGCATCAAAGGACCACGTTCCTTTCACCGTATCCATAAAAGCCATCAAGTGCCATCAACAAACTCGCCTAAAAGGCTTGCGTCCCTTTCTACAGCTAACACTAAGTACTTGCCTTGCCAGTAAGGGGAGCAAGTACTCGCCATCCATCAGTGGAACGACTTCCGTGCTCCTCTTTATGGGAAGTGGCGCGTGCGTCGACGCGGAAGCCAGCGCGCGCGCCGGGACGTGCGCCTTTCCGTCCATTCATGCGCTAGACATTGGATGTGGCAGCCGTTAGATGTATCTTAGGTATGTGTCTGTTTGAGGCCTTTTTATAGAGGCAACTTTCCTATTTTGTTTGTTTTTTTGAGTACGTTAAATACTTAGGTAAATAGTCAAGGTCTCTTCAGTAGGTGCCTTTAATATTTTAGGCAATACGTTATAAGTAATATGTCTCCATTAAAACGTTGTCTGTCAGTGAGTTTGAATTCAGATTGATATTACGTTGAGATCAATTATCCAGCGATTGTCAGTTTTTCCTTGTCGGATTTTTTTTCCAGATTTAAAACATGAATAGAATTTTCGAATTCGTCGGATGCCAAATCAAGTTTTCGGTCATAGTTTCGCTTCGGAGATGAGAGCTTTTAGAATGGATGAGAGAATAGCAATGCTGGCGAAGGTAACTGCAGGAAACTGAAGAACAACCAAGTACTTATATGTAGGTATTGTGTACATACACTTGGAAGTTCTTTTGTCCAGCGAAGGACTACGAGTAAATGGTTAATGGTGCCTTTCACCAAAGCTAATTAGAAAACACAATGTTAGGATCTGAGCGCTAAGTACTGACGTTAGTTAATTGATGTCGAATACGGGGTATTTATCAATAGACTTTGTTTGCAATGTAATTAACTTAGAGGTTAATAAAAGATACTTAGGTGTTGGTGAGTGATTTGAAAATAAATTGACTTCCTACTTAACTTGTTTTCCTTAGTATATGGTTGTACCTACTTGGATGGAGTGATAGTAACTTTATGTCCGGTGACAATCGATACTGCTCAAAAGTAACAAACTATAACAGGGGAGTACCTACTTTTTAGGGTTCCGTACCCAACGGGTGCCAATGGAACCCTAATAATAAGTCCGTCCGTCCGTCTGATTGTCAACGGGCTGTAGGTATCTCATGAACGTAGACAGTTAAAATGTTCACAGATTGTGTATTTCTATTGCCGCTATAACTACGAATAAAAAAAAGTTATAAATTAAAGGGGTTTCCATGTATTACAAGAAACTTGTTTTTTTTTGGCGTATTTTTTTGTACATTTGTAATGGTTTTACGGCTACATTTGTGGTTGTTCTGTAATGGATTTTTACACCTATTCCCGGCGATTGTTTTCATGTGCCAAATGTTCAGCAGCCCGTTAGTGTTCGGCTAATTTAGGACAGCTATACAATATACATAGGTATGTGGATTCCATTGAATATACGGTATCTAGGTTTATACTGAATTTGAAAGTTTTGTAAAACATTTTGATCCAGTTCTCACCAAATTAAAGTACAATAGGTAAACTCAATAAATCATTGAACCAGGTGTTCAAGTATACCGGATCTAGCCTAGCTCTAACAGACATACAGGCCATTACAGCAGGCTCGACTGGTGACATGGCTATTTAAATACCTGACACACATTATCTATATACATATACATTTTTTTTTTTTTTTTTTTAATAATAAAATATTTATTTCACTAAAAACATAGCACTTTGCACTGTATACATTATCTGCAACTAATATTTACATTAATATGCAATAGTAGACTCTATCTTTTAAACTAGGACTAGCCTGTATCTTAAAAGATAGGGTTCAGCCAAAATGGATTCTGTTAATATTCTGAACCAAAAACAGGTGAAAAACAGTGTCAATGATTTGTACTAACAGCTGTTAGAAAAAAGTGAAAATAAAATGATAACAAAAACTAGTCTTATGTCACACAAGGAGTGTGATAAAGCAGACATGCATGTGTGTGTATATGTTAGGGTGTGTGTGAGGTGTGTGGGTGTGTGTGTGGGGTGTGAGTAAGTGTGTGTGTTCAAGGTGATTCTGTGAAAGTAATGAATATGTAATAATTGGATATAAAGTGTGAGATGTGATCTTAGAGTATGTATGTGATATTATATTAGGAGATGTAAGTTAGCAGATTCTCTGTTGCTACATAGTCCCTGTTGTAATAGCCATTGACTTATTCTTTTCTTTAACATACATATATCTATTTAAATCCAGTATGTTTAGTAGTATGTTTGTATGTAAGGGGGCTTGTGGCTAAGTAATAACAGCCGCACGGGTCGATCGATCAGGTTAAGCTACGCTTGCCGCGGTTGGTCCGTGGATGGGTGACCATTTTCACATACCAAGTCCCCTCCGTGCCTCGGAAAGCACGTTAAGCCGTTGGTCCCGGCTGTCATTCGTGGATCTTTGACAGTCGTTACGGGTCGTCAGTAGCCCGAAAGTCTGACAACCAGTCTTACCAAGGGGTATCGTATTACTCAGTAACTGGGTTGTGGAGGTCAGATAGGCAGTCGCTTCATGTAAAATACTGGTATTCAGCTGCATCCGGTTAGACTGGAAGCCGACCCCAACATAGTTGGGAAAAGGCTAGGCAGATGATGATGATGTTTAGTAGTATGTTTAGACATTAAATGTTAGTGTATGTTTATAATGTCAAAATAACAGCTTTTACTAACTGCATATTAAAGTACATATGTATATAAGGTACTTATATAAAAAAAACAATTTTTTAAAAATGTTGTCTCTGCTTATTTCCGAAACGGCTAGACCGATTTTGACGGGACTTTCACTGGCAGATAGCCGATGTCTTAACTTAGGCTTTTCTATTTTAAAACTTAAAAACCCAAGAAATCCAATTTACTTCCCGTCATGCACGCGTACGAAGTCGCGGGCACAGCTAGTTCCTACTAAACATATTCGACACACGTGTTGTATGCACATAAAATATGTTACAATTAGCGACACAATATGAGGACCAGTTTCAAAATATTGCTGCATGCACTGATATGGGCTCCGTCCGTAGGGGCTGTCTCCACGAGCGAGAGAATCGCGACGAGTCCGCCCTTATATCGTCGGATAATCTCCACGAACGAGCGATAATTCCGCCGCGTATCGTCGCGAGTCGTTACGGAATCGCGGCGATTCCGCGGCGACTCGTAACGGTATCGCCGCGTTTCCTTGACGTCACGTTGCGAAAGAAGGAATTCAGTTACGTGCCAGACGAGAGCGAAATAAGTAGTGTCTCAGTCGATAATATAATTCTTTATTATGGATATAGTGTTGTGGGGTGCTTCTGCAAGTACGCTAGTGAATATGTACACTATACTATATATTGTACTTAAAAAGCTTCTAGAAACGTCTTTGCTTAACGAGAGGCAATGCTGAAATGACGCTGCGTTTGACAGCGCGCCCGCCGCGCGCTCGTCGCGAGAGCGCCCCGAGCGCGCGGCGGTCGCGTTGCTAGTCGCGGCGGGCTAGCAACGATGTAATGACGTTTTGCGTGCTCGTTGCCACTCGTCGCATCGCGGCGATAATATCGCCGTGTGGAGACGGTTCCATAGAGAGTGTATAGAAAAACGTGGCACGGCGATAATATCGCCGCGATTCTCTCGCTCGTGGAGACAGCGCCGTAGAGAGTTGGTAATGTTAGGGCACTGCCGGTATTGCATGTTGTTGCTGGGCTAACTGTGCGTTGGTTGATTGCAGTTTCTATCTAACAAATGTGTCATCGTGGGAGGGGCTGGTGCTCCTAGTGCGCTTGGTGGTTTTAATGGGTCAAGTTAAGACCTTCTAAAGCTAATCAAAAGTTTTTGACTGTTCAATAGTGATTCAGTTGTGGACGTGATTAGATGTACTGTAACGGTTGTCCGCTAAAGTCAACCTTATGTAGTGCAGGCTGGCAATAAATTAGCTCTGCGGGGTAATTGCGTTACACACTATCAATAGCAATCGCTTTCATTTTGACAGTTCAACAACATTCATTGCGTTATTTACGTTGAGCAGACAATTTTTTTGAACATATGAAGCAATGGATTAGCAATATCCTTTAAAAGGATTCAGATTTTGATTGATAGTCGAGTTACGCAATTAATTATTACGCATTCGAACAGTCAAGCGAGTTTAGAATGAGGAGTCAAATATTTTGTATTAAGTTTTTTTGTTTAGAATAAACCTAATATTTTAATCGCGGAAATGTAAAGACGTTCACTCAAAATAAACGTAAAGAAATCTGAACGTCATTTGATTTATTAGAAGAGCTTATCAGCACCCTAATTGCGTAACACACTATCAATCTCAATCTGAATCATTTTGAAGGATATTGCTAATCCCTTGCTTCATATGTTCGAAAAGTTGTCTGCTCAACAACTTATATAACGCAATGAATGTTGTTGAACTTTCAAAATGATTGCGATTGCTACTAAAAGTGTGTTACGCATTTACCCCGCAGGTCTTCACAGTACCTACCTACCTTGACTAGGTATATTGCAAAAGAAGGAATGATGTCGTCCAGGATTTGGCAGTGTCAGATTTGACGAAATCTTCTACAGACCACATTGTAAAAGTTTATGAAGTCAGCGACTCAATGTGTAACAGCATTGCTGTGTACAATCTGCAGGGCCTTCGCATCAATATTTCGAAACTGGTCCTTCGATAATTGCGCATGTGCCGTTACACTGCAGTAGTTGGAATGCAGGCGGTGTCTCTGGGATTTGCATGAGAACTGGACGCGAAGTGTGTCGGGCAGCAGGTTCCATTGTAATTGATAGGACCTCTTTAGGAAGCGCTGTTACGTTCTATAGGCCGTGTGGCTGGTAATAGGTGTCGCTTTATGCCGTGCGGCTGGTAGAAGGTGTTGGTATATCGGTGTTAGTGGTTGGTTATGTTTGTTAATAGTTGTTATTTGCTGTTTTACCGCCAGTCTACCTTATGTTCTGCTGTAAGTTTAGAATTTACTAGCAGCACCCCGCGGTTTCACCCGCATAAGTTACGATCCCGTGGGAATATCGGGATAAAAAGTATCCTATGTGTTAATCCTGGTTATAAACTATCTGAGTGGCAAATTTCATCCAAATCCGTTCAGTAGTCTCAAAATCAAAATCGTTTATTTGTGATACATGGGTTACAATTACATGCAGGTGTTCGTTACATTAATTAAAAACTTATAAAGTTCATACCACGATCAGCCACTAGGGCATACAAATGATTAAATAATAATTTAATACAATAAAAATATGATTCTAAGATTCGAAAGATTTGACATAAATTGCATTTCAGATTAAGTATAAGATTAGACAGACACAATACAAAATAAATTTTCGTTATGCGGACATAAAACACTTAAAAAATTTCAAGTCTTTGCGTGAAAGAGTAACAAACATCCATCCATCCATCCATCCTTACAAACTTTCGCATTTATAATATTATTAGTAGCAGAGCTAATAAATACAAATTATAAATCATGTGTTATGTACCTACCTACGTCATTCATTTTATTCTTGGTATATTTAGGAAAACACAAGTGTTTTTATTCAAGTAAACTGTTAATTAGCTGTAACTAACGCTTAATCATGCAAAATGTTATTAATGGCTTGTGGCTTCAAATTATTAATATTTGAATACATATTTACTTGATTACCAATGTAAGAAATAAAAACTTCACATGAACTCCCAAGAAAAATCTGTTACTGACTGAAAAAACGGGATGATTTGCTCGGATGTTTTACCGTCAAATCAGCACTCAACAGTATTTCTGTATAAAAAAAAAATACAAACATCCGAATTGAGAACCTCCTCCTTTTTTAGAAGTCGGTTAAAAATGGTTTACCTTCAAATGCAATAAGATTTATGACAAACAAAACGTCAATCATCATAATATCGACCCTAAAAATAATAAACAAACATGTGAAACAACTTATCTGTGAACCAGTCGATCATTATTGAACAAAAAATGGGTGGGTCGATTGTTTTGATGACCAGTGTATAATATTATCGCATAACCATATTAACTCATAATATAGGATTTCACTTACTATTATGTTTTAACAGCAATGCCAATTTAACAGGTTATTGAAAAGTCGCAAGAGTGCTGGGGTAAAAGTGTCTGAAAGGACCTTTATGGTTACGAAAATATTTTATCATACATTTTCTTTATTTATATTTATTACAGTTTCCACCATTACCTAGGTATCATCTTAATGCTGCATAACACATTCACTTGGACAGCTTTATCTCCATGAAGCAAATAATATTAATTTAACTACAAATTCTCTTCCTCATGGGACAAGTTTACCGCTTCATCAAGAGCCTCCTACTAACAGATTACATCTGCAAGTCTCCGCATTTACGAGACAGTAAGATGAGTAAGATATGGTGGCGGTACCTTAGATGTACAGACAATTTGTTATGTCAGGCTGTCCAGTTGGTTACGACAGGTAAAATGGAGTAATATGCAGTTATATACAGTAATGTGTACGTCTTGTTTGTAGCTATGTTAATAACAGTAGATGTTTGATGAGGGTGTACACCGCAGCCCAACCCTTCGATGAAACGCGATGTTGTGCTATGTAGGTAATGTTATGTTACAGGATGTTTGGTTTCCACTGGCAATCAGGACATTTTTATTATTATCATCATCATTTCAGCCGAAAGACGTTCTCTGCTGGACATAGGCGTCCCCCAAGCACCGCCACTACAACCAGTTCTGTGTTTCTCGCATCCAGCAGATTCCAACCCGTGGGAGGCTTTCCAATGCTACGTTTACGGTACGCGGTCGCCATTCCAGAACCTTTCGGCCCTATCCATCATCTGTTCTGCGAGCATTGTGCCTACATTGCTTACCATGCCCAGTTGCCCACAGCATCCACTTAAGTTTGGCAATTCTTCGGGATATTTTTGTTACCTTGATTGGCAGCACATTTTAACATGTTATAATTCCGGCGTAACCGGACTGGAGACGATTCTATTACCATTACCTGGGCTGCTAATGAGAAAGACCTAGTAGTTATGTCAGAAAACTATGACTCGGGATCGAAGCGCTCAGACCAATGAGCCAGTGCTTTCTCCCATGTAGCTTTTCATCATCATCGTGCATCGTGTCCACGCTACTGACTCTATCATTGTTTACCTACTCCTTAAGACGGATCTTCCAAAAGATTTCTAAACAGATTGATCTTGAGAACACAGATCCATACTTAGCTGGCGGACTGTTGATAGCCGTAGATATTATCTGTCTAGTATTCAGGTGGACACGTTAGCTATTCGATTGATAGCATTCCGTATTCCCTATTTGCCGCTGATTAACATCGGGACTCGGGAGATGTAGGTAGGATACCTCTTTGGCCACAGATTGTGCATCCAACGTCATTCTTGTCCTAAAATGGTAGTCTGTAGAAATATACTGTTAGAGATTCACTCCCTTATTTATTAACGTTGATTATAGTTAAGTAATTATGAGCGTCTGCCTGACCATACATTTTTTGACGTTTAAACGTCTCTTAACTTCAAGCGACGTTTTTATATAAGGGGGAATAACCTATGTTCAGCCTGAGTACTGTTTAATTATGATAGGTTTATTGTTTCCTTCGTTTCTTTTTTTATCAAACTATTCGGCTTTCAACTTGACTTTGATCTTCTACGGGTTACTTTATCAATAAAATTCTATACATCATCTGGTTTCTTTAATCAAATTCATTCTACAAAGATATTGGACGTATGCCATCCTAATAATCCCTATGGACAGTCATTTATGGGTTTTACACATATGTATGTTCGGGTCGGGGTGATTCGGCACAGGCCGGGCGGTAAAATCGAATGTACGCATAATTTGCCGCCCGGAAAAATCACACTTCGATCACACCGTCTTACAAAATCACGTGTCGTTCAGAAACCCGCTCAGCATCTGTCACAATTGACATCTTCCGGCACAAATAGGATAAGTTCCCAGTCACAGGTAATTATAACCAGTTCCTGCTTTTACTACTGACTCTCTCTCACTGCACTTACGAGGCGTTTCCGTTTGGAATGGTAACGTTACCTTACCACTGGTTACGGAGGCCGTAAACGGAAGATAGATGTGATGGTGGACTTAAGACTAATAGCAGGAAGTTTCACTTGTCTGTGTACTGACGTCTAAGCCTTTTCGTGATGTCAGCTTAAGTGTTTTATATTCGTTTCGACGTAAACGTTGTTTCTTGTATGTCATTTGCAGGAGTAGATTAGCGAATTGAATTTTATAATATGCGTTTTACTTGTGCAGAATAAACAATTTTTGTTTTTTTAGAAATGAAAAGAAAAATTATTGTTTATTGTGTAATCTTGTGATGCATTTTCGATGCGGATAACATTTGTTGGTATTATAATTAGGTTTTGGATTATTTATACATGTGGGCTTATTTATTTATTACAACTGAAGACTGATTTGAGTTTAAAATATTGGAATGGATCGTTTTTACTCGCTCTGAGTTTAAATATGGGAGTAACTTATATATGTATATTATCATTTCTGTATTTTCTTAAATGCTATTTATAATATTTTCATAATCTGCCTATGAGAACAAAAAACCCAGGACTTACCAGTTTACATATATTATGACATTATCTTATATTATCTTTCACAATGACATTGGGATACAGTTCTCAAGATGTTTTTCTGCAACATGATAATATTATCTCATGTTATCTGAAAACATTTGATGTTGTTTATCTTTTAGTTGGTTATTGTGCGTTACATGAAATAGTTAATTTTCGTGCAGTTTTTTTTATGAAAAATTGTGTAAAATGTTGCATTGTGAGGAGGACTCTTTGAAAGTAAGTTAATTCTTGTTTAACTGTTTTTAACCGCATGTATTTTGAGTAATTCTTTTGAAAAAGATAAGTTACCTTAAGTATATTCTTCTTCACTATCTCATTTGCTAAACAAAAATGGCTAACAGATTTTTTTTTTGTTCATGGTTATTTCGAAGCCTTATTTTTGATGTAATGAATATGGTATGTTTATCTTACAAGGATCAAGACTTTCAACCTAAGCAGATACGTGTGACTGATGCGAAAACCATAATTTTCACACCGTGTTTGTTTACCAAATAGGACAAACAACAAAAAGTTCACAATAGATATCTAGTTCCTTACCATAGATAAACAGTTACGTATGTTAGGTACCCTGCTATCGATGACTCATCTCACAAGTGAATGAAGGCGGAATACTGAGCTATGACACCACATCTGGCGCCTAGGCATGTATAACGAGTACCTAGACGCCATTTTCAGCACCAGATTGGATTGATTGATTGTTCGATAGTGGTATCAACGGGAGCTAATTTTGGCTGGCACGTATATGAGGATAGGAGGCTCTCGTGCTAAATGATAACAGCCGCACGGGTCGATCGATAGTCAGTCCATGGGTCATCCATTACATACCGAGACCCCTCCGTGTCTCGGAAAACTTCTCAAGCCGTTGGTCCCGGCTGTCATTTGTAGATCTTTGACAGTCGTTACAGTCAGAGGCGCGAAAGTCTAACAACCAATCTTACCAAGGGATATCTTTATTACCCATTAACTGGATTGTGGAGGTCAGATAGGCAGTCACTTCTTGTGAAATACTGTTATGTAGCTCCGGTTAGACTGGAAGCCGACCCTAACATAGTTGGGAAAAGGATAGGCAGCATAATGTAGATGATGCCGTGCTAATATGTTAGATCTTTCTTATTTGTGGCTTTGTGAGAATGTTGTATGTAGGTATTCATATGCCAAAAAAAAAATAAACAATGGTATCCTTAAAGTTAATAACTGAAACTTAGGTGTACTTAACAGGAAATCAAATGATTAATATCGAAGACATGTGATATCTACCAACCCGCACTGGGCCCGCGTGGTGGATTACGGCCCCCTCCCTCTCACCGAGAGGAGGCCTGTGTCCCAGCAGTGGGAACATTATAGGCTGATTATGCTGTTATGGAAATGATTAATATTGTGTACAAAGGACAACATTCCATTAGACGATTGTTACAACCGTGCCCTGCTGCGATTGACCCCGTCTGGCCTACAGACACACATAACTTGTTTTACAGTTTATTAAATTACTATTATTATCTATCTAGGTATTATCTATGACACATAGCATAAACAATGGGATAGAGGCTCAGTCTTGAATCATGGTAATTCACCATAGCCTCCTACGCTGAATAAAAGGCGGTCAAGTGTGATTGTGTTACATCTTTATAGATTTGATACGTTCAATTAAATGTGACATAGTATTTTGATTGGTGTTGATTTTAATTATAGAAAAATTCGCCCTAGAATTCGAATTCCTTTGGTCCATAACACGGACATCGATAAAAAGCGTCTTGCGTCTTTCAACCTTCTTGCCTATTTTTGCCTTGCCTAGTATTTAAATTTCTTGAGTATTTTATGCTCAAATGTTTAATAATATAATAATAATAAATCTTTATTAATCCTTTACAAGTATTGCAGTACATAGTAGGTATATAAATTACACATGGTAAAATTACAGGTTTGCTACAATTGTAGTGGGTGCAGTTCTCATCTCCTAACTAGGTTACAGTATAACCTGTATGAAGGAGTGACAGTTCCGACAGTGATTTAAGCAAGGACATAAGAATCTCAGAATGAAGTAGGCTCGCGATCACTCCTTCACCCTAATCGCGTAACACATTGCAGGATATTTTGTAATCTATTGCTTAATACATGTTCGAAAAATTTGTCTGCTCAACAACGAAAATAACGCAATGAATGTTGTTGAACTGTCAAAATGAAAGCCATCGCTTTACCCCTCTGACACCACTGCACTGGTGTAATTCACAATAATTTACTGTTTACATCGAAAGCTTATCCTTGTGGACACCCTCACTTACGGAGCGCAAACATGGTCTTTAACAACGTCAAAAGTCCGCACTTGGAGTCTGTCAACGGGCTATGGAACAAACAGAACGCTAGGAACTCTATACTTCGTTCCAAAACACAAATAGCGGACGCTGGCCACATAATGTCGCATGTCGGAGCAGCAATACGCAAAAGCCACCGCTCCGTAGATCTGAAATTGCAGGAAACGATTACGCGGCAGGCCCAGAAAGAAATGTCGGGATGAGCTGGACTCCTTCTTAAAGGGGAGAAGGGAGGCCTTTGCCCTGCCGTGGAACAACACAGGCTTATAATGATGTAGCGGTATCTACAACGCCACATGCGAACAACGCGTCATACTGACGTCACGCAAATCCTGCATCTCGCAAGCAGAGTTTACCGCGCAATCAGCATAGATACAATTTCCCAACATCAATCGTTGGGCAATTGCCCGCCAGACACAACGCCTGTCTGGTCGGAGGATCCTCCCTTTTCTATGGAGGATGAGTGAACTTTACACCCTGTTCCTCATACCTCCAAACAAATGATAAATTATGTAGACTCTACCTTCGTTTTCCTAAACGGAACCCTATACAACGCAGCACAGCGCTACAGACCCACGCAAGAATGTAAATAATGTAATATGTATAACATTAGCGTACAATTGCGTTATATTGAATAGATCACGTAGATTGTATGTCGTGTGTCATGTCAGTGGTGCGACCGATTGTGTAAGGACAGGTCATATCTTAGTTTTCCTTTGACAAAGCTGTTTGTGTTAAGGACATAAAAGTGTTTCGACTGGGTCTGTGTCTGTGTTTAGCGTCCCGTACAGGACAGCTGAAGAAGGTACGTATTGAGTTTTTTTTTTCGTTAGCCAATATTGTCCCATTGCTGGGCAAAGGGATTCCCCAAATCCTTCCAGGAACTCTTTTCTCGCGCCACCTCGAACCAGCCCTCGCGGTACGCGTCCAGGTCATCTCGCCATATCTTTCTGGTATTGACATGATGTTTATATATTTTTTTTAATAAATAACTATGGTTATTGTATTTAAGAACAATAGCAATAGTGCGTCAGATATAGGGCGGGGCGTCACCGTCCTCTTGTTCTTGTTAGTTGGTACGGTCAACTCACATCAACTCGGTATTTTGGTGTAGGTCAAAACGATTCTTTAACATAAGCATAATCCGACTGTGATGTTCCCACTACTTAGGGGGAAACGATTATTTGATCAGAAAAAATTGCGCCTTAACTGGTAACTTGTGTGGCTGGTCTTGTCTGTCTGGTGAACTGGTCTTCCCTTGGAGTGTTCTACGCCTTTAATTCAGTCAAACGAATTGCGACAGTGTAAGCAATTTTTTCGGCATTATAAACTGCTACACAATCTTGATGGAACCATGTTACTCCTTATGGGTAAAAATGGCGAGAATTTCTCGTGCAGTTAGTGCGGCTTTAAAAGGCTACGTACTACATAGTGTTCCCTCTACGTCGTAGAGGGTAGGGGCAGCATCCCCAGTAATGTAGTGAGAGAGTCTGGTGGCATCTACAACGCTACATGCGAACTACACACGAAAAACCTGACGTCACACAAATCTTGCATTGCGCAAGCGATTAAGTTAACCGCGCGAGTAGTATCAACGATATCAACTGTGGGCAGTAGACTATCAGCCACAACACCCTGACTGGTCAGAGGATCCTCCTATTTCAATGGGGGGTCCTTAGCACTCATTGAAAATGGACTTTACAGGGACCCTGTTCCTCATACCTCTATAAGTTTATAATAGTGCATGATATTCCTTTCATCATTTCAGCCGAAAACCGTCCTCTGCTGGACATAGGCCTCCCCCCAAGCACCTCCACTTCGACCGGTTTTGTGTGTTTATTTACTTACTTAGTATCTGTAGATTACAAATGTTACGTAGAATTTAGAGGTTCCCAAGTGTTTATGTTCCATTATGTAATTGATTTTTGGCCAAGGAACCAATAAAATCTATCTTTTAGTCTAGTACATTTCCCTATCCTTTGCTGCTATAAATGTAACTGCTCCATGCTCGACGGCAGGCGGTCGGAGTGTCAACACATCCCGCTGTGGGCACAGTTTACTGTCGTGCTCGTTCGAAGGTGGACGGCCCTGAAAGAGAAAGTACCGTGACTAAAATGCTCTGGTCTAATATACTTGCATATTGTAACGGCTGTAATCCACCACGCGAGCCCAGTGCGGGTTGGTAGATATCACATGTCTCCGAATTTTTGGTTCTAGGACACGCCGTTTCCTCACGATGTTTTCCTACACCGTTTTGAGAGCAGTGGTAATGAAATAATTTACACAAAGTAAAGTGCCTGCCTGGGTACGAACCCACGACCTACAACTAATCTACATTTAAATTTCTTTAGGTAAAAGTGTATTCAGAAGACTGATAGGTAAGCAAACCAAAAGTAAGTAGTAAGTACCTCATTATCTCGAAGCACTGAATCAACGCGATACTAACCCATTAAACACTAGTAGGTACTACCACGATAAACTAATAATATCATAAACACAGATTAGAACACTTGCGTACACGGTTATTGACTTTAAGATAATAACTGATAATGACTATTGCGATGGACTGCTCGCCCCTTATCTTATCGCTCACACCTCCTCATTAGACTAGAGCTTTTCGCCCACGTGTGACGTACCACACCGCCCCTTAATGGCACCAATGAATGAAAACATCGAAAGCGGCTTACCTGTTGAGGTGATAATGTGATTCGTAGCACCTGCTTTCAACATACTCATACATTATTTTTAGATTAAAAACTCTATCGACCGATACTCAACTCTATTTGTTTTCCTCCCGATTAACTCAATTTTATTTATTTATTTATTTATTATTCCCACGATGGCAATCCAAAATTCACTTACAAAACCAGCTCTGTGCGTAGTCTCGATAAACATGGAAGAAAAATCTGAAATTCTTTCTACCATAAAACTCACTGCGACAGAACAATAAAAATCAAGAATCAAATCTGCACGTATCGAGAAAGCTCCTTATTTTTCAGCCATGACCACAGAGTACTTTTTGTTATACTGAAAGTCACGGCGTGATGGGCCGTCGTGACTTTCAGTATACAGAACTCTCAGTTCCTCGCACCTTTTTGGTATAAACCCAACAACGAGAGCACCTCCCATTAGGATTGTGAAACGATTCCACTCAAGTCATAATAGACACTTAAAAATTGCGTCAACATTAGCTAGAAAGTTACGCATTATTTGAGTAAACCAGAGATTTCTACTAGAATCTTATCAAACCGGTTGTGTATGCATCACATGCTTCTTTTATTTTTATTATGTAAGGCTATTGTTGGATAATCAAGGATTCTCTCAAGTGAACACGGCCTTGGCTTTGTCTCTAGCTCTCATATTTTATTTTATAGAGGGTGGCTAAATAATAACAGCCGGACGGGTTGGTTACGCTTGCCGCGGTCGGTTCGTGGATGGGTGACCACCCATTACAGATCGAGATCCCTCCATGCCTCGGAAAGCACGGTAAGCCGTTAGTTCCGGCTGTCATTCTTACATAGATCTTTGACGGTCGTTATGGGTAGTCAGAATCCTAAAAGCCAGACAACCAGTCTCACAGAGCGGTATCGTGTTACCCAGACACTGGAGTTGTGGAGTTCATATACGCATTCATTTCATGCAAAAACTGGTATGCATCTGCATCCCGTATGACAGAAAGCGGACTCTAATATAGTTGGAAAAAGCTTGGCAGATTTTTTGAAACCTTAAACTGTTCTCCTACTTATGTTTGGGGAGGAAAGCTGCTTTCAGCACATGTGTTGGAGCTCAACCTTGTCAATGGAATGATTGCCCGTAGGCAAATCGTTTAGTGGCAGTCGTCACACATTCCTTTGCCATATATGCTCGATTTATAAAGAGCGAGAAATCGAGAATTCATAATTATACTTTTACGGGAGAAGAATGCATTATAGATAGCAGTTACATAACTCCATTACGCAGGCAAACGTAACATAACAAGTTAATAGACAATAAACTCGTCCGGTGCATCTCGCGAACAATTATGGAGTTATCCTTTAGCCCTTTACATATTCCAAGGTTCGCTCGTGACGCAGCTAAACAAACATGTCTGACACGCATATACACTAGGTGTCCCACTACTTATGCGTCCTTGCATATCTTAGGCCCAACTTCCACGACACTACTCAAAAGTAATGTGGTACAAATTCAAATCACCGACGAGTAGCCAGAATTTCGTCACAGCGCTAATATTTCAGTAGAGAGGATGTTGCTAATCCATTGCTTCATAATGTTCGGAAAAATTGTTTACTCAACAAAGTGAATAACGCAATGAATGTTGTTGAACTGTCAAAATGAAGGTTATTGCTACTGTTAGTGTGGTACGCAATTACCCGCAGACCGAAACTAGTTGCAGCCAGACCCGTAACAACGAACTACCTGTAGGCAATACAAATATTTGTTACGCGCGGGAATCGAACCCGCGACACACAGCGCAGCAGTCGATCGCTCAGCCACTGCGCCAACCGTGTCGTCTATTCCATATGGAATAGACGACACTAAAATAGGTAAGTGGCCGTTACCTATTTTAGAGTGCTATACACGGACCTTTTGGCGCTTAAATGACATTGACAGGGCCCCTGAAAACCTTTCGAAATTGTATTGAAAAAACAAGATGGCGTCGTTACGCCAAAATATCCTTGTAGGCACTGCTCTATCTCTGAGGGGCAATTGTTATAATTTTAAGAACATTCTATTCAGATCTGTCTCAACCTGTAAAATCCCTACATTTTTGACATTGATTGTCGCTGAGATGAGAATACGACTAGATTTTGAACGTTTGTAATTACGGAAATTGGCCATCTGATTTTGATCCCCTGTAAAACCCACCATTGAAATATTAGTCCTGTGAGTGTGACATTCTGGCTTGGCTACTCATTGGTGATTGAAAGTTTTTATAACACGTTATTTTTGAGTACCGTCGTGGAAGATCGGCCTAAGCCAATATTCTCGTTAATTCCACACGCGTTTTGATTATTTATATATTATGTATTTGCATCAAGTTCTTGTGTGATTAGAATGATCTTAGATCCATGTAGATTGTCAGGTAGGCTAGACCTATTCATTATTGTATTTGATTTGCATATGCAGGAGCTGACCGTTTATAGAATTACATTGTTCTCTATGTTATGAATTAAACCGTCTTTTGTTAACGTGTCTCGTGTTAACTTTACCTGTCATTCTAGATGGTCTGTCTGTTTTATCAATAAATAAATCTATTTCTGAATGCACAGGACATGCGTTGTCGCTATGATATAGCAATGATTATAACGCACTGAGTGCCACCCGGGCCATGTGGCGTCGTAACGCCACGCCGCATACGACGTCGTAGCGTCTCGAAGTTGGGTGTGTCAGTCTTTTATAGTACAAACAACACTGCACTCGCACCCCAATATCGCTTCCCGCTTCGTCTCTCCAGTCGCCTTGTCTGTTGACCGTGCGTTGCGACGTCGCAACGCTCCGTGTGGCATGTCACTGTGGTTGATGAGGATGACGTAGCGTCACCGCTCAGACATCACAACGCGCCGACAACATATCGTGTGGCTTCGCACTACGGAACAGATTATCTTTAGGTACCTACTCACCAGTATTATTTTCAAAGTCTTCCACTCCTGCTTCCTTATAAGTGTCTTTCTTAGGCCGGGTTCTGTTTTAGAAAAGTTTGGCCCATGTTATTTTGTCAATGTCAATGCCATCTTATGAATCAGAGAGATTAATCATTTAGATGTTTGTAATCAAATCAATCATGCTTGTTATAGCGAGGCCCCTCTGTTACTCGGTAACATCGGCCTCAGAGTTATCAAAACATTGAGACAATAGCTCGCTGTAGGCCAATGAACTAGAAACATGTTCCTCTATCCAATAAAATGGCGTCATTTACAGGGTGTTTTATGTTCGTCGCAGGTTTTCAAATATTGACTGAAATTACGATTAATGGTTTTGTTCCAGTAAATCTTCCCATAGATGGGCTAACGCCTCTTTAGTTTAAGGGTCTACATCTCCTGTGTCGTAGTGATTAACAACGATTTTTTTTATAGGCTACACTTTCCACTACTGATCAAAGTCCTCCCCCAAATCCTTCCATGCATCCTTTTCTAGCGAATAATCAATAAAATGAAGGAATGAATGTTATTTTCGTCGGTAGATAACAATATTTTCCCCCTCATGTTTAAGCATATCTGGTGAAAGAGTGTACCATTAACACATATGATACAGTCGTGAAAAGTTCGCTTCAGTTTGGTAGCATATTGGCGTGATCATAACTCATGCGAGCAGCATCAAGTTAATTAGCCTCGCCACATATTATGGTCAACAATGACAGTGGGAGGACAGCTATCGAAGCCACTCTAATATGTTAATCGATGCTCATCATAATACTAATTATTCCGATCGATTATGATCTTGTATTAATATTAAAGCTACGGCCTGTGTGTGCCGTATGTGGCACATAGATGGCATCAGTATGATGTCATTCCCATGTTCGTTTGAGGAGGCTAACTCGGAGACATCTCGGTTGCGTAATGCATTGTGCGTGGCTGCTGTTTTATGTGAAGGTTTATGATGAGTGACTACTTTCCATGACGGGTCTTTAGGGTTATCAAATCATAGTTTATTTTTTTTAAACGGGTTGAAAGTTTGCACTTGGTGGATGTCGAATTTACAATGCCTCCGAATTTACAAAGCGTGAGCAGTGGTGGCTCGAACCCAGGTAGGCGTATTTCTTTGTAATATGTCTTAATATAACATTGCAAGGTATCATTTGCCCAGGCACGCACTTTACTATGTGTGTTTACTCAAAACGGTGACGGAAAACATCGTGAGGAAACCGTCATGTCCTAGAACTTAAAATTTGACGACATGTGACCAACCGGCACTGGGCCCGCATGGTAGATAACAGCCCACTCCCGTGACACGTCCCTCTCGAAGAGGGACATACCGCATCGTCGTCGTATCAGACCGTTGCTTAAGTAGTACCTAAAGGCACTCCATCCAATTTACAACCATTGCTATATTTCGGAAAAAAAAAACGGCACAAATCATGTAAAATATGGATGGTTGTGTTAATGTTCATGAAACATGTTTCATGAGATAACTGTCGAACTTTCTCTGATTAGAATCGGATGCAGTGCAGCCGTGCAACGAGCTCTTTTAAAATGTGACTTCTTGAGCAATGTTTTTAGAATCCTTTCTAAAAACATTGCTCAAGAAGTCATATTTTTACATTATTCTAGAGTTCCTCATTACATATGTCTTAAGAATAAAATCACTAATTAAGATAAGTCTCCACCTAATCAAAATGTTTAAAATGTCTACACAGAAAGTTACATATAATTAAAAATGTTATACAATTTTAATAGTTTTTTTTATCATAGTTCCTCTTAATTAAACCATCTGCCATCTATATAATCTCTTCACCACCCATGGTTGACAGGTAGAGAATGCCTAAGGTATTAAGTCCGCCTTTGTACCTTTTTTGTGTGCGAAAAGTTTAATGAAATAAATAACTTTCGTGAAAACTAATACAAGTTCCGTATGTATGTGGTTTAGATCCGAACGGGGGCGATACCGTTCGAAATGTCACGAGCAGTAGATCACGTAATACATACGAATGGCGCTTATCATGCAGTTATATATGCACATAGAACCTTTATCTGTGTGTAAATAGGGTTTAGAATGGATTAAGGTGGAGTGTTTATAAAGTTGTAAAACATTTTACGCAACTAAACTGAGATTACGCGCAATTTTAGTGGGATCGCGTTGTGATGCTCTGATTACAATGATAAATTGTGTGCCGGTAACATTGTGGCTGCCTGCACCGGTAGCGGGTAGGATGAGAGGAAGTGGCTTTTTTAAACGGTTAAAATCATGTTTGATATCGACGGCTAGTCTTATTTCTACTTGCGCTAGTCGAAACATGTGTCTTAGATTATGTTTTTCGACTAGCACATTTAGACATGTTTTCTAAAAGGCCAATATGGAATATGGCAATGAGCCTGTGAACCTACTCATTACTACCTATTTCAGCTTAAAAGATTTTAAGCTGAACGTTGACGCTGACGTTGGGCGGTTATCCCGTCTTCCGATGCAAGTAAATGATGCTAGTAAATAGTATAGCGCTTGGTTGTCCAGGCTAGATTTGATCCAAAAGTATAGCTAAACAATGCGCTGCTCGGTATGACCACTACCTTCTTTTATGTTCTTTCTTTGTTTATTTTTCTTGTAACTAAATAGACAACCGGTTCTCAACTTCAAAAACTTTGCCTGCGATGTCAGCTTTATTACGTGGCTGCACACTGAGGATTTCAGTCAACACAGCGAGATACAGCGCACCATTCTACCCAGTCGCTGCTAACTAGTACGTACAAATCTTAACAAAGATATCGTTTAAAGGATTTTCCTCATCACGTGTCAGAATGCTCCTCAAGTCTTAAGTCGTGCAAGTGACGTCGGTAATGCGCTAAATTGTTATGTAAATGCCCGGGCGCATGTATAAATAACAGATCGTGCGGCGGGTAACAAGGGACATCTGTGGCTCTGCGTTAAGTACGGGCAGCTTGGCTTGTTTGCATGCTTCAAATGTGAAGTGTAAAGCTAGATCCTTTGTTTGAGCTGATGTTTTCCTGTCTTAAGTGCTTGGAAAGTTTCTTTATATTCAGACAAAGCTAGCAGCTATGCTATCTGTCTAAGCTCGTTCGCCATAAATGTTTCTAGAGCCCAGGATCCTTGGATAGGAAAAGAAGTAGCTATGATGTCAAGTTTCATTTACAATGAAAGAGGTGGCATTCTTATAAGTAGACCAACAAATTAATCAACCCCTCCATGAAAGGAGATGCCATCTAGTCAGAACACCGATAAAAACAAAAACACTAAAACGCTTTTCCTTTGTTTTCATTCAAAGATACGGTTTGTTTGCATTAAGATTTTCCGCCACAAATTCTCGTTACTGGAATTTTCCTGCCATTGTGCCTTCCAATCACAACCTGCACGTTTGTCGACATATTAGTATTGACGCGCATATGTTTATTATCTCTGGCTGCAAGTGTTTGCGACGTGCCACAATGTTGTGCACGTCTGACTCATAAAGATCTTTGTTATTTGCGTTGCATAGCTAAGTATGGGGAGCACGTTATTCTCCCTTATGGAGGGACCTTCAGAAATTATTGACGCGTGTCTGTTTGTTTTGATGTTTGACATTCATGAGATGTCAGGACTGGTTTGAGAACATAAAGGATCTTCCTTAGTGTAACGCTTTCCGGGTTTGTTTCCAGGATGTTCTTAAGGAATGAGTTAGTCTTTGGAGAGGTTTCTATTTATAAATGTAGGGCTATCTTTGTCGGCATTTGCAGTGTATGTTCTCTACAGTCCGCAACTTGAATATTTAATCTAAGGTTCTTCTCCTCTCATATTTAGGCCTGACTACTACACACACACTACACTAACTGGGTTGTGGAGGTCAGATAGGCAGTCATCATCATCATTAGCCTATAGCAGTCCACTGCTGGACGTAGGCCTCTCCTATTAGGTACACGCCATTCAAGTCAGATAGGCAGTCGCTCCATTTAAAATACTGGTATACAACAGCATCAGGCGAGACAGTTGGGAAAAGGGTAGTCACTATGATGATTTAGGCCTGACGAAAAGACAATGACGGGAAGGTACAAAACGTAGACAGCACAGTTTCTTGCACAGCTTAGAAAAAAAAGCACGAAAGTATTACACTTGCGAGCTGTCATCTCAAGAAGCGACACCAGCAGGTGTAAATAAAAACCATTTAAGGCGATGACTTAGGGAACGGCGCGCGGATGCAATTTTTACTCTCATTACCGAGTGTCGGTGACTGTACAGTAATGACGTTAGATGTTAAGATTCTTTCTTATGGTCTAATGGCCTGACCGCATATATAAAGCCCTAGGAAATGCAAATAATAAAGTCTCTTTGACTGTTGAGAAAAAAAGGTTAAAAACTATTGGACTTTTTTCTCGAGTTTTTTTAATTGTATTTAACTTTTATCTCTTTATAGGATGCAGCTTTTCTCGAGATTAGTTTGTGTCTGTGTTAATGTGACTTTGCCATATCTCAATAAATCGGATAATTTATTGATAGCAATTGCACCAGTAGGAAAAACCATTGCTATCCTATGTAGACTCTGAGACGTTGCTTATCTCCCCGCATAAGTCCTGCGAGTTAATTGAGTGGTTGCTTCGCTAGTTGCTGATAAACCGACAACCTCTTATTCGTTACGTATTGCAAATTGCAACCTTTACTCTGATAAGATTAGCCAGGATGTAGTTGCAATGACTATAGTTAGAGATATATGTATATACTTACAAATAGTGAAAATATGCTTTCCTATCCTACAGTGGGCCGGACATCGACGCGCAACATGTTAGTATGAATTCAGGGGTTATTCCACAAATCGCCATTGAGAATCCCAATTGAGGTCTCATATAGTACATAATGGCGATTCTCAATGGGAATTTGTGGAATAACCCTGGATTCAGTAGATGATTCTGAACTTTTCTGAAATTTTTAATCGGTTATTTTACTAAAAATGATGTTTCATAGAAAAATGCAATATCAACGCGGTCAAAATGTATGGAACAGCTAATATTTAAAAAAAATTCTTCGTTCGGTGGTCTAGAATCATATACTAACTTCATGGTTACAGTTTCCGCGTTGATGTCCCTGCCACCCTGTATACACCATACTTAATTACAACGCTTTTCATACATACGTACAATACCTTTAATTTAAGTATAGTGATGACGTTAGAAGCTTCGTGACGTAACTGTAGCATGTGTCCTTAACTTGTAAGGGAAAGATGAATTCTATTGGCTACACAATACGTATGCTACTCAGTGAAAGCAAACTGCCAATGACACATCTAATAGTGTGGGTTCAGAAGTGCATGGTTGAGACTTTTGTAACCAAATGTTGTATTACCATCTCTTTAGAAATTCGTGCACCTTTCAATGAAGACTATAATGATAAAGCACATTAGATAACAAATTGGCGTGCATTCGCCGCAAATGATGCGCGCACGCATCCGCCATTACCGCGTCATTATTACAGGTAGACATTGACACAGTTCACTAGTCGCTTTTTTACTACTTGACCTTAACAGTGATGTTCATTTGTTTATTTATTGTTTTATGATTGCTGAAGTCATTAAAATATGTTATTTTTTAAATGAGACAGATTAATTCCTACTTCCGTGTTGATCTCAGTTTTCTTCCAGTAGGTCTGCTCCAAGAGTATCTGATGAAAATGTAATGAAATGGATCAGAAAACGTACCTGTGGATGGATGGCAATTTAGTGCTAAATCGCGTGCTATGATTTGATTATTTGAACACTTGATTCTACAATTCTTGATTCGATGAGATTCTCTTCTGATAGCATTGACTTGGTTGTAGCGTATCTTGCAGAGAAAATCAGATTTTGTTCAATTTTATCTTCTTTCTATTGAAATGAAATTTATTTGCAATAATTTTAGTACATTAAAAATGCTCGGTTTTTTTTTAACAGTGTCTATTACAATTCGATGAAACTAGCATGCAAAATTATTGATTACACGAATGAAATAAATGAAGCTAATAAAATTGGTCCATAAATCATAGTTATTTTTAAATGTCAATTAATTGTCAATTTACTAAATACTCCTTCACAGAATAGGACGATTTTTCTATAAACCATTTGAATAACGCTGTTTTAAATCGATTGATTGGCAGTTCCCTATACGATTTTGGCAGTTTATTAAATATCCTTGTAACCATTGGATTATTGCCGGTGCTATAACAATACGTAAAACATTAGCGTTTTGCGAGAATTTCAATTTATCTCACAAAAATAGTGTCCTTCCTTTGCGAATCTGTAGATTTAAATTAATTATGCATTCACTGTTTTATATTTAAATTATTATAACGTGGCCCATACTTGTATTCAATAATAACATTTTCTGTAAAAACATTTAAAATTAACATAAATTATGATAGTATTGAATGCATCCGTTATGGTAATCGGATGTGACGTAACGTAGGTCATTGGGGAGGCCGTTTTGATAAAGATTAGCTAATCGTTTTTATGATTATTTTATTTATAGACGATAAGGAAGTAAGATGTTCGCTTTCTAAAGTCGGTAGGTAGTATTTAGTTTCGATTTCAAGTGTAGTAAGAAATTGAACTTATGTCATACCTAAGTTTTCCTAATTAGGCGACTTTATAGATTTGACGGTTACCTTACGAGCAGTGGCGGCCTTAGGGGGTGGGCAGCAGGGGCAGCAGGGCTACCGTTCGCAAGTGCGAGTGCAAGTGCACGGTGCAATAACCCGAGTAGAAAAAAAATACATTTAAAACTTTATTTTATCCTGCCTGCCTTTTCCCAACTATGTTGGGGTCGGCTTCCAGTCTAACCGGATGCACCTGAATACTAGTATTTTACAAGGAGCGAATGCCTTCTGACCTCCACCACGCAGTTACTTTATTTTATCCTTAGGTATTAGTTAAAAACCGCCTGAGTCCCCAGTCCTGGGGGCATCCCAATCTCGACAACTACCTTTTAATGAAATACTAAACAAGGCTAAAACATGTTCAGTTAGTAAAAAGTAGTTTGTAGTTGGAGGCCCCCAAATATATATATATATAGTATATACAAACAATAAACAGTAGGGCTAACATTTTCAAGCTCGCTACGCTCGCTCTTGAGAAACAAATGATTGTAGGATACATCAATCTCTTGATTATAGATATTACAATAAGGTCTTAAATATACATAAAAAAGTAACAAGTTACTCCTATTTTTGTATGAACGGTCTAAAGTCGTGTAACCTTCTCAAAGCGGAAAGCGGATCGCTATGCTCGCGTTTCCTGCATTCTCAGGTATTATTTGGGTTTTTTATTTATTTATACATTGAATTTCTCATCATACCTACAAATACCTACTTTCAATTCACATGCTTTGCGCAAAGGACAAGGGCCTCGCGAAGATCTGTCGTCCGGAACCCCGCAATAGTTAAGGCCGAGTGTACTACGTGACAATGGATGTGCGAATAACACTTGTGCGACAAAACTGGCCGCCGCTGGTTACGTGTTTTAAAAATTAGTAGATATTTATAACAACTTACATACTACGGAACAGTTAATAGAGCGGTATTCATTTGTTTGGAGTGTTTGAAACCGAACATTGGTTTAGTTTTTCGAATAGTTTGACTCCGTTCACCTTTGATTGGTGTTTGATGTGAGGGCAGCTTCTTACGCGCTTACGAAACTTCTTGTTCTTCCGACCCACACCGTCACATCGTGTCACCTTTTTCTTGTTGATCGGCTCTTGAGGGTCATAGCATGATGTTAAATAACATATAGCCTTCCTCAAGAGTTGGGCTATCGAATGCAAACAGATTTTTTCAAATCCAATTGGTAGTTTCAGAGATTAGCGCGTTCAAACAAACTTGTTAGCTTTATTATTAGATTATCACTTTGTGACAAGAAGTTGGAAGTGGCTCGCGTTGTTTTCCTCTTTATCTGGGCCAGCAAAACGGAAACCAACACAAAAGGTACATTAAAACTTATGTGAACAAACTAATGAACATTAATATTCCTCTACTTTTGTGGCTACAAGCCTGAACTCATTCAATATTATAAGCAATCTCAAACCACTGAATGCACAATAGATACATACACATAACCATGGCTGACTTCTGTGCAGATCGGAACGTAATTTCTCAATCCAGGTTCGCACACTGCTCATCTTATGATGTAACAGATAACAATCAGGTTAGTTACGCAACGTAAAACGGAACGCATCCGATTTCGGTCGACCGCTAATTATTTTCTACGCGCTTCGGGGGTTTATTTTTGTTTCCGTGTATTGGCAGCACTGATGCGTTCTGATTTTGAATTAGTGCTAAATTGCTAATAGACTTTCTTGGTCTATTACCCGTATTCTAGAATAATGCTCATGCGTGATGCGTGGTTTAAGAACGTAAGCATGAGGAATTCAGAATTACGAGAACGTAAGTATTCATCATTATCATCATTTTAGCCGAAAGACGTCCACTGCTGGACATAGCACCTACCAAAACTGTGTGTGTATATGTCCGGGTATCTGGGAAATTAATTGTTAATAAAATGGACACCCTACGTCCATTTCGCGTGTTATAGCTATTTCATACAATATACGGGCAATTAAAGTTGGTAGCCAATTTGCCTAACAACTAATTACTCTGACTTTACATACCTATCTTGATCCAAGTCTTTTATACAGATTCTTCAATATCTAAAGCGCAAGGTACCTTGTTGTCCCTACATTATATTTAATAAGATTATGCAACGTTCTCGGCATGCTTCCTAGTTCGTGAGCCGAATTACAAAACCCTATAAATGGCAGAGCTTGACATTTGAAAAGCTAATGCTTGGACGAAGAGCGCATGCTCAATGTTTGTGTCACTCTATACTTAGGTAGTAGAGATGTGATAACGATAGGAATTGTCGTCGTTAATGTAATTTTTTATACCTACAAACTTTATGTACGCCGTTATTGGCAAAACATGGACGCTCACAACATCTATTAATTAGTACCTCGCATGTCTGATTAGTCAGTAAACGCATGTTGGACAAATAAATTATCTTTATCGTCTATTCAGCTTCTGCTTAATTTTCGACCGAGATTTTAAACTTAAGATGTTAGGACTTATTATTGGGGTTTAGGAGGGGGTTTGATATTAGGGACTGCCAAACTATTACAGTTTTTAAAAGAGGAGTAAAAGAACACTATCTTTCCAGTTCCAAAGTAAGGTATCCTCCTGAGGTACTTTTGAGAAATATAAATTAAGTAAAAGAGTGTTGTTTTGTGTTGCATGTTTGTAACCTTCTTATTCTCATCTTATCCTATACAGCATGTATCAGAATTTTGTGGTCATATTTGAGGATCATAAGGAGAATCTAATAAATATTCAATATGTATCTACAGATTTACCTCAATTTACAAGATTTACATGAATTTACAAGTTTTATATTAATTTACCAAAATCAAAATCAAAATCAAAAGTCATTTATTCAAATTAGGCTGAGAATCAGCACTTTTTGAACGTCAAAATTACAAAAGACAGTCCCCCAAAAACGCCCGCCCTTCACCACTTCCTAGTGCTATCGCTGGGAAGAAGAAGTGGCGCAACAAACTCCCCAGCAGCACAGCTGTCTGTTCAATTTAAAAAAAATACGAATGTATACAATACTAGGTACTTATGTTCGGTAATTAACATTACAAAACCAGAACATAAAATTTAATTATTTGCCATAATATGTCAGCTAGCCACGCTAATATACCAACAAATATAATAAAAACTATACGTACTCAAGCTAAAAAATAATTAATTAAAATGTAAATTAAAAAAAAAACTTACTACCCAAATAAAAGCCTCCAGGCATAAAGGGCGTGACAGCTTACACATTTATGCATTGCTGGGTTCTAAGACCTGGCAGTAAGCTAATTCTGGAGAAGGAACATAAACATTGTCTTGCGTTAAACTAGGGTGACCAACTATTCTTATCGTCTAAGTAGTCGTTGATGGAATAGTATGCCTTTGAACAAAGGTTGGATTTTAGTTGAGCTTTAAACGCATTAAAAGGCAAGGCTAGAAAAGAAGAGGGTATCTTGTTATAAAAGGTTATACCAAGCCCAACAAATGAGTTATGAACCTTATGAAGCCGGTGAAAGGGGGCACGTAGTTTGTCCTTATTTCTAGTGTTAACACTGTGAATATCACTATTTTTAGTGTACAAGTGTAAATTTTGCCTAATATATAAAATGTTGGCAAGGATGAATTGTGATGCAACCGTGAGAATACCAATATCTTTAAAGAAATCTCTTAGAGAAACTCTGGCACCTAGCTGGTAAATTGCTCGAACAGCTCGCTTTTGAAGGACAAATATATTTTGTATATCAGCGGCTTTGCCCCACAGCAGAATACCGTAGGACATAACGCTGTGAAAATAACTAAAATAGACTAAACGAGCTGTATCAACGTCAGTGTATTGTCTTACTTTCCTGACGGCGTAGGCAGCCGAACTGAGCCTTCCTGCTAGACTTGATATATGAGGTCCCCACTGAAGTTTGGCATCTACTGTTAGTCCTAGAAAAATTGCCGAGCCTACAGTTTCAAGCACCTCTTTATCTAAGACGATGTTGGGTCCTAGGTTTCTAACATTCGGTAAGGCGAACTTTACACATTTGGTTTTCTTGGCATTGAGAACTAAGTTATTTGACGTAAACCAATCTGTAACTATTGAGAGTGCACTGTTTACGTCGTCAAAATCTTGTCTATTCCTGTCTACTTTAAAAATAAGAGAGGTATCATCTGCAAACAGTACAACATCACAGATGCCCGTCAAATGGAATGGTAAATCATTAATGTAAACTAAGAACAAGAATGGACTCAGTATTGAGCCTTGCGGAACACCTAACTGAACTGGTAGCCCGGATGACTTCACACCATTAACATCTACACATTGGACCATTTACATCAATATTTTTTACGGAAATATTGTTGTAAAGGTACTGTTTGATCAGTAGTTACTCATACCTAATGATTGTCGACAAAACCTCAGGCTTAAGATCATCCCAAGCACTTTCAGCGACAGAACTGGGTGGTTTGGGATGATGAATTTTAAGCCTGGCTCTCAAGATTGTTAATCATAAGGCCAATTTTCGTAATTTAAAACGTTCAAAATCTAGTCGCAGTCTCATCTCGGCGACAAACAAATGTCAAAATGTAGGGAAATTAGAAGTATTTTTTGACAGATTGAGACTGAGATCAGACAGTGAACGTTCTTAAAATTACGAGAATTACCCCTCAGTTTGTATCTTCGACTTTTTGTGCTACTAGATAGAACATCACTATTTTGTGTGCAGTGCAGACTATGCGGAACTGTCAAACGTCAGGTGTCATACTTTACATTTGTTTGATCATAAACAATTGCTCACGTTGGCAGTCGGCTCTATGGTCACATTAACGGTGAGGGGTTATTCATAGCAGGCATACCTACCTAAACCTTTGAAATTGGAGTGAAGAGAAGTAGATTAAGAATAGAGAGCGTAATGACCAGCAGACTGAATTACGTATTGTTTGCGTGGTCCATTTTAAGAACAAATCCATTATTTTTTACTTCTTAAGTTTAGTTACAGTATCAGAATCTTACATCAGTTAACTACAAGAACTTATGAATAATGTCGAAATGCAGTGTCCATAAACAATATGAACTATTGTTTCATTGTCTATTGCTTATGTATTTTTTAATGTAATTTAACGGTAGCAGACGTGAGTGGCCATTCACTTGTGAAGTAGTGAGTAACCATGAGTTACTCATACGGACGTAGATTATGACTGATGTTTGTGTACACAGCTGTTCAATAGTAGCAAATTGGTAGGTACTAATATTTTTGTCAGCGCTGATATATGAGTTTTTAAAACATAACACGTTTAAGCTGCTTTGTTCAGTGAGTTCCATTCTTGATTAAAATATTAATGATTTGATTGATCAATACAACACACCAATATTAAGTAGAAACATCACTGTCACTACATACCTATATTGTCATAAGTACAAAGTCCCCCCGCCGCGCCGCGTCTGTCTGTCTGTCTGAACGCGATAAATTCAAAAACTACCGAACGGATTTTCATACAGTTTTCACCAATAGACAGAGCGATTCATGGGGAAGCTTATGTGTTCACAACACAACACATTTAGGTTTTGTGTAAATTGGTGATAATATGACGATGATTTTGAAGATACTGGAAACAATCATTGTCATTTTTTTATTGGAAAGGCTGTACCCCAAAGTTGGTCCCATATAAATTTGTAAAAAAAATCCAACCCTAAGGGTGGGAAAATAGGGGTGATTTATTGTTCACTCACAGATTTGAATGCTGAGTTGTGTATTATTACTCTACTCAGTGCCACACATGCCTGCCCTTTGGAAAACAATTAGTAGGTAGATTATAGCCACAAAACATTATAAAATAAAAACTTTTTAACAAAAAAATTGAACCGCCGAAAAAACTGAAAAGCAAAAAATAATAAATCTTTTTTATTTAACCTTAAACACTAAGTTCTTAAACTAATGTGTAATTTTTTTGGTTAAAAAGTTTTTTTATTATTCGATTCTTTATCGACAACGCGCATTGCACGTAATTGATACTTTGCGTCCGAATGTCAAATGAAATCGATTACGATCAGCATCGAGTGCAGGCTACAATGGAATTCATTCCATTATGCGTGGATGTGGGTTTCAAGGTCGGAAGGTAGCGGATCGGGAGTAGGTCTGCTGATAGTATCCATCTTGATAATATGGAGCTAGACGAGGAATACTAATTAATTAAGTTAGCACTTTTTTACGGCAAGTTTGTATAACAATGAGTTTTTTGTCATATATAATTTTAAATATTAAACGCCCATGGAAGATCCGTTCTTGTTATTTTGTATTCAATCTACCATCACCATTTTGGGTGAGATCATTCTTTGTTGTTAAATCTTACGTGTCAATCTGCCTAACCTTTACCCAACTATGTTGCATGCAGCTGAATATCAGTATTTTACATGGATCGACTACCTATCGTCAGATAGGCATCAGGATATTGTGTTACCCAATTACTGGGTTGTGTAGGTCAATTTACAACCCAGTAACTGGATAATACGATGCTCCTTGGTAAGACTGGTCGACGACTTTTTAAGCTTCTGTCTACTCGTATCGACTGTCAAAAATCTATGAATGACAGCCGGGACGAATTGCATAACGTGCTTTCTGAGGTACGAAGGGGTCTCGATATGTAATGGATGGTCACCCATCCACGAACCGACCGCGCAAGCGTAGCTTAACCTTCAATCGAACCGTGCGGCTGTTATTTTTTTTTGTTGATAAATCTTACGTGTGCAGGGTAGGTACTGATTACCGCATTATTATCGTGTTTGATCATCATTATTATCATGTTAGCTGAAAGACGTCTGCTGATGTCTGATAGGCCTCGACCAAGCATAGTATATGTATAAAACAACAGTTAATGCATTAAAAATTAAAGTGACTTAAAAAGATTTCAGCAACTGAAAACTTCTCTACACATTTCCTTTCACAAAACCTCTCATACTCCCAATTTGGTTCTCCAAAGCACATTGTTTCTCCATTTATAGCCAGCCTCAGTGAGATTACGGCAATTTACGGACTAAATCGACGGAACAAAATCACTATTATTCAGTAGCAGTAGAAGTAGGGTTGATGCTAACAGTAATAATAATTTAAATATGCAGAATATTTTGCTGTCAAAGTAGATAACATGAAATCCTCTGGCCGTAGCTTAGAGAAGATGAATGTGATGATGAGAAGGATTTCTCATGGGAAAAAGAACATTAAGGCCCTAACGCCAGATTACAAAACAACAACTCAGCTCTCCTGTATTTTGAGCTGAGCTGAGTTCCTCTATGATTGAGAAAAACATAATGTAACAATATTCTGATTCAAAAGAGTGTCCGTGAAGTTTCCTGCTCGTTCTATGGATAATACGGCACACGCATTCCAAAGCGTAGTAGGTTTTTAAAGAGGAACCTAATACGCTTTGAAATAGACAACCAGCTTCATTTTTCTGACTGAGCGACCCGTTGACAATTCTAAAGTGCCTGTAATTGGTTTATTTAAATGAACTCTTTTTGTTTGAATTAGAGAATCATGGCATTCCTAATTTATTTGTACCCATCTGAAATTATTTTGAATACACGTGACATTACTAAAGGCTTGAAACTTTTTGTTCAGCTTAGAAAGTAAAATAATGTCTCAGGTAGTAAAAAATCGACTGCGGCAACCCTAAGTGGTAGCCAATTGAATTAGCGGGTGAACAATAAAGTCATGGTTTTGTGGAGCTGTGAGAAAAGTTTCGATGGATTAAACTGTTGATTTTGTCAGCACGTGTTCGTTGATGTATGATTGTTACTTGTTTTGATTTAGTTGTTATGGCATCTTAATTAACTGAGGTCTAAAGTCTACGTATTGACCTTTAGCTTTACGGTAGTTGTAAAACACGTGGATATGTCGTTTTATATAAACACAAATGAATTCAAATATCAATTTAAAATGCTTTCGTCATTGTTTGATGGAGTTAGTTTGTTGAAGACTTACGCCCGATTTAGTTTTTAACCAATAACGTTCAGTAGGATAGGACGTTGACATATGTATAGAGTAAGTGTAGCCAGCCTGAGGATATCACAGGTGGTCGACACTTTCATCTCACAGCCATCATCATGTCTGTGTGTTTCTCTCATGTCTATAATGTTCCCACTGCTGGGACACAGGCCTCCTGCCGGTGAAAGGGAGTGGGCTTTATACATAGATTATTCTACAACGCGGGCCCAGTGCGGGTTTGTAGATGTTACACGTCTTCGAATTTTCGTTCAAGGACATGCCAGTTACCTCACGTTGTTTTCCTTCACCGTTTTGAGAGCAGTGGTGATGAAATTATTTACACAAAGTAAAGCACCTGGCTGGGTTCGAATCGACGACCTACAACTCGTCATTCGGGTCCGCTAACGCTGAGCTACCGCTGCTCCCCCTTTAAACACATGACAAGTAATATGTTAAAATAATTCCATATTTTCCTTAAACTTTCACATAAGTCAAAAAGAATATCTCAGAGAGACGTAATAACAGTTATTGCCTTGAACCCGTTACTTGAGTACATATAAAATCGGAACATGGAGTGATTGGCTTCGACTCATGTCAAGTAGCTACGTAACAGAAGTTCAGGAACTGCACCAGAATACGAAGTGCCACGGAAACGACCGAAGTATTCCGAAATTGAGGCAAACTATACTGACACGATGTTCATAACTGTTTTGGCAAACATCGCCGAACTGTTAAGTGCGGGTGACATTTTGGTAGGGTTGGCAAGCTTGTATGGGTTGCACTTGAGCAATTATGGCAAGGTTACGATTAACAATAGGTTGGTGGAGAAGTTAAAAAGCCTGGTAAAGTAGGATGACGACAACGGAACGGCAGCAGGGTGTGAGCTATGTCGCAAAGTATGCTCCCCTTCCTATCCTGCCTCCTGTGTGTCCCAAAACATGCAGTCAAAGTGACCTTCGCCGTGGAAGTAGCGAAGTTGTTGCATTAGGATGTTTTAGTTTCTTGTTAATCAAAATTGTGGGGCTCTTTCTTTCACATGGCCTAAGCAATCTGGAATTTAAATAATCAAATAAATACCTTTACCGATATGAAAACCACCACCATTATTTGTCGTATCTGGCATTGGCTTCATAGATGCAGCAGTTTAGAGCAAGCTTAAATTATTCCAGAAGTAATTTCCCAATGCTAAGTTTCTTGCTTACCATCCAGAATTATCAAGCTTTGCTTAATAGTCTCGACTTTACAAATAACATCATTGAACACAAAAATATCGTCAAACACCCTTAGATCAAGTGTCAACCCTGTCAGAGAAAGTGGCCCTCCACTATTCCGTCTGTTTGATACGGAGCGTGCATCTATAAACACTTCCTTACTGCCCACAATAGCCGATGATTGTCGAAGCATCGCAAGCGCATTTCCGAAATGCGATCTACCAAATATTACCTAACCGAGCACACGTCTCCTGAATACTGCTGACTAATTATGTGTGACAGTGTGACGTGAGACGTAACGTAATGAAGCTTCTCGTTAGGCACAATGGGCACCTGTTACGTGGTGCAGCATATAATACGGCATTGTGATTGGGTGGTCAAACGCTGGGTGATGGCCCGCTAAATGTAAAGTTTATTTCCGTCTTAAGAAAGGGTTTTTCTTTACCAAGGTGATGCATAAGCAGCCTTTAATGTTCCCACTGCTGGGACACAGGCTGTACCTTTTACTTTTACCACGCGGGCCCAGTGTGGGTCGGCAGATGTCACATATTGTCTTCGAATTTTTGGTTCTAACGAGAATAAGATAAGATTTTTGGACATGTCGGTTTCCTCACGATGTTTTTCTTCACCGTTTAGAGAGCAGTGGTGATGAAATTATTATTACAAAGTAAAGTCGCGGCCAGTACCACTGAGCCACCACTGCTACACTGCAAGGTAAGTTTATTTCTGTCTACCAAGAGTTTTCTTTACTTAGGTGATGGCCCGCTGATAAATAAAGTTTATATCCTTCTAAGAAGGAGGTTTTTCCCAGCGATGGCGGCAGCAATTCTTCGTGTAGAAAAATATATGCTTGCGTTATAAATGATCTGCAATTTATTGTTGTTGCCTATCTGGTTTTCTCCAAGATTATTCTAGATCCAAAGTAACTACAACGCTATTAAATAATTTTAGGCACTTAAAACAACAAGATATTTGAAAACTGGACCACTTCTACTTAAAATTTTCCCATGAAAGTTTTTAACTTCCGAACTCCGTTAGATGTTTTCATTATTGTCCACTTTACTTTACTATTTGCGTACAAACCAACTGTTTGTCATTAAAAAGAGTTTATTCGGCGCTATTAAATGCGGAAAACTGTAAAAAGTGACAGTCGAGTGACATAGCATTACAAATGAAGGAGTATGTAGGTTATTAAACTTGGCACATAAGACTGCTTACCTAGGTCGTAAGCAAGGTGAGGTCATTATGAGAAATTCATTGGAGTTTTTTTGTTGGTTCACTGTGCTCAGTAGATCAAGAATTTAAGTTGTGTGCCACTAATCTAAATTGCAGAAAAACAAAGATTTTATCTGAGTAACTGTCGTCTTCACAAATGTGTCGCAAACAGTATTTTAGACGCTTGATGAGCACTAATAACTGTATAATATGTACGTTTTCAAGATTATGTGTACCGTAGCGTCGTCGTGAATTTGTTTAAATCTAGCTAACTTTGTTTGTGTCAATCTAATCCAATATGTAGGTACGGTCACCAAAGGAGATGAGTAACCAGGGTCGACGGATATAATTGAACTTCAATAAGAAACCGATGGATGCTTTCGAATAAAATATTTAATGAATAGAAAACAAACAGTTCATTTATGAAATGAACATTCGAAAACATCCATCGGTTTCTTACTAAACTTCTACTATATCCGACGACCCTGGTGACTTATCTCTTTTGGTGACTGAACTCAACATGCATGAGCCTTCAATCCTGACAGTCCAAGTCCCAAAAGACTGCTTCAGTCAGCTCTTGAGGGTTATTGTGACATATAGTAGGACTAGTAAGAAGGAACACTTAACAAATGGATTTGTAATCGCATTTCGATAATGTTATGCTGCTGTGGTTCATTCTCTGGATCTAATTTTGTACTTCCGGGCAATACGGTTCAAGGGTTGGAATTAGTAAGTACAATATCTAAACTCCTTCTAAACAATAACAATCTTCCCAACAGACTGCTTCAGTCAGATCTTGAGGGTTGTGACATACAGTTCATATGGCATCCCACGATGATTGGCATCTGAGGCTCTATTTCTGAGGAGGAGGTTGGATCGTCCTCACGGATGTATCAAATTTTGTTCATCCAGGCAGTACAGTTAAGGTAGTATGATCTACACCATTTTAAATCAATGAAAATTACCTTCATATTCCATTTGTATGTGTCACGGGTCACCTACGCAGTTCACCTGTATCTAAGTAATTTTTTGCGTGCAGTTAATAATGTTTTCATAAGTTACCGTATAAGGAGGTTCGTTATTAAGTTCATGTCGATAAGTATAGCTTGTTGTCCATGCTCTTGAATCTTGAAGAGCATGTCAGTAGGTCTCGGTCTCAGGTCTTAGTTTCCACTTGACTTAGATGCATTTACTTACCTAGTTATTTTGTTCCATCAAGAATATTGAAAAACACTTTTACTCGTAGATGATGTTTTGTCAGCTGGACTTGAATAAATGATGTTTGGAACTTCCTGCATAAGCAGGAAGCCTTGAACGTTCCCACCACCAGGAACACAGGCCTTCTTTCTAGGAGAGGGAACTTCCTGCAATTGCAATATCTTAGCCGTTACCTATTTGACGAATTCATGCTTTATGTAGATATCGGTAGCGAAAGATGTAATTTTTGTAAAGGGTTTCGTGAGACAGCTTATGCTAATTATAACGGGTGTAAAAATACCTTTAACGAAGCCGAGGGACAATTATTGTTCTTCTAGGTACCTATTGTTATTTTTTTTTGTACCCACAGTGGCAGTGGGGTAATTGTGTTACATACAAATTTTGATAGTTCGACAACATTAATTGCGTTATTTACGTTATTGAGTAGACAAAGTTTTCGAACATATGAAGCATTGTATTTGCAATATCCTCCAAATCAGATTGTGATTGAAAGTGTTTTATGCAATTAGGGTTCTGGGAACGTTCTGGTTATGTAGATATTGAAGGTCAAAGTTCCATTGATGTTTTTTTATGAAAAGCAGTTTTAATCCCACGATCCCTGTACCGTGCGTGCGTTACATTGCGCAGTACCACAAACGGCGAATTATGACACCAAAAACAAGTCGTTAATTACTTTTGCACAAAGTTACTTAGTTTGATGGCCAGAGGGCGTGGATGACGGCTTCGTGAAGGGTGTACACCCTATATATGCAAAAAATCATAAGAACTTGCAAGATGTTGAAAGGACCCCAAAACCAACCACGTTTCGTCAATCCTTCGCCACTGTTTTGAATCAATACAATTTACATACTATGTTCAAACAATAGGTGTTTGAACTTGTTGCTATTTCTAAACAACAAACAGTGACTGTGGCTCGAAATAAAAACAAGATCCTTTCTGAAGTTCCTTTGAAGGGAACGACATTGAATCACTGTCTCTGATGTGGTCCACAAATAGTGTCGTGTCCTGTGCAGGCGGACGCTCTGTGCTCTGTTATACGTGTAAGTAGATTTTGGGTTAACGTTTTTAAAATATAGGGTGGCAGGGACTTCGATGCACAACCTGTTACCATAGATTCAGTACCTACATGGTTGAAATGTTGTTGGGTGTTAAAAAAAAACAGCTGTTTCTTAATACAATAGGTACTCTTAGTGCAATACGGTGTGTGAGTGCAATGCGTTCAAATGTTTGGATTGGTTTTTTTTATAACTGACCTAAAATTTCAGCGCAGGGGCATTCAGAATCACGTACTGAATCAATGGTAGTTAACTGGTTGTGTATCGATGTCCGTGCCACCGTGTATAAGTGCACAATCGATGAAAATAAGTGACTAGTGGTAGTGTAAGGTTAACGCCGATAAGTGCCCAACGAATTATAGAGCCTGATTTTCCTTGATGCAGGATTTGAATCTCCACTGGATAGGCTATAGGCCAATTAACGGCTGCTTCATTTCAATCCAACGCTGTACCCATCATAGATATATGTTTTTTACATTTCTATGGCTCTACCTATAGGTACTGAATGCTGGACTGGATTGAAAAGTAACACTTTTCCAATTGTTTCCATTGGTCCAATATCGGTCCAGAAAAACTGGATCAATGTGAATTCTACCCCTGCATCCTAATTGCATAACACACTATCAATCTCAATCTGAATTATTTTGAAGGATATTGCTAATCCATTGCTACATATGTTTGAAGTAATTGTCCGCTCAACAACGTAAATAACGCAATGAATGTTGTTAAACTGTCAAAATCAAAGTCATTGTTTAGTGTGTTACGCAATTACCCCGCCGAATCCAGTGTTGTATCTATACTGGCTGCTGGGCTGGATTGAAAAGTGTTAACATTGATCCAATATCGATTCAGAAAAACTAGATCAATGTGAATCAGCCGCCGTGTTTACGATGCTATGCTTTTTACATGTTATCTTGTATTTCTCACTTCATTACATCGAAATGAGTTTTTATGATCAGATTATTAACCGATTTTATGATTCCCAAAATGATGAATGAATCATCATGGTAATCTTCCTAATATCAAGGCTTTCCTCACTCATTTTAATTCCCGCGACCTGTTAGATTACGTATGTTATCTCATAACTTTCATGACTCAAAAGGCGTATGTATGTACCTACCTACCTATATAATACTTTTTTGGGGATTTCTTGAATTTTATTTCTTCTATGAATCAGTATTGTTAAATCATCTTCAGGTACTTGAGAGATTGACAGCATCTACGATCTGATAAAGTTCAATAGGCTACCACGAATCATAACAACGGAAATGAAGTCATCTTGCAGTCAGACACGTGTTGGTAGGATGATAAAGTTGTCGGTACTACTTACGTAAATAGCGTAACTTTAAGAATAGAGTCATTTTTAAACCGCATCAACTAAAAATATCTTAAACACTTCGTCCTTCTGGCCAGCAGGAGATGTCTGATGACCTGTCTGATCTCTGTCATCTGATGTCTCACTACAACATTGTATTATAGCATTGTCGTCTCCAGAAGATAATAGTAGGTATTATAAATATTACTATTGTTTCTAATTTGTTTATATTTATTTTATATTTATTTACTTAATCAAGATAATATTTACATTATATAACCTAATATTTAAAATTAAAATAATGATATGTAGGTACATGGGAAAAAATAAGCAAAAAATCATAGGGCATCAAAAAATTCGTCCGCATCGCTGTCAACAGGAACAGTGCCTAACAGGCTGGCAGCATTGCCACGTTGTATGGCGATACTAATTCTTTGGCCAAGAAACAGGCCAGCCCTCTGGTCATGTGAAGAGTCGACTAACCGCTTGGCGATATCTCGAAAAACCAAGTGGGCACTCGGACCCCATGGCCCTAGTGTTTCAACCCCAAACGGCTCGAATATATAATTCCCAAACAGGTTGGAATATTTTTTATATTTGTGTCTTAGTTGCAAATAAAATTGTTGTGAAGGGTTCACAAGATCCTCTAGAACTCTGCATAGAACCACTCACATTCTTTTTAGCGAGGCGTCACGTTTCTAAACCTTAACCAATTATAAGTAATTGGTACTAACATAGTTTAAGTAATAAAACTAAATTATGGGTAATGTGCCTGAATACAAGATGAATAATAAATGTCCATTTTGCTTTATAGGACGTATACTTTGTATAAAATCTGTCTAAGTACGGTGCTAACCTTAAAGTTAACTAAGCATGGCATAGATAATAACATTGTTAGGTAGGTAGATTAAGTCTGGGAGTTAATTGTTAAGCAAATTGACTACTAACTTGAATTTTCCGTATATTCAAATCACAACAGAACTCTAATTATTTGACTGTTTTATGGAATGGCTAAAACACGGCAAATTGACGTAGGGTGTCAATTTAATTAACAATTAAAAAAAAAACAGAACTATTTTTGTCCATATCTTGTTAGTATTGCACTATCTTAAAACTATGCCCGGCCGTCTAGAGTATGTGTTCCTGACACCTGTCAGCGTGACAATTCTAGTAGCTAATAAAGATCAAATTCGCAAACACGTATTCGTTTGTATGAAACTGACAGGTGTCACGAACACAATCTCGACGGCCGGACTGGAGTCATGACGAGATCAAGTAATTTATTTAGGTAACAATTAATATCCCTAATAACGATGAAGGAAAACATCGTGAGGAAACCGGCATGACCTAGAACCAAAAATAGACATGTGACTGTGGTTGCCTTAAGTAAACTTAAAGCCTTCAGCCAGGGCGTTAAACTAAGCGACTGCACGCTAAGGGGTACTAACCTCGGCTTAGGGCGTCGCTAGGGAGAGGACAGCAACATGGGGCGCGCGTGGTGGATTACGGCCCACTCCCTCTCACAGAGGGGAGGTCTGTGTCCCAACAGTGGGAACGTTATAGGCTGAGTATGTAATACCTGACAGTACGTTAATATTCTAAGCTGTAGAGTGGCTAAAACTATGCGCGGAAAACTTCCAGGTAAATTACACCAATTGAAACTTACATTGAAACTGAAATGAAAGTAAATCGTTTGTTGCTCGGGACTGATTACAGTTATTATACTATTTACAAGCACTTTCAGCGCAATAATGACTGTGTTATTAAACAATATAATTATCAACAGTCTCTCTGTTTACAGCAGGGTTTACAGTTTACACCCACTGTACCCAATACCAGCGTGTGAGAACAGTAGTGCTGTGCTAATGAATACCTAATGTCTAATCATAAACAAATTTCCTAATTAATTAACGATCTGTTCCCATCCGTGGTTCTGTGACCCATCTGTCATGGTGAGTCGTGATTACATTTTAGTTGGATTCATGCTTTTATTATAGAGTGGCCTCCTAAATTAAGTTGACAGTTTCCCATTTCAGCTGATGTGATGCCACTTTATGATTTAAAATAAAAAAAAATAATCAGGTACTCCTACGGGATTCCTTGACAATTTTTTTTTAAGTCGAAGGTTGAATTGGTCAATAAAAACGTTACCTATAGCAGTTCAAACATTTGGATCACTAGAATTTTAAATCATAATGTGGTGCTGGTGTGTCACAGCTGAAGTTGAAAGACGTCAAATAAGTTTTTGAGGCCACTGTATTGTACTGATGTATTCGTTATTTTTACGGTTTATTCATAATCATTCTATAATGTTCCACCGTGGGGACACAGGCCTCCACTATGTGAGACGAGTGTGCCATTATCCAATAAGTAGGCTGAGTGTGTCGCGTGTTTTAGAATTGGTTTCCTCACGATGTTTTCGTTCACCGTTTTGAGAGCAGTGGTGGTGAAATTAAATACACAGAGTAAAGTGCCTGCCTGTCCGAACTCACGACCTACAACTCCTATTTCGGGGTCAATACCACTGGGGTTAATTAATATGCAATTAAATGCAGTATAAATACAGTACCTACCTATTTCGCTGGTTTGCTCTGTACTCGAATTTCAGTGTCTCCAGCATATAATCACATCCTGGGGACACTGAAATTCGAGTACACACAAGTGACAATCGATTATTCGAGTGATAGTCGTCATAAGCAGCACATATGTACAGTGGTCTAATAGCTGTGCTAATAAACGATATAATTGTCTACAGTCTTTCGTTTGAGAGTCGCGAGACGGTTGCGCGCCGCTCGACTTTGTGGTAGGGTTGCCGAGCATTTATTTATTTATTTATTCATCTTTGATTCAAGCACAGTACCCATGATGTTAGTATTACTTATAATTACCTAAAACACAAATATTAACAAATTAGGAACAATAATAATACATCATGCAATACAACTTTATTGGTTGATTTTATTACTCTAGACATTCACCAGAAATGTGTGCTGGGAAGTTGGCTGATGCGCTGTTTTTTTCTTCACTGAAAAAGTGATGGTTTATTCACCTGTTTTTTCATGTTCCAAATGTGCTAATCATTCGTTTTTCTTCAATTAGAATAAAAATGTATAACTAGTTTATATGTTTTTGGTTTACAATGGTTAAATATTATGAAATTTGGAACATCTTTTGCATAGTTACGAATGTCGTAAGCTTGCTGAATATTTGTGCGTCACAATTGACTTTGATGGATCAGTTGCTGAACTAACATATCGTTTAGATAAAGGCGCATGCGTAAATACTTGAGTTCGGACACGTAAGCCGTTGAAATCTCGACGATCTAAACAAATCATATCAATTTGAAATCTAATTTATTGTTTCTACTCCAAAAAACAATAGAGTGTTTGTTTCATATCAAATAATCGCAACGGAACTTAGATAAATTGTTAATTTGAACATTTTATAACAATAAAAGATTACATAAAATAAGTAAATTTTTAAATAGTATTTATACAAAAGACAGTCCAACCCTTCAGTCTTTGTACCCACTATAATTCGTAAACACGCACCTATATTGCCAGCCTATAAAGTTCATATTCCTGGGACTCGGACCTCTTCTCTATGAGGAGAAGTTGGTCGTAATCAACACAAGGGCCAATGCCAGTCGGTAAATTTCAAACGCTCTCCGGTAACATAACAAACGTGCGTCTTATGTTTTAAAGTGACTGTATTATTACTATTATTAATTTCCTCGTTCATCTCTTCGGCAGCCCTAGCACGGTCCGCGGCCGCCGTTGCGCAGGCGCCGTGCTCACGCGCATCAGCCGCGCGCTTTCACGACACTTTCACGAATTTAGCATTCGGTGCAGAGGTCCAACGTATTACTTAACGTTGGCGGTCGTGTGCCCGTGTCACATACATATTTTGATTTGGTGTAACGAGCATTAGGACGTGTTAGCTACCCCACAATGATTGGTGCTGGAGAGAAACTACGATGTTACAGATAGGCAGTCGCTCCATGTAAAATACTGGTATGCAGCTGCATCCGGTTAGACTGGAAGCCGACCCCAACACAGTTGGAAACAGGCTAGGCAGATGATGAGAAACTACTGTCATTCTTACATTAGCGTCATAGTTTCATTTTGATGGAACTGTGGCGCTTCGCTATTGGTAGAGTTTGATAGAAGTCCCTATCATACACGGCGATCGTGATCCTTTACATCACAAAAAAATAGTATGAATGCAAAAAGCCTAAAACAATTAAAAAAAAAACCATTAAAAAAATAGCCACTAATAGAACAAAACAGGTAGATATAAACGTGAAACCCTATAAAAAGAAAAAAATAACCTTGAAATTAGGACCCTACGTAAGTACGTATGACATTTTTTGATTAAATGTTGCCCCGTCGCGTCGGGGGACCGCTCTAATTATTAGCCTAACGTTCTATTAAAGTTCAAAATAGCAGCGGTCCCCCGACGGGGGCTAGGGATAGGGCACTTCTCTTTCCTTCAATTCGCCTTCTCTTTGCACGTTATTTTGTTTTAATTACATCGTTGCGATGTTATGATCCGTGACCACGGCAAATGACCTGAGCTGCGTTTCAGTTCTTTAAGTCAGGTTGCTCTAAGATGTTGTTTTAGAAAATTGTTAATATATAAATAAATATTCATGTTTAATTAAATTAAAATATATTCATAAAACTAAAACGCGTAACCGTATACGTGTGTTAAATTAATATCGCCACTAAAGCGCCACGCTGCTGTATTCTGAACCTTAATGCACGTGGTTCAGTTGAAGGATTAAATAAATGGTTGGTATAAATAGAATAGGATGGTGGTAATACTCTTTATTAGTGGTGACCCAGTGGTAACGGCCGTGAATTACAAATTGTAGGTCGTAGGTTCGAACCCAGACCGGCGCTTTACTTTGTGTAAAGAGTTTCATCAACACTGCTCTCAAAATGGTGATAGAAAACATCGTGAGGAAAACGGCATGCCCTAGAACCAAACAATTAGAAGGCATGTGACATCTACCAACCTGAACTGGGCCCGCGTGGTGGATTACGGCCATGGGAACATTATATGCTGATTATGCTTTACTATGTAGGTACTCGAGTAATTATTTCGAGAAATCCGTAGCTGTAGCCCAAACACCATTAAAAACCAATATTACCTTCGCTATCGTATTCTTCTTCCATTGTAAATTACAAGCGTGACGCTCTATAATATGTAGTTCGTGTTCCAAAACACGATGTCTTGTCGACTACCGCTTCCGTATCATCTAATGTTCTCACCATCTCGTGTGGCTCAGAGATGATACATATTGAACGAGAGCGGGAAATCTTGATTTACTTAACTAGCTGCGCCCCGCGGTTTCACCCGCATAAGTCTCGACCCCGTGGGAACATCGGAATAAAAAGTTTCCTATGTCCTAATCCAGGTCACGGGCTACCCATTAGCCAAATTTTAATCCAAATCCATTCAGCCGTTTTAGCGTGAAAGCGTAACACACAAACATACAAAAAATCAAATCTTTTTTCTTAAAAATATTAGTTTAGATGATTGTTTTGTGTTTTATAATTCGTGACTAGAGGCAGGCAATAAAAAAACATACAGCAATACAAACAAGTAAAAATACAATACCAGTCAGGTGCTATACAGGTCATCACGTTAGACAGAAAACCGACCCTGACTTAGTTGGGAAAAGGCTGATGACAAGAGCATAGCCATAATTATATAGTAAAACCAACCATTATTATATAACCAAACCACCACCATACCACCCACCACCACCATATAAACCATTACCTTACTACCTAACCATTTTTCTATTAGCCATTATTATTACATAATGTTCCCACTGCTGGGACACAGGCCTCGTCTCAGTGAGAGGAAGTGGGCAGTAATACACCACGTGGGCTCAGTGCGGGTTGGTAGATGTCACATGTCTTCGAATTTCTGGTTCTAGGACATACCGGTTTCCTCACGCTGTTTTCCTTAACCGTTTTGAGAGGAGTGGTGAACAAATAATTTACACAAATTAAACCGCCTGTCTGGGTTCGAACCTACAACTCGTAAATCGCGGTCGTTACCACTGGGCTACCACTGCTCCTGATGACGAGAGGCAGAAGATTTATGCCTTGAGCCATGAGCGAAAGGAAACAGACATAGGGATCTTAGGAATGTGAATGTGACATTGAAGTGGAAGCAGTAGTACGGCTTTATAATCTAATATATTAAAATTCTCGTGTCGCAATGTTTGTTACCAAACTCCTCCGAAACGGCTGGACCGATGTATATGAAATTTTTTGTGCATATCGGGTAGGTCTGAGAATCAGCCAACATCTATTTTTCATACAAAAAATATATATGTTTCCTAGAAATAATGTATATGGCAAAACAATGTTTGCCGGGTCAGCTAATAACTTAAAAATATATATTATGTTAATTGTATGTTTTTCATTGTTTCAGGACAACTACACAATGCGCGTGAGCAAGGCACACCTTCGCCGCAGCAGCAGCCTCACCTCCTGGCGAAGTCTCAAAACTGAACCAGTGAGTCGATATTAAAGTTTTACCAGCAAAACTATTCACAACCACTCGATACGCTGCCGTACGCCGTACCGTATCGAACATTAATCAATGTTATCGTATGAGTCCTCTAAATGCTGTTCACCAGTCCAAAACCCGAAAATTTGGTCAGTTTTAATCAACTAGACGACTGCTATTCTTCCGACAGCTATTTGCAGTCGGGGGCAAGGTACACATTAGGTTATCGAAATGTGTCACTATCGATACGATAGCTTGTCATGTGGTTGTGAATAGCTATGCTCGTGTCCTAATCCTAAAACATACACTGCCGGACAAAATATGTTGAGATTAAATCTCCACCAGCATCAATCATCATTATCATGGGGTTAGGCGAGAATTACTGCATGATTAGCCTATATTGTTCTCACTGCTGGCCGCTGGGACACAGGCCTCCTCCCTGTGAGAGGGAGTGGGCCACAATCCACGATGCGGGCCCATTACCTACGGGTTGGTGGATGTCATGTCTTTTTGGTTCTAGGACATGCCGGTTTCCTCACGATGTTATCCTTCACCGTTTTGAGAGCAGTGGTTATGAATTTAAAATACACAAAGTAAAGTGCCTGACTGAGTTCGAACTCACGACCTACAATTCGTCAGTCGAGGCCGTTACCACGGGACCACCACTGCTCTCCGAGAATGACTGCTTTCTCAGAAATGTGTTTATTTATTTACGCAAATCTTAACTACAACTACCAATACAGGGGCTGCAGTCTCGACATTCATAGCGATCGCTTGGCGACGGAATTCGGTCGCAAAGTCCTGTCACTCCATACATTACACCTGTCACTCCATACATTACACCTGTCAATCCGGGACTTTGCGACCGAATTCGGTCGCAAAGTCCTGTCACTCCATACGTTACACCTGTCAATCCGGGACTTTGCGACCGAATTCGGTCGCAAAGTCCTGTCACTCCATACATTACACCTGTCAATCCGGGACTTTGCGACCGAATTCGGTCGCAAAGTCCTGTCACTCCATACATTACACCTGTCAATCCGGGACTTTGCGACCGAATTCGGTCGCAAAGTCCCGGTCAATACTTCTATTGTTTTGCGGTGGACGATCTGATCCTCAAGAACTTAACGAATAGAATGAATCATAAGTATTGATAGTAACAATATCTTTATAGGGATTTATTATTTCAATTTCGCTTTGTTCAAAACAGCAGTCAAAACAATTCTCCATAATCCATCAACCGTTAAATTAAAAAAAAAATCTATTTAAACCTACCTTCGGACGTGAGAAAAACTGGCGCACTCGCAAGTTGGCAATACTCGTAAATCGAAACTGCATTGTTCGCGGTCGTGAACTTTGCGCAAGCGCCGCAGTGCCGGCCCGAGGTCAAGGCGAGCCATTACAGATGTTTACTTAACATTATTAACGCGTTCCACTTCTGCGCCGTTTCTATGGTGGTTTCATGGTGGAACGCAGTTATTTGCATGGTCTTATGAGAATTATGGCAAGCGCTACTTCGGGCAAAGTGTTATATTGGGTTTTTCCATCGGGAATTTCTCAGTTGTCTGGATTTGTGCCCGTTGATGGCAATAGAGTCGCTCCTGATACGTGGGACTTAAACATACCTGGCGAACTGTAGGTGCACTATAGGTACGCTTCTGCCTAACCCTTCGGGGATCACAGGCGTGATGTTATGTTAAGTATTGATGCTGGATTTATGGGATCTCTTTGATTGATTATGGTTTCTCAGGAAGCGACAATATGACATGAATGATGGAAAAAACTCCCAACATGATTTTGGTATTGCCAGTTAAAGTAATTATTTTAACAGTTATGGGCCTAACTTACGAAAAATTTACCTATTACAAGGAAACAAGAAAAATGGTAAAAACTGAAAACTGTTTAACCCGCAAAACGGACGGAGCGAAACTGGCGAAATAACTAAATTGACGACTGAGGGCAACTGCCTAGTGATACGCGGACTCTATTGCAACGCCTATTTTTTCTTATTTTTTTATATTGTTTTATTGCACATTGATATTAATTGTACCACAAATAGGCGAAGACACTGGCTCCTGTAACACAGGTTGCTACCTAGCTCAGGAGTCAGGACTTCAAAGTATGTAACAACTGTTTTTTTTATGTCAATAAATTTCTTTATTATTATTATTATGGCCTTATGCATAATACAATTACATAAAGTCATACTCTCTGGTCTTCAGTCATTAATTATGGAATGTGGCGATAGGACCGGTAGACCGCTCTTAGTAATTAAGTAAGTGATGTGTGACATCATTAAATCACGCAACTAGGTACTTGTTGACAGCTGCTGTCAGTTGCTATCATTCAGTTCTTTAGTCTGTTGGTCCTAAGGATGAAGTATTTTATGTGAAATAATTGCAACGACTTTAAATTCCCAAACAAAAAGTTTTGACTAAAATACTTTCTCATTCAAATACGTTAGTGATGAGAAATCAGGATGTCAGATCGATGGGTGTATTTTTGTTTTTAATGATGATCCGTTATTTTTATGGCACAAAACATGACATACAAGAAGACATGGCCTATCTGAACTTCGTACTAATCGTCATTAGAATCAATATATATATATGTAGGATCAGGAGTGCCGAGCGGTATATATCGTCAGGGCTTGGAGTTCCCATGTTATTGGGATAAACAGGACGGTATAAACAGTTACAAAAAAATACACTATACAAAAGACACAATAATGGGTAAACATTAAAAACAGTTAATCGAACAAACCCTTCAGGGTCACAGTTCGTATAGCGGCCAAGCCACCCAACACAAAGTGTATCTACTCGCTATTTAGCAAGCCAACACAGCTATGTAAATATACAGCAGCGCTGTACCAGGTAAACCGACAGTTTTGTCGGGAGCAGGTGCTCTGTATTGAGTCGAATCCGAAGACCGACTGCCTAGCAAAACAAATGCACCCTCTTTTATAGGATGAATGACAACTCTGTCCGATGACGCACGTCACGCGTTTACTTGATACAAAACACTAAAATATGCTAAATCTAATAAGACTTACACTATAAAGTGATCAAATAATACAAGAATAATTGTCATAAATAAACAATGGCGATTTCACAAAGTAAATCATTTTAAAAACAAACTAACATGTCATCCGTTGTTTTGAATAAAACCAACGGGAACAATTTATCGAAATAAGTTGCTAAAAATCAATTAGGGCGTACACCGAGTACTGAATAAATTATGTTTCGATTTATTAGACAATAATTGATAGTAAAAATCACCTAAATTAATAATAAACACAAATCATACCAAATTCTGTTGACTACTCACAATTGATTTGACAACCAACTCCGACATATATATTCTTGATCTACCAAAAATCATTCCAGACACTTTACAGTAAAATTCAGTCAATTCTTCTGCATAGTGTATCGATGGCATCAAGTTCAAACAACTTTGGCCCAAAATTCAGCTGCGCGAACTCCGCTCACTGACGCAGTCATAAGATCACTAAGTGCACAGATGACAGGGCATGCGGCACAGGGTGGAAGGTGGGCCATTGTCTGTGGGGAGGTGCCGGATAAGCACTTGATCGTCTCTCTCGTCTCTTTAATTGTCTTTGCTCCAGCTGACTTGGGTTCGAAGTGTATGTACAAATTGTGATTAATAAATAATTTGAAATAAATAATTTGAAAATAATTTAGAGATTTCCAAGTCAGCCACGTAAACGCGTCCCTAGGCGGAAGGCTCTTAGATGGTTCGATAGAATTGTCAGGGGGTTTATACAGCTCCAGCCATAGATTACATCTTGCTGTGGAGGCTTTATTATTGAATGGACTATCTGGACCTACGCACCTAAGAAATATTTTTCGGCTCTTCAGCCTCTGGGGCACTGAAACGCAGTTGTACATTAGGTGACGTGAGTCAGCTTGTAGCTTCTCCCTCTCGATGCAGCTGGCTATGGTCCTGCGAATGTTTGGAGGTGCAAAGCCAGTCAATTCAAACAGTAAATTAAATACTATAGAATCTAACGTGACTTCCAAGCTTCCAACCATTTAGATTCTAATGTTAAACTATGTCACTACAATATTTGTATAGGAGTGCCTACGTTATATTAGCTCCCCACAATAACATTACATCACGAAATAACATGTAAATTAGCGAATCATGAATATTTCGTACTAGTTCTACTAGTTTTAGAACTTGAAGATTGAGTGCTATGCTCTGTAGGTCGGTTATGTCAGACCACGCAATAGTTATGGCAGTAACTGCTTCGGTATACGATAGACATTTATCATCTTTATCGACTTTTACAGTTTATTTAGTTTATAATTCAGTTTTGACATACGTAAGAATATTGGTTAAGTAAAGTTAGTTATATATTTACGGCATTTTAAATGCTATTGCATAGTTTATGTCGCAAAACTGTAGATATAATTATGATAAAAATGATGAGGTGCTTAATCATTTTGGTAATGGTCGACTGGAGTTGGAAGATATCTATAAATAGACTGTTAGTTTATAGATTGAAAACGATGGCAGGTTTCAATTTCATTCTCTGACTAGGATATTATATTTTCTATATTTTTATTAGCCCTCAATTTACGTTTTCAGCCGACCGCAGCGTTCAATTTTAATTTTCTTTCCCTCCTACATGCAGACATATCTTGCACTAACGCAATATAGTTTTACAACTTTGTCGCCATCTTCATAGCAGACATACCACGAAACGTAGCGCAATGACACACAGGAGAAATTGTTAATTAAAAGAAAAATGTTTAGCTATAACGAGCAAAAGTTTGTCTTGACAGCACTATCGCTTGAAGCGTAACCTTGATTTATATTAAGCATCTGGTCAGAAAGCGTTGCAGCGGCTGGATTTATTAAATGAGAAATATGTTTTACGGCACTGTCAAACGCGATAATGATGAAGAATGTAGTTTTCATACCGGAGTATTTGTTTTTTTTACGTACAATAAAATATTATATGTCCGAGACAACATGCTATGAAATGTCTGCGATGATAGTGATACCGAGCAACGAAAGGAGTGGCGTGACAATCAATCAGCGACCGTCAGCTCACGCAGGTGGAAATTACTATAATGTAGTGTCTGAAAGAGATCTTGTGTAGGATAGCGATTTATTACTTCTACGTGTAATATTTTAATGTTATGCTTCCTTATGTCATGCGGCGGTTTAAATAATATTAATGACTGTTCAGTGGTCTTTTGGAACGGAAGAAGGAAATTTCCCCCACTTCACTTTTTCAGGATGAAGACGATCAGTTATTGTTAGAAATGGTTGATTCGATACGGAACAGGAATCGGACAATACCCTGTTGATCTGTAGGTAACATAAGACAAGAGAGAGATACAATAATATCCGTAAAACAATAGTAGCTTCTTAGCAAGTAACCGAATCCGCATATCCTGTTATTCACATATTGTTACAAGGTAAGCCAGCTCTGGTGCCTTGGGACTGGTTCCATGCGATCATCTCACAAAGAATCCGCACAAAACATGCAACATGCAAATTGGTGAATTGTATTGGCATTCAATTTCACTTTTCTGCTATCACTTTTCATCGGGAATTTAGTGATTTTACATAACTTACATAAAATGTATCAAGTGGAATCTGGACATTCTGACCTCTGGTCGAGTCTTCTGACATTTATTAACAATAGAGGGTGGCAGGTACATCGACGCGCAAACTGTAGCCATGAATTCAGCATTTGATGGTTGATTGTTTTTTTCAATAACCGATGAAATATTTCAACTTCAGGTTTCAGAATCATGTATGTACTGAATCCATGGTAACAGGTTGCACGTCGATGTTTCTGCCAACCTGGTTTTGAGTATGAATGTTGCCAGTTTATTTGGGCTTCCCCTACTCTTATACCCATGTATAAGAGTAGGGGAAGCCCAAATAAACTGGTCTGTGTGAAGGATGATATGGCTGAACATAAAGATATGGCTGGTAGTTATTCTCGTGGAAATCAGAAACATAAGGCTATTAGTCATGTCAGTATTTTCCCCCCTAACTACTGACATGTTGACTAATAGAGATGTTTAAAAGAAGAGGACTGAATGCGCTGAACTCAAATTTTGGATAAGGGCTAGTGAATGATGAATAATGTTAGTAATAAAAATGTACGGTATCCTCTTGATTGCTGTGTTCGAACACATATCCTAGAGTGAAACGGCTAAGAGGGTGCGGGTATGTAAGTGTGTAAAGGTTCTATTAGAAAGTAGATATTATTAATTGCTGCGATAAAAATTATGTCACTCACCATATTACAGTGCAATTCTTACTACAATGGATTGTTGACAGCGTCACGCCTCAACTTCCTTTTTTTATCAAGACTAAAGAAGCCATTTCGCTAAATATAGTATTTATTACCAACAAACAAGCATTCTCATACTAACATTCCATTACAACCATATAAAACATTGAATAAATAAAGACAAACAACAACAATACATATAATGACAAGCAAATCCTACTAATATTATAAACGCGAATGCGATGGATGTTTGTTACTCTTCCACGCAAAAACTACTGAACGGATTTGAATGAAAGGGGTTTGAGTAACTTTGTATGGACTTGTGGCGTCATTTTTTTTTTCAGCGGCCGCCAATAATTTTCATGTTACTTTGTTCTGCTGTGTTAAGTATACATATATGTTCAATTATTTTTATCCTAAGTGATATCGAAGCTGAGATATTTGCATTTGAAGATTTTAAAAATGTAGTCTCTATAAATACTTCAATTACCGTCCTGCGTGAAAAAAATCTTAGTTATGTTTTTAAAAGATTGATATTAGATATTGGCTTTACTGTTTCACGACCGTCTGTCAATGTGACGTTAGTATTGGGCCTTAGGAAATAATAAAAACATATTATTATACTTTTATGGTATCTAAAAATTGTGCCGGCGGAGTCAGATTATTTTGATATCTGCCCCATCCCATGTACCATAATTATAATGGACATTACATGCGAACAGCAGCCTAAGGTCCGTTTCCCGATTATACATGAGCAATAGTGGCCCAATATTGCATCCAGCCCTTGTGCATCTTGCCCTTCCAGTCATTCTACGAGAATATAAACGTAATATGTCCGTCTAGATGAATGTATGGATTGGATCCCGCCTCTAAGAAGCCAAGGGTCAATCCAGTTATAGGTTTCCGCCGAAAAGTCATTAATATTGGGTTCTCTGCATACTTCAATCACATAAGAACCGTCACTTTTTATATGTTCTCCGTAGTAGCTACGAGCTTGTTGTACTTGATACGTTCCAAGTGCATAGAGAATTAAATCATCTTCACTTAAAATAGGAAAGTTATCCAGCCCAGGAACTTCAGCATTCATAGATTCAAAATCAGCCCTTCTTCTATTCAGATTATTCGCAATGACATACTCGCCTAGTTGATTCCGTGGACTATGGTGAGGTATACGATTTATTATTTCCTGTGTCAGCCTATGATCAGTCAGTGGTACCCCAAACGCATATAATAATGCTGCAGCTATTCTTATTTCTTCAAATAGATGACTTGCAGCTACATTAAAATTCTGAGACCGAAGCTGACGGAACTGATTTTTTAATCTGCCATTAATGGTTTCGACCACCCAACGGCACATGGTTACTTTTTACAGACACTGGACGCCCGTTCCATTCATCTACGTCACTGTATTTGATTTATTTTATTTAGAATTCTTAAAAAAATACGGCAGAAACCTAAAAGAGTGCAATAACATATAATAACTTCTTCGATTTCAATTACCAATACAAAACCAAATATCTCCGTTCCGATATGGTTTAGAGAAATGTGTCCATAATAGCTTTTGATCGCTTTATTCTATTCTTTCATAATATCTAAGTTTCATTACTGGCCGCTCAACTTCAAAACGACGCCAACTTTACCCAAACCCCGGCACACAGTTTATAACCTGGATTAACACATAGGGTACTTTTTATCCTGATATTCCCACGGGATCGAAACTTATGCGGGTGAAACCGTGGGGCGCTGCTAGTCAATTATAATTCTCATCACAAGTTAATGTTCATGAATTTGGCATTAATTCGGCACATTCTCAAGACACTAATAGAAGTGAAATCAAGCTCATCATTATAGCCATCGTAATCCAGATCAAACCCTAATGACGGCATGATGGATAGTGAAAATGAAATGCCGTTATTAAAATTTCCTTTATTTTGACCAAGAATTTGCAGTTTTTTTAACGTTTTTATCACCATCTATTCAAAATTGGCAATGTTTTCTTTGCTTCTTCTGAACTCTTTGACATGTTAATATAGTTCTTATTAATATTGGTATAGAGGTGGTGGGATAGATGGTAGGTTTGTTTTTGATATTTATGCTGGCTAACCCACAGTGGCAGACAATTGAGTCAATTAGAGGAAATTATAGACGTCAATGGTATTGTTTTGTGATCGCTTTCACAATGAGCATTGAGTGTTTACGTCTTGTGTTAAAGGTGATTTATTGTTTAGATATTGCTCTTTAAGGCAGGCAACGAAACTGACGGAGTTAAGAACTTCATCTATCTATATATATAAAATTCAAAGTCCTGACTGACTGACTGACTGACTGACTGACTGACTGACTGAGACATCAACGCACAGCCTAAACCGCTGGTCCTAGAGACATGAAATTTGGAGGGTGTATTCTTCGTGAAGAGTAGGTATCCACTAAGAAAGGGTTTTTCGAAATTCCACCCCTAAGAGGGTGAATCGGGGTGATTTCGTTTGTATGAAAAATCTTATTCCTTGAGTTAATAAACTTGAAACATGGCACGAATACTTATCTAAGTAAATTATGAAGTTGGGCATTTTTTGTTTTTTTAAACTACCCCCCCCCCCTAAAAGGGGATTGGGAGGTTTCAAAGTTTGTATGGAAGAATTGTAGCGCGCGGTCCGATTTAATCGAAACTCAGTATTTATACCTAAAATTGAAAGGAAATAATAATGTGTATCAGGGTTTTTCGAAAATCTACTCCTGACGGCCTGCAAAGGGGTAGTCAATTTTACAGGGGAGGATTTTACAGCGTGGCTTGATTAACTCGAAAATTGGTATAAATAATCTTTGAGTCAAGTTATGAATACATCCCAAATGATTTTTCAAAATTCTACCCCTGTGGGGGTGAAAAGCGGGGATACAGTTTATATGAAAAATCTTATTCGTTAGGTTAATAATCTTGAAAATTGGCATGAATACTCGCCTAAGTAAGCAATAAAGTTTATCACTATTAGTTTTTCAAAACTACTCCTCAAAGGGGGATATAGGGGTGTTGAAGTTTGTGTGGAAGAAATTGAATGCGCGGTCCGATTAACTCGAATCTCAGTATTGATACTTTCGACAGAAAATAATTAATAATAAGTATCTAAAGTTTTCGAAAATTGTCCCCTGACGGGGCAAAAAGGGGTATTTCGGTTTTCAGAGGAGGATTTGAACTTGAAACTGTATGTTACATTTTCACGCCTAAACCTCTGAACTTCTGATTTGGCAAAGAGATAGATGGCATCCTGGGGAAGCACATACTTTTTATCCTGGTAGCACGTTCCCGTGGGATAACTTCCGACATCCACGCGGGCGAAGCCGCGGGCAGAAGCTAGTTAAGTATAACAGCTGTGATGATGAAATTGAACGTTACGACTGACCTGAGTTGGAAGGTACCTAAACAACCCAATTCATACATAAGGATAAATTAGCAAAAAATACTGATGAGTAAGAATGATTCAACGGGGTTAAAACGTTAAGAAAAATAAGACCACAATTGTCTTAAGACGTTTTCGAGAATGGAAGTAATCAAATACCAAACATCGGACGCGAGATGATCCCATCAAAAATATTGTGAAAGTCGGAAAAGTAATATTTAAGAAAGATGAAAGATGTTTTTAAGCAAAGTTCTCCAATATCTTTTGACAAAAGTAATATTATAAAAATGAGAAGTAAAAACAGTCTTTGTTACTGTCGTCATTGAAGTACCTATGCGATATTTTTGTAATAAATGATAATTTCATCGTAAGTTTATGTAGGATTTCTTGTCTTATACCATCCAGTATCTAGCGTGTCGTATCACATGCATAATGTAATTTTGTAACTATAGGGCACTTAATATGTTAATGGTTTGGTTGGTTACGTTATTTCATTTGTTTGTTGACAGTTTGTTAGTTAATAACATAGCATAGGCATTAATAACATACGGTTAGGCAGAGGTGTTTGAGTATATCCACATTTCGCCAGTTATGTTTCAGTCCCATGTAACAGGAGGCGAGCCTATTGCTATCAACTGGGCACAAATCCAGAATCCAGACTGCTGGAAGTGATGGAAGTGAATAATATGTAAGCGAATAAGAACATGCTTTTACTAATATGTTGAAGAAATATATTTCGGGTTTATCGTGAATGTTTGAGAATTCGACAGCTTGGCCTTTGAGAGTTTCTTCGATTTCAATTCTAAGTTATACATGTAGGAACGGAACGTTACGACAGGATAGTGAATTGTGATGTAAAGATGAATGACAGATGTGAAGCATAAACGAGTGACAGAGATGAATGTACGGAATAGTCAAGGAGTGAAAGAGATAGTGGATAAATGTTTCAAATGCAGAAGAGGCAGAAGGGGAGATTACGGGGAGAAAGAAAAGACTGTAAAGACGTTAGATAAAAAGATGGAAAATAAATACAAGAATTAAAAGGAAATCAGTAGTTTCATTCATGAAAAATTGAGCTTATCCCACATAGATTACATAGTTAGACTAAAACCCATATTTGCTTGTGATTCAGACGTAGAAAATTTTGAGTTTTTGTACAAATCGAGTCAGAGTGCCGCAAGGAACCATGTTTGATCCGTTACAGAAAACAGACATTATTTTTCAGGATAACGAAAAACAGTTTGATGAATATTATGTTCTTGTTAGCATTGTTACAAGTAATAAGTAGGTAATAGTATCAATGTTCGTCGTAAAATATAGAGCAGTTCCTATTAAAACACATTGTGCTGCTGTTTTATTCTAGGATCCATTGTTGGAATCTATTGTGGAAATAATAAACGACCGTGTTCCAGCAAAGATACCACAACACTATCAACATTATGTCACGAAATTTCTTCAACATTCAATATTGATCATGTTACGGATAGTTTTTTAAACATTTTTAAAGTTACACAAAAGTGGAAACTACAAATGAAATGTGAGACGTCATTACAAGCTGTGAAGTGGTAATGTGTAAACTTTTATGGCAAGTGTTGCCCAAACATTGGCTTCAATCGACGGATGCGCAGGCTAGTTTTTGTTTCCCGGACGCGATCACAATGCTCCGCTTACAGGAACACCGAGGTCAACAGAGGTTGGTTTTCAGACTTCATCATTTTAGTTGAGGCCATGGAAGTAGCGAGCGTTTGAAGGTATGAAGTTTCATCACTATAATTTTAAAAAATACGTTACAGTTAACTTTCACTCAGTAATAGTACCTAATCAACAAAATGAATGTGACTGCCCGTTACGACTGACATGAGTCCTCCTTACAGCCAGGCACTAACTGAATTTAATAATGTACTCAGGATTTTGTAATATCTTGATTTAAAACAGTGTCCTTGGAGTTTCTTGCTCGTTTTTCTCCATAGAGAGGTACGTTTTGGAATTAACAACTAGCTTCTGACTAACTGACCGACTCTTTGACAGTTCAAAAATGCCTGTAAATGGTTAAATTGAAATAAATGTTTTTAAGTTTGAGTTTGATCAAGCTCATTCATAAGAGAATCAACAGTTGCCTCCACCATCATACTAAAACTTGATATACAAACGAAATATGAGGAAATTATCAAAGTCCCCCAGGCATGAGCCACCGCCGCTGTAATAGCCCAAGAGCAAAGTCATCTTGTTTGTTCCCAGAATCAATTACAGTACAACACCGAGGTTTAATGACTCGATGAACAAAAAGCTGGTTGAACTGCGGTCGCTGACTCTGGCGCATCGACACTGGAACCACTTGCCAAATCGAGCATATAATTAAAAATCGATTTAAATTGTTTGCTATCGACGTTGGTTTTGGTTTGGTTCATTTCCGTGCGTGACATTTGTAGCATAAAAATAGCTAGATTTTGTATTTCCTTGGGCCCCCTTGCACCAAACTAAACACTTACTTACATTTAGCTCTAAATATAAATTTCAAACGCTCTCTGTCTCTGACAAATTCAAACGATTGAAAGAAACAGGACGATCGATGTTTTGAATTCGTTAACGCTAAATGTGTTTAATATTTCTTGGTACAAGTGGGCCATAGAGCCAGTTTCTCGAAAGCATCGACTCGAATAATTTTTATTCGCGTTAAATTTTTAGTCTGTCATCATCATCATCACATCACATTTATTTTGCGATAATTTTCGTTCGAGAAAGTGGCCCTTAGTATGGCTTCTGGAATTACTGTTAGGTGAGGTACAGTCATTTGCTGCTGTCAAACTGCAGCCGATCGCCATATAAAGGTGTACCATGTAAGTGAATCATGCCGTCAACACTATCTTTATTGTGAGGCCTGTTATGAGCTCCACTTTTAAGGAGGAAGGAAAACGAAGAGGTCACAGTCAGATGTTTTATCGAGCAAGGGTCTGGAATAACACACACATTGGTTTTTACACTGTAACATTTGCCTTTCCTGGATCTATCCCAGTACATGGTATAATCCTAATATTTACAAATAACGCAGGTTATCATTTTATTACCTCCATGGTTGGTAATGCGGAAATTACAACAGTAAAATGTGGGATTTAAATATCGCGACGATACACAATCTCTTTCTTATCTAACTTTAACTACATATTTGTTTAGCTAGATAAATCGTTGATAAACACCACCACCTTCCCCTCCAGAAGGTAAGCGTTTGCTTAGGATAGTGTCTGTAACACAAATTATGGGTAAATTAGGAATCTAGGAAGTAACATTATCATAACTTAACATCACGCCTGTATTTCCCGAAGGATTAGTCAGACATGTAACTATAGTACTCCCACATTTCGCCAATGTTTAAGTCCCATGTAATAGGGGCGAGCCTGTTGCCATCAACCGGACAGATATCCAGACTCCGGGCTGGTACTAAATAATTCCAGATGGAAAACCCAATAACTTAACCCAATAAATCAGCGAGGCAGTCCAGTTTTATTACCAATGCGTGACATATCCAACCTATGATCGTCAAGCTATGTATTTCACACAGTCCAACAGTGCTAACACCAGCATGTTGTCAAAGAACCGTCTTTTTGGCGAGATCGAAGATATGGGTATTGTTAAACCGTCAAAGTCAAAGCTAACTATTACGGTTGTGTTGTGAGTGAGTAACTTATTTTCAACAAGACTGTTTATCTGTTGTATGCCTTTACCAAGACCTTACACTCAATACCTCACCATAGCCGGGTCGACATCTGGGTAACCTTCGTTCATTTATGTTGCTGAAGATTTCATCTTCATCATTTTAATGAAAGTATTCTCTCTAGTGTAAATAGACGAGGTTTATTTCCAGGGTTCAATTTATAATGGTAAACAGCCCTGAACTTCATTCATATTTGGTATGGTGATAACCACAGAACAGTCAAATTATCTGTTCTGTGGTGATAACAATGTATGTCATTTTTACAACTTCTGATTTGACCTCGATCATTTGTTATCGTCGGGAACATTTCCTTTAAGAATGGAATAAACAAAAAAATATTCCGGTTTGGGCCTAAAATATGTAGCTTTGATTGTGTCATATGTCTTTAGCTATCGGTTATCTCAATCAGAATTGACAGCTGTGGAAAATTTTAACTGTTTTGATTTTTCTTATGACTCCGCTGGATTTTAGGCGAATTCATTTGGTTGATTCACTAATTGACATTTTAAAAGTTTAAAAGGCTTTTGGGAAGATCCATGATTGAAGATACTTGATTTGGGATTCTTAGAGGAGCTGCCTATTGCGGGAGAAAACTGAACTGTTCCTAAAATCACTTTAAATCATCTTTTTCTTCTTCCTTATAACATTCTGTGGTCCACTTGGAAGTCCCTGAAACGTCTCCCGACACAAGTGGGAAGATGTAAGGCAAACCTGGTAAAGTGGGGTTATCTTGACGGAATGGCAGTAGGGTATGATTGTGCTCCACAATCACACCTTATGTATGTCTCAAACCATGCTCCTGACCTCTGTGTCCCAAAACATGTAGTCAAAGTGTCCTCGCGCGCCGTGCCGTGAAAGTGGCAAAGTTTTGGGCCACCAAGATCTAAAATACAGTCGTCCCAGCGACACGAGAACTTTAAATTGAAAGTACTTAAACAGTTTGAAAATCACTTTTAAAATGACAATCAAAAAATATTAAAAGACTTTTGGAAAGATCCGTGTAACTGGATTTGGGATTCTTAGAGGAGCTGCATATAGCCGGAGAAAACGGAACTGTTCCTAAAGTCAAATACAATTCTAAGGACTTAAATTTTTTTGGAAATTAAAACAATTTGATGGACATAAACTTTCAAATATGGGTATATTGTAGTAATTTGAATACCGCATAGAAGGATTATGTATTCATATTTTCAGTACATTTTAAATTAGGTATATGTTCATGTATTTTCTTCCTTTTTATTTTGGATGTGTGGTCAAAGCCAATAGATAGAATAAGATGAGTATGAACCTTAAAGGAAGTCTGAAAGTGATGTCGGTGGACCTTTTTACTATGGAAATCGGTTGTTATGTTATTGGGCATGAATGAATGGAGTATGAATGTGGACGACTATAATAAATATTAAAAGAAGACAATAGAAACAATGAATGGATTGTGAGTAAGATGAGATCACCTTACAGACAGATATTTAGAAAGAGGCTGAAAACTGAGATGAAGGAACATATTTATTTTATTTTTTTAATTAAAATGGATTAAAACTAATAACAGAAATTAAAGACAGTTTGTATATACACATAAAAGATAACATATAAAATCATCACGTAAAAAGTCAACGACACATTCATAAATAGCTTTCACACATGTTGCGCTAACAACAAAAAAAAAATACAAGAGCAGGAAGAATAAGAAATCACTAAAGGATCAAAAATACCATTTAGGTAGCTGAGATTTGTCTAGCTACAAAACAGACGTTACTGAAAAGGTCTTGAGCTAGGTGACGACGTATTGCCTTTCTTCAGTCGAGAACGTTATTCTTAAACTTCAGCCACGATTTTATTAACAATAACAAATCATCTAACATAATCACCGTTTGTCTGTATTATACGTATCCAATAGAATCGTGATTCATTGTCATTTCAAGTGTTATTATGTCCATCTCCTTCATATGTTTTATGTTAATCGTTCTCGCTCACTCTACGATAGTTGTTATCATTTTAATATGCTTTTGTTTCAGCTCAGACATTTGCATTGTTATTGCTAACCTAGTATTTGCCCATTCATCTTGTTAATCACTTCTATATCTTCTGTAGGAAGAAGTATTTCAACCCGGACACTTGTTTGTTGGTTGTTTTTGAACTTGTGGGATTAGAACTATCCAAAAACCACCTGCTGGAGCAATAAAAAAAAAGGTTGGGTGCGCGTGAGGTCGCAACAGAAAATATTCTGGGGGGCAGCGTGTGGTGACTTGCTGAGGCTGTACGTCGGAGCGAGAGGTACGACTCGAGCCTACTCGATTCATTCTCGATTTCTCACTAGTGCCGCGCGAACCGCCGACGTTATCGCCCGTCGCGTTTCGTTCTTATTGTACAAAAGTTTTTTTAATTCTTTTCGAGATTGTGATTTGAAAAGTCGGTAACAATAAAAGCAAACGAATTGTTTTATTATTTTCGAATAACGAATTGAATGGTGTTGTGAACAAGTGTATCGATTGTTGTAAACAGCTACCTGACCGACGCGTGGCGGAACATAAAAACAAACTCGTCTCGCGTTTCGAATGGTCCCCGGCAATAATTAGTTTGGTAAAAGTGAGTGTGTGTGCTGTGGACGCTTGATGGTTCAATTAGAACTGCTTTATTAAGCTTTCGTATGTACCACCATTTCGCTTAATCGGCTCTTTCTACGGATTACACATGTTGAAGTTGGTTAGTGCCATTTTGCATGATTCATTCGCTAATTACAACAAACTGCTAATTGTCACTGTTATTAACTGTATCGAAATGTTCATTTAAGTCTTCGATCAATAATAATTGATCGAAGATTTAAGTAAAGTGATTATGATCTAACTTGCATAATACTAGGTTATAAATGTTTAATTTGAACAAATTGGTTACTAATAAACATAATGTAGTTCACGTTGTGTTTATCAATTAATTTGCGACTCCATATAATCTGGTTTTATCGTAAAAGTTATCAGATGACGGTGACGATAGTAACACCTAATTGCTTTAGTATCTGTTGTGTAGTTTCACACGATTACCTACTCGTTCACATGCGTGAGCGTGCTTCGATAATAATATAGGTACTCTTTAAATATACTCGTAAAATATTTATATTAAAACAGTTTCCTGTATTTTTTCCGAAATCTTGTAACTCTACTTAAGATTTAAGATATATTATCTGTCCTCGTTACGTTTCATCAAGCAAAATTATTGGAATTGATAGTTTTTGAATAGTTAATGCATGGTCTTCAGTATCGTCTTGCTCTTTAAAAATTCCATCGATAGCATTCAGTTTGGCATTAAAAGCATGAACTTCAACCAATTCGTTACGGTTCGGTTCTATGTATTGTAAGTTATCTACAATTTTATACACAGCTCCAATTTTATCAAATCAGCTGTCTAGATCGTGCTGTAAGACAATTAAGTAGAATTATTTTCTTTGTGTTTTTATATCGAGTACATAATTATTAAATACTGTGAGTACTTATCAGGACATGTTATTTATTTACAGACAGTGTGTAATGTTTTTGTATCGGTCCATGTAAAGGGCATCTGGTTGACCTATTCATGCGGCACTTTTTACACTACTCATTAAAGTTAACTCGTAAACTTGAACTTTTAGTAATATTATACTACCATCGCCTTCCTGATTGCTGTTTTTAATTCTCGATTATATATTTTACTGTTTGTTGGAATTCATGTCAAACAATAAAATAATCAATCGGTGTAATTTTAGTCATTAGTCATAGAAATGTGGCCATTATTTTTTTATTTGCTCTAAACAGCTGGTTTGCCAAACGCATTGTTTTCTCTTATAAATATTTGACTACTTACTCTTTACATTGTTCTATATTATAAAAGACACACTCTCTAAAAATCTGAAATCATCATGCCATTAGTGCTATATACAAACATAGCCATATCTAAAATCTAATTCGTTCCAAGTCAAAACAGTTTCTAAATATAATTTCATTTCCAACTGTGAGATGAAAAACTGATGCTTTCCTGCATAAATTTACGCCAATTTGTTTTAATCTTGAACATTTACTTGAGGTTTCCATTGGTTCAGTTTTTGCTGTTCTCTCCGGCTAGGCTGGACATTTGTTCCACTCACCTATTTCTTCGTGTATTTTTAGCGTTGCGTGCCGACTGTCACTAGTCCACTAATGGGAGAACGTATCGCCACATTAATAATCGTGTTCCTAACGTCGTTTGGTTTTCTCTCTTACGAGTGATATTTCATTAGCAGTGCGTCAATTACATCTATTGAACATGATGGATTCTCCTCGTCCGAATGGTTTGCTTTGTTCTTCGCTTTCTCGTCTGTCTTACGCACGGCGTTTTTATTAAATACTTGTAAATTATAAGACATCCTTGACTACTCTTGTTTGTTTGTTTATTTAACTGATGAGTCTATCGAGTTAATTGGGACTGCAAGCTCTTCTGAATTGATTATTTGATTTTAATTGTTTTGAATAAGTTATGAGTGCGTCGTGCTGATTGCTCATGTTCGTTTAGATTTTGATAAAGACCTTGTTGCATGTTCATTAAATAGTTTAAAATGGTGTACAATAACACAATTTATGTTTGTTAATTATTTTCATCTCATTACATATGTGATTGTGTAATCACTAGAATGCTTATCAATTCAACTGTTGTTTGTTACTGTTTCCTGTCGATACAATTGTTATTTATTGCAGAACCAAAAAGTAGTTGTTAATACATCATCTTCACATATGTATAATGTTATGATTGACGACAGTCGTGATTTGAAGAGGGTCAATGAAAAGCTATCATAATTCAAACGTAAATCACTCACGTTTTATAAAAAGGCCATTAAGTTGCAGTTAATGTTCCCACTAACGTATACAATTCTATAGGTAAAATTTCTCAATGCCAATTTAGTTCGTATCTCGCCCAGTAAGGTCGATAAAAGGCTTCTTACTGTTCGAAAGGCAACAATTAAATCGGTTCAATTTATTTGAATTGGAAACACGTACGTACGGCTTTGTGTCAGCTCGTTAAACATTTATGGTCGCCGAGTTAGTGTTAGAAGTCGTAAAGTTTGCTAAGACTTAGTTCTTCATATAGGTAAATAACGTATGACAGTCCCATTCTTAGAGGTTTGTGAAATTGTGACCAAAAGATTGGATTGATTATTGGACTGCTTTCAAAACGGTGAAGGAAAACATCACATGTCCTAGAACCAAAAATTCGAGGACATGTGACATCTATCTAACCGCACTGGGCCCGCATGGTGGATTACGGCCTACTTCCTCTCACAGAGAGGAGGCCTGTGCCCCAGCAGTAGAAACATTATATTATACTAGCTGCACCCTGCGGTTTCACCCGCATAAGTTTTGATCCCGTGGGAATATCGGGATAGAAAGTATGTGTTATTCCTGGTTATAAGCTATCTGTGTGCCAAATTTCATCCAAATCCGTTCAGTACTTTTTGCATGAAAGAGTAACAAACATCCATCCATCCTTACAAACTTTCGCTTTTATAATATTATTAGTAGCAGAGTTAATAAATACAAATTATAAATCATGTGTTATGTAGGTACCTACCTACGTCATTCATTTTATTCTTGGTATATTTAGGAAAACACAAGTGTTTTTATTCAAGTAAACTGTTAATTAGCTGTAACTAACGCTCAATCATGCAAAATGTTATTAATGACTTATGGCTTCACATGATTAATATTTGAATACATATTTACTTAATTACCAATGTAGGAAATAAAAACTTTACTCAGTAGGCACAGATAAAGTAGTTACAAGTTTAAAGGTAATCCCGGAGGGGTACGCTGAGGTGTGCCTATCTATGTATAAACGTACCGTAGGTACATTTCGCCAGTTATCTTTAAGTCCTATATACACCACAAGACAAGCCATCAATTAGGCACAAAGCAAGACTGCGAGTTGCTACGGACAAATTTCTGATGGAAAGGCATGTTCCTATCACTGCCCGACCTGCTGACAATCGACACCCAGGACCTTATGCTCAGCAGTAGTGCTAGCGACCACTAGACCAAAGAGGCATAAAATACTTACTTAAACTCACCAGTATAATGTATACAGGACGACATATTATACTATATGCACAATTTTACATATATAGGCTTTTCGTACAGTGAGAAGTCAGCTTATACTAAAAATGTAATAGCTTGATATATCGTCGTGCGTACAGTAGATATAAAGAAAAAGTAATAAATAATGAATGAAAATCACAAGGAGCATCAGGTATTGTTTATGACAAAGCCAAGTATTGTTAGAGAGAGCAGAGGTAGATAACATTATCAATAGTCTTGACATAGACATGATTATTGATGGTGTTGTCAAAATACGAATCTTTGGAGCCGGTGCGGTCCTCAATGATAGTACGTCACTCGATCAATCAAAGATCGGAGTAAACATCACGAAGATTGTATTAAAAGTATTTGTTGATGTATTGACTGTCGCCTACATGTCTGACTTAGCCTGTTTATTACAAAGACTGGCGAATCAAGTGACAGGAGACTTATAACTAAGCCTAACTAAATCTAAGGAACAACTAGCTTATCTACTAGTTCAGGTAACTAACAAATGGTTAATAAATGGCAGACTAATGAGAATCGTTCTGATATGACAACATATGGTACACACACGTGACGAAGAATACCTAAACCATAACATTAAAGACTCGCTAAACGATGTAGATTCTGTTGTCAAAGAAAAAGGAAAAAATCATTTGTTTAGAATAGGCTGAGGATCAGCATCTCTTTAGACGTCAAAGTTACAATATATAGTCCCCAAAATTGCCCACTCTCTTAGACGATGAGGTCAAATGGTGGAAGTCTACCCTCCACCCTTTAGCAGTCCCAGAGTTTACTATAAGGGAAAATAGCGGCGCAACAAACTCAATAAGAATAGTTATTCTAGTAATCAGTTCGTCTTGTTTACTTCAGCCAAGATTTTGACGCTTTAACACACCCACGAGTATATGCACCAGATAAGCTAATAATTAAAAAGAAATGGTGTCACTAAACGACCATTGTTTTTCTTTTCTTTTCTCGTTAAACATTGTAGGTGTACAGGAAAAGTATAGATTTCTATTTTAACTTTACAGTGGTCTTGTTATGTTTTTGTCGTGACTGCAAATTAGCCGGTGCGGATTGTTAGTGCGATTTTACGGACACTTTTTATGCATTCCATGCCTTCTTATAGATCAGTTCCAGTTTCTTCGATTATAAATTATTTCATAAAATTGGAGTTGTTTTCATTGAAGTCCATAACTTGCCCAATATTTTTAACCACTTTATCGTTTTCGTATTTTTAGGAACTATTGTTGATACTCGTATATCATGTTCGACCCCTGCAATAGCTACCATAATCTTTGGATAACATGAGTTGTCAACACGAATCAAGGGCTAAGCCGCATGCTTAAGTTGTTGATCTTAGAGCAGTATCGTCAGTAGCAGACTCTGTTATGATATAGCCATATTTCTTTCTTAGTTTTCCATATCCTAGCCATTGCATAAACACAGACGGATTTAAACATTTTGTACTATTTGATATTCAGACGATCATATCAATTATAGTAATTTATCTTCTTGTAAAACATAAACTATGTATTTAACATAATTAAAGCATTCTAGCATATTTATAGCAAGTAGCTACAACAGATGCTATCAGTTTACTTAATTAAAACTGGTTAGGTCTGTAGAAAGTTGGGAGGTCTCTGAGATGTTGCTCTGTCGCCGATTAAACGTTGAGATTGAAATGGTACAACTTGCAGATACATTGTAGATTTACCAGTAGCTGTCTTAGTCTGCTGATTGGATTTTGAATTCGTTCCTTTCTGCCAAGATGGAAGATTTACGGGCAGTTCTTTATTTGGTCTCAATTTTATCATTTTTATGATTGCGTTCTCTACACCCTGTGGTTTTCGGAATCACAATAGACTTCCAGCAACATAATATCATTATATCTGAACTCAAACGAAGACTTCATTTAAAAATAATACCTAATGTAAAACACAATAGCACATATATGTATCTCGTTATTATCTGTTAATTGATAAACATTGTTTCTGTTAACATTACTAAGCAGTCATCAGGTGGTCTGATACGATAGATTTGCAAATGATGATAATTATGCCAATCTTACTGATAATATTAGAAATAGATTAACTAAAGCAATACGTGTTGAATACAAGGCTTATAAATTCTTTAACAATTTCGTCGAAGTCTTAGGAAAAATATTGTCTTTTGTCCATAATGCTCAATAAATAAGTTTGAAAACACCCACCCAGTGTTGACCTTCTCCGACATCACGTTCAGTCATTGATGAAAGTTGAAAAGGTTGCAATTATTATTATTTAGCTGGCATGATCTTGGTGATTTTGCTTACTATACCAGTTTTCATCACTGCTGCACCTCTATGAAGCCTTACATCTTTGATTATAAGGGTGGCTGGTCCAACTTTTACATTGTGATGATTGTTATTTTATTCTTTACCAGTGCGATATGTTTTTCACCAATTTTCTCAAGTATCGCAAACTCAAAGCATTTATTTCAATTAAACCATTTATAGGCAGTTCTGAATTATCAAGGGGTCGGTCAGTCAGGAAGATAAAGTTAGTTGGCCTTTGCCCGTTCCAAAGCGTAGTAAGTTCCTATAGAGAAGAACGCGCATGAAACTCCGTAGACACTCTTAACTAACTCTTACCTAAGATTCTTGTTTTCAAACCGCCATCAAAACCTAAAACCTAGAGGTAGAATAGGTCGCTTTACAATTTGAAATCTGACAGACAACTCATTCTACAGTTTGCTCAATACTGTGCCCCCATTCAGTTACAGCAATATCACATAACCTACAACATGTACTCTACCGTACGTGTCTAAACTTCGCCAAAGGAGGTCCGATATAGGCACATAGCAATTTGGTCCGAGCATTAGATATTGCATACCCACCGCAAATGATACGCGCTCCGATCCGCTCCATCGCTCAAATTGCTTGTAAATAATGTAATATCTTAGTTTTGCCGGCCATTATAGGTATTACGCGCGAAATTAGATAGCAATATATGGTAACAGATATTATTGACGCAATCATTGTAACGTACCATGTGATTAGAGTGACGCAAATTCTGATACGTTGCGGGGTAACGGTTGTCGGTACAATGGATAATTTTGCTTGATTTTGATATTTTTGGCACTGGCCTTGTTGACTATCATTACAGTATTTGGATTGTCATCATTGTTCGTTCTGCCTTCATTCGTGTTTGTTATATCTCCTTCCATACCTATATGACATATGACCATTAGTCGTCCACTCAGTACCCAATCCTTTTTAGCCATATGATTTTTGATCATTTATTAGGCAAATTTCGTGTCGAGAAACCCAAATATACATATTATGACATCAACAGGAGTAAGCAGTGCTTGGTGAAAAATTGAGCTTTCTTGAAATCTTTACAAAATGAGAAGTAGAAAATATGACAGAAAAATTCTAAATAGGCAGCAAAGCAGTGTAGAGGGTCTGTTTTGTCAACACAACACTTTACACACTGTAGCCATACACAACTTGTGACTGAACTCTCCAAGGTGTGTGATCCCCTTATCTCATTGATAGCAGCATGGCGATTGAGCACGCGCTTGCGCAGCTTGCGTCACTGACTGATTGTTCTCCGACAAATAGACTGCGAAGTGTCGCAACTGTTGATTGAGACTGTGCCCTTTATCGGTCGTGCCCTGTTAATTACTGCTTAACTTTCTTTGCCAAGTGGATGTTTTTGATCGTACTTAATTGTATCTTAAGATCTAGTGTCAATCATTGTTTTTTGAACCGTATGCCAATTAGAATTAAAGTCACGTGGCGCGCGCTCTGGATTAAAAACCAGAGTAGAGCAAAACCCATTTACACGTAGTTATTTAGATGTCCATTGTATAAGTAGATAATATTTAATAAATGTATGACAACCGCTCTAATATAGCAGCTGTGAAACCACCATAAAAAAAACAAGGAATGGCTAAGAAAGCATTAGATAGTTTTGACACTAGGGTAAGAAGGTTACTGTGTATCTGCATCATGTTGATATTATTAAGAAAAAAATAAAATGATGGAAACGGTTAATGCAGTTGGCATGCGAAGAAACTTTTTGAAAGTAAGTCGAGAAATGTTTGACGATGCTATGGATAGGATAATGGCCGCGCTTGCGCTTGCGCTTACCTCCTACTCGATTCTGATTCCAGACCGTTATAGAGCACCACAACTAGTCTTTTAGTTTCACATATGCATAGATAAATAAATAATAAAAAATAGATTTTTACCCTGCGTCAATTTGCTGTGTTATAGCAATTGACAGTTGTGATTAGAATATAGGGACACTAAGTTGGTAGTCACTTTGCTCAATAATTGTTTTGCCTACCTTTAATATTCACATAGAAATATGTATTAAATAATATAATACCTGCACATAACCTACCTACCTGGTGTACATAAACGTTTAAATTCCTATGATTCTTTTGCTTTTTTTTCACATGTACATAGGTAATTATCATTATTTTAAATGTTAGCGTGTGTAGCGTGTTAGTGTTTATGTGTTTTATGTGTTGGTATTTTTAATGTTGTTACTTAATGTAGATATTATCTTGATTAAGTAAATAAATCTCTAGTTTAACGGTTAAATAAATAACTAATATTCAAAACAATGTCCGTAATCGATTGCAATATCTCTCGTCTATTCTATTCTAGAGCAATCGATGGTAGCATCGATTGATACCATCGATTGCTCAAATCGAATCTCAATCATCGGGCATTATGATTGAATTCGATTTAGATAGTTATATCTAGCGCAAAACAATGCGTTTACGTTTATTTGAATTGTTTGTTGGTTTTGTAGATTGAGTGATGAAGTATTTCTTTCCTCTTCATAAAGTAGAAATTGCAAATAATTTTGAATTATTAACTAATCACTACTTCATTTTGTCCGCACATGATTTGCTTATGATCATAGAAATATATGCTTTTATTATCTTATAATGATGTCACTTATACATAAATATAATTAGCAAATTATAAAACAACAACATAACAACCTTATTGGGAATAATGTTTGAGCTTATCGAATATTTCCGGACATCGCCAAGTGGTTGGTGGACTCCAGAGGTCAGGCCTAATTTTTGGCCAATGGCAATGCTGCCAGCCTTTTGGGCAGTTTTCCCATAGACGAATTTTTTATATGCCCAAAGACCTCTTCCCTTTTTTGTAATTGTAATTAAGGCTTTTTGTCTTTTTGTTTTTGTTTGGCTTTTTGTAAGATTTGTCAAAATTAGCAAACGAGGAGTACAATAAATGTACTGATAAACGAAAATTATTAGTTATCCACTACTCAATTTCCTCCTCATATAATCTGGCCTACGATCATACAAATCTGTGCTATGTTCTCCTAATAATGACGTCACGTACATAATATTAGCAAATATTGCTAACGAGTAGCTCTTATGCTGCTGACACATTGTCACTGACAGCCACATACACTAGTGTGAAACGTTTGAGCAACTCGTTAAGATACGCAAAGGTCATATTCTGCCATATAATAAAAAGGTTAATCCAATCGATTATTGCAAGAACAATACTCGTGTTAATCGGATGCGATATTTTAGTAAGTTATTCAGCTCTACGTGTGGTCTTATGAAATGGGGCAAATACCTGTTTCCATTGAAAGAGGCTGTCTGATTGTGCCCCATTCAGACTATGTTTCATTTACTCTTAATACATACATACGTGTAGCTTGCTTAATTAATTTAGTCTGAATGTTATCTTCTCAGATGACATTTTAAAGGCTCGTAAAGTTTCACAATAATGACGATTTAGTTACGCTGATGTGGATATCGTATCGTTTGAGTAACGGTATATTTGCGGCGGAGAATATATCTTCCTCTGAACGTTCAGAAAAGGATGTGAATGATTTCGAAACTGAACCTTGCAACATTATGAAATTCTCAACACTTGACTTTCAAAAGCTGAATTGAACATACAGACATATAATATTGCTCATATTATAATACTGCTCATCATCCTATTCATATACAAAATAACTACTTCAGCTGCATCAACTTTCAAAGCGATAACTTCCATACTGACTTTACTAAACAAAAGAACCACAGAGCTTACTTTATCTATGATGTAGTCAGTTGTAGACAGTTTTATAGAGATTATCTGTCGTATTATTAGAATCTTTAGATATAGGTAGTAGTGACATTGACTGACATATTGAGGCTTAAGGAACTTGGACGGAACCTTCCTTCCTTTGAACGTTCAAAAAAGGATGCGAATGATTTCGAAACCAAACCTTGAAGTAAAGTTTACGAAATTCTCAACACTAAACTTACAAAGGATTATAATTGCTGTTTATCATCTTTTAATACAGAAACTCCAGGCTCGTACCAAAACAGATCTTAGCTGCAATGCCTGCTAACTTTACTGAACAAGTCAGAAATTACAGAGTTTACTTTATCTATGTATGTAGTCACAGACATTTTGATAGGGACTTTTGTTTTTGTGTTCAATCCCGGCATTATCTGTCGTATTAATAAAATCTTTAGATATGGTAGTGACATTGACTGACATATTGGGGCAGCAAGGACGATGCTAATCTGAAATGTCTTGAATCAAGATTATTTGACCAATACTCGTTGACATTGAAGGGATGCCCGAAGATTCAAGTAAAACAACAAATTAAGTTTATCAGCCTGTGTTTTGGATATTGATATTCACTGATCTAAGATCATTATCTTTTCATTTATATGTTTTTGATATGTCTGCAATGTTATATTCAGAATTCACAAGTAATCTTTTTTCATCCTCTCAGGCCTATCTTTTTACACCTTAAAAGCATATGGCATTAAAATATGATATAACATCGAACTGTTCATTTGAGATAAAACGGAAATCAACTTTACCATAGTAATTAAAACACTTTCAAAAATGTTCGCAGCTAAGTATTTTTTCTTAAGACTAGACTAGATTTCGTAAACGCCGAACCATGAATCATTTTAATTGTTTTCAAGAATGCTTTTAAATATAACATTATCAGACAGTTTCGATCTGACAGTGTGACGCAACAAAATCCGTCTCTTACTTAAATTAATTAACATAATCTCGTAGTTAATTTTGATTAATCCCAATTTTAATTACATAAGCTTAGTGTAATTCTTGATATTTATCTTATCTCACAAATTTACAAGGCTTTCGTACTAATTTAATTAAACTTGTAAGATTTACTTTAGATTTGTCTTCACTACTTTTTGAGTCGTCGTTCCTATCGTTACTACTTTAGTTACAGCTGATGTTTTTTTATTGCTGAATCAAAATATATGTCTGAGTATCGTGGAGGTATTCCCGCTAATACTAAAAAATATTATGGGGAAAAAAGTTAAATTTACTCGAATAAATATTTCTATATTCTTTGCAATTAATTTCGTATATTCAATGATATTAATATTTCATCATAACTAGTTTGAAGGTTAAGCTTGCATATCGATTTCAATCAACAGCTTTTGATTGAATAATTATTCTTTTGAATATTTGAATTTCAAAATTACTTGACATAACCTACAGCAGAAGTGCAGTAGCGTCCTCTACATCACAATAATTTGATATGATTTACGTTTGAGCATTTTTTTCATAAATCCCACGAATAGGTATATTTTTGTTCCAACTAAAATTAATTATTTCCTATGTCGAAATATATAATTTGGCAGCAAGTGAATGTTTTCAGGTTATTCATAATTAATAGGAACGCATTCAGCTTTCATTGCTGCTAATTAGGTAGTTACTGAGATACTGCTATTATGCAATCTGCTTGGAAAAATGACGTGACAAGTAAATGTGTCGGTTATGTAATGTGTCATTCACACATATTTACCTATTGCTATTCATTGCTGATTCTTGGTATCTAATTCAAGAGAAGCTTTAGTTTGTGTTGTGTTATTATTCTATACTTGATAGATAGAGTAATTGACTGAATATCCTACTAATATTATAAACGCGAAAGTTTGTATGGATGGAGGTTTGTTACTCTTTCACGCAAAAACTACTGAACGGCTTTGGATGTTTGGCACATAGATAGTTTATAGCCAGGATTAACACACTGTACTTTTTATCCCGATATTCCCACGGGATCGAAACTTATGCGGGTGAAACCGCGGGGCGCAGCTAGTATAAATATAATATTACCTACTTTTCATAAAGCTTCAAAAGAATTCAAGTTTTCACTTGTTCAAGGGTCTGGTCGTGAGCTAGATCATTGACCCTGGCATTAGACTGGCAAGCAAAAAGAAAGAGAAGAGAACAAGGTTTTAAACAAAACTGAACTTTATTTTGTGTAAAAAACAAACGAACAGGTAATGTAATGTCAGGGAAGTAAAAGATGGGGTTTTAACAATTGCAACTACAATTGAAAATAAGCACAATACTAACTGATAAACGACAGCACATCCTTTCAAATAAGTGCCAGACAACAACTGGTATTGTGCAACAATCAACAACTATGTAGGTACTCGGTAGTGCGATTAATCGACGACATTTTAAACACAACTGTCGCAAGTGCGTGCGGATATTTAGAGCAGAACTTGTTTAACTGTGTAACTGTTACTCTGTGACTTTGAGCCAAATGTTATACGATTGTTCACATGCCTGTCTTCATGGATTTTATAAGTTTCGGTGTCAACTGGTTGTTTGTTTTCATCATCTATGAGTACCTACTTTAACAACATTGAAGTTTTGGTTTCGAAACGTTAGCCCGACGGCGACGTATCTATATTCCTTTTACTGACGAATCTCGAAATGTCACAAGTTCAGTATTTTATATAATTGTGTCAGTTATTTGTCCATTTTAAAGTTCTCTCTCTGATTGCGATTATCATCTTTTTTTGCGTTTAGTCCACTCTCGACCCCTCGACCCCAATCAATAATGTTTCCACTGGACCCCTAACTGTAGTTTACTCTCGACCCTTGGGGGTCGAGAGTGGATTTTCATACAAAGGACAGGCATACCTCGTCTACTTTCATTTGTAGCCTCTAATGTGGAGCTTTATGGATACTAATAGATCTTGAGGATTAAGAAGCAATTTCACTAATTTTGTTTCGCGTGACGTCGGCTAGCTCGCGTAATGTTAGGAAGTCGTTGGACAGTAAAAATAAACATGTTTTAAAAAATGCACTCAAAACAAAACGCAGCGTTTCTCCATCGTCACTTACTCACAGAGGTGACATCATCAGTCACATTCCGAGTCTTGTATCAAGAATATAAAAATTTAAATTCCTACACATCCGTTAACTTATTAGTCGATCAGCAGTCTTCGAACATATAAAATTTTCCCTTAAAAATATGTGCAAATTGAAAGATGACTCTGACTTTCGAGGTACATAGGATATAAGTTTACCTAGATGAAACTCACGCAGACCAGGAAAGTATGGCAGCAAAGGGATTAGGCTTATACTCAACAGTGTGTGGAACAAGGATGCCCATGATAAAGAAGTTTCAAAACGTTTCTATTGCCTTTACCGTCGATATTGCGTCTTATTCTTAGTATCGATGATCAAACAGAGGAAAAGTAAATAGTGAAGAAAAGATTCGCAGAAACGTTGCAGAATAGAAAGTGCGTAAGGTTTTGTGAGATGGTTTTATAACAAATGGTAGATAGTCAATATTTTAGACGAGGATGAATTGCGAATTAGGAGAAAATCTTTAAGAAAAATGGTTCCGAAGATCTCGAAAGTTAAAACTTATTGGGTTTGTAGTGTGAGTAGTTCGAAATGTGAAAGAGAAGCACCTACAAAATCGTAGAAATGAGCTGGTAGATGTACGCCCTAAGAACAAAGATCCAAGATCAATGTTAAGCAACTGAGTTCTGACGCACGAGGCTGACTGCATTGATGACATCATAATGCACAAAACATGAACCGATCAGACGGATCTCGTGACAGCTATCAGACGCCCCGCGAGTGTTCCCAAGAATACGTTAGTTTTATTTTAAAATCTTTCATCACACACATTTATTAATTCATATTCACATTCACGCTATCTATCTATATCCTTATCCTTAAGCCGGTGATACTATAAAATTTACGATTAAGCAGAAATTCCATTCAATTATGCTAAATTATGTAAATATAGAAGGTCTCTAGATTTTGCGACAAATAAATTCCTTGATAGGTAGAGGTTACCTGCCAAATCAGTAGTAGCTATCTAACAGTATTAAAGTTCAAATATGTATATCAAGTTGAATGTTACTCGTTGAATTATTCAGGTGTTTCAAAGTCAACTTTTAATGGCCCACAGACACGCACAGGGTCGTAATTGTGCACATGATTCTGATGACTATGTCTGTGTGATATGGGTGCGTGATGGATCACCCTTTTAGACACAGTAATTTGTGCCTGTGTGATTCATGGTCACAGAGTCTCGTGAGATAATCAAGTTTATGGTCAGCTTCAATAATCATCGACTCTCTCTTAAAAAATCTTGAATGATTTATCATCAAAAATACACTATGTGCTGTTTCATTCACTTAATTGAATTTCTTGCAAACATCGTTTATGTAATCTAATAGAATTTCCTGTTCCGTTTGTAGATCTTTTTATTGATTTGCATGGTCCATTAAAGCTGGAATATTAATGAGATTCAAAGTGTGTGTCGTTTTGTAATCACCTGATTCATCTGACAGTTGTCCGAATGCCAGTTCGTTGTATATTTGTGCATGTTCCGGAAACCGGACGACATACCTGAGATGCTTGGCTTTGTCTCTGCTTAACAAAATTAATGTCACTCTAAATGTGATTTTAATGGATTATTTAACTGCGTCCGGTGTTTTATCCCGCGCATATCGACCTCAATCCGACTCTGGTAATGATTTTACAAATTATTTGAATGTTGTGTATAATCCGAGAATGTCACGTACAGATGATCTTCATTGCTTTATGAATTATTATATTTATTTATTATTAACACTTAAGCTTGCGACATTCGTTTGATATTATTATTTATTCAAAGCTGTTCAACGTTGCTTTGCTGTCATTATCATCATCTGTTAATGATGAGGAATCATATTTGTTCTGTTCACAGATCTGGTTGAAACATAATAGTTTAGTTAAGCATTTTTAATTCTTGCTAAATCTTCTTCGTAACTTCCGAGGTTCATCATCTCATTAATATTTTCTAGGCCTCTAATAACCTTGTTGAAATAACCATAGTATATTATTTTGTGGGTTTTTGTGTTATAGGAAATGGGAGGAGAGGATTTCCTTTAAGGCTTTTGCCTGTTCGTTTACTGTTTTTTCAACGGCAATAACAGTATCTTGATCGACGCAATGAATATAGTTTGTCGTCAATGTGTCTTCAAATTATTTTTGTTATTCTAAATTAACATTAGTTTACAATAAAATATAGGTCAACATGTCTGGATCCTAGTCTGTAACTACTATGTAATGTTATTCAGCAATTTGTTCGACACATGTGGACATTCAAGGAAAAACATAGGTATCTAGGTATTTATAACAGTTTGGTCATTGACTACAAACTGTTTATTTTGATGTCCTTAAGCCACAGTAATTGGTTTGGCGCAGAATGTAAATTAGTTACCTACCTAATTATTTTTTCCTTAAACCTACGAGGAAAAACATTAATTTGTGTTAACAAATACATTAAATAAGTTAATGTTGTCCGACAAACAGGCGCTCGTTCTTAATACGTCCCTGTGACAATAATATAGGTACATACAAATGACCGCAGTGGGTGCTCCGGAAACGACGCGGGTGCAGGATGCCAGTGACTTCTGTCTTTGTCTCTACGTATGTGGGCCGTAGAGGAAACATTCATAACCATGCGAGCTTTCGTAAGAGGCCGCATTACGCGGAGCGGAGACAGCATGATCTGACTTAAGAGGCAGTTAGTATATGTTAAATGAAAAAGTAAATTAAGAGTGTAGGGTTGAGGGATCAGCTGTCTTATGTCAACCTATATGCACTAGATTACGTATTAAGATAACCCTTTACTGGGCCCGCGTTCTAGAACGATGTTCAATAATTATTGTACCTCGACTTAAAAGTCGATTTGAGTTTGAGCATAAGCCCCTTTTTTTATAAACAAAGGTAAGTAGTGATTAGCGACTGTTTAACCATACATTTTTGACATTTGAAAGTCACTTAAATTTAATCATCGCTTATAAATAAATCCCAGATTATTATGAAATCTCATAGATCAGATTTGAATTAAGATACATGCTGTAGCACCCCACAATGGCGATCTTAGAGTTAGACATAGTGTAATAAGTCCTGATCAACGTTTAACTGAGCGCGAGTACAGACGCCAGCAGGTCAAGCTATCCGAGACTGTAAAATTTTCCCAGTCAACCTTAAACCTAATGCTTTAGCGATAAAATTGAAAATCTATTAAATAAATTTGACAGTTTGTAGTAGCTTGATGTGCTGGCGTCTGTAAAATAAAAAAAATGAACTTATGTAAGGACTGCTTTGTATGATACCGACCTCTAACTAGTTTGGGCGCCTTAATTGCTTGAGAAATAAAGCAAATTACAGACTCCTAATTACGCAATGGTTTAATTGTAATAGAGAGGCAAAAAAATTATACAATTTAATTTTAATTTAATTGAACTTGATTCAAGACAGGTGGCTTGCTTATTGTTTTTCTTTTAAACCAATCTGATGATGAATTCTTTCGTTATCAATGTAGAATGTATACTTTGAAAATCAGCTTCAGAATCGTACTGTACAGTGGGTGGCAAGCATTTCACGTCCATGACTAGCCCATGATTATAAACATACCTAGGTAGGTAGGCTTCAATTACGTAACTTTGTTGTTAGATATAGATATCAGATAAACGTTATGATAATGTTCGATAATAATATAAAATAGGTGTTATCAAATAATTGAGTGGCATTGTCTCTATGAAAACACTACCAAAACACAGATCTTAAACGCTTAACAATGGGTGAGTGATGATTAGTTGGTATTGATGTTTATTTATTTATTTACTCAAAACGGATTATAGTACACGTTAAAAATACAGTTTTACAAAATAAGTAGGTTATGGAAACCTGTGTTAAGGACATGTTTGATCTGCCAGGGCCGCGGGTTGTTCGGAAAGAGATACCGTGGCCCCTGGCACAGGTAACTGAAGGAACACGGGTGGGTTTTAGTCAGTAAAAGTCTGACACGCCCTTCCGCTCAGCCCAGAGCGGGAGAGGTCATTTGATGATTTCCCACCCAAAAAAAAGGATATATTTGATATAATTCGGTAACTAGTTCGTAATGGTCAATGGTAAGTGACTCTAGACAATTACGAGCTACCTTATAGCGGAACATCGTTGTAACATGTACCTACATATATTACAGTTACATGAATGCAGGACGATCGCAAACGCACAGGTGAACCTAAAGGAAGCTAATTCGAAGCCTAATCATCCGACAAATATTCAAATGTACCTCTGAGTACTTACTCAACCTTGCTTTATCGTGTATTTGCTAATTGTCTACGTCACCTGATAATGAATTTACGTGAGGTGTTCAATGGAGTAGTATAGGTACATAGTTGTTTGGGGGCCTTTGTAGTTTAGAAGAAGATAAGAGGGACGGAAGTGGTGGCACGATTTATGTGGTGACAGTTCCGACAAGTGACAACTATTTGGGAAGGCAGCCACTATAATGATTTTATAGTGACGGTTGGAAGTAGAACCGTTATAATTATCTTAGAAGATAAATGGCATGTTTAAGAGGTAGAAAACAAGGTACAAATCTAAGACAACGCTTTTTTGAAAGCAAGCAAGGCTAGAAAAAACAATGCTAACAATTATAAAACATATGCAGCCAACCTTCATAACCTAAACATAGCGTACACACTAGTAGACAATCTAATTACAACTGAATTAACAACTGAAATTGAATCAAGGCCACGTGAATGCAGATAATGAATAATACAAGCTTCACAATCTCGTTGTTTATAATTTCCGTCCCCTTTCTTACACATTGGAAATCCTTATGACGTAAAACTTTACCCAACATAAAGGTCATAAGTTTAACCGTTCCATCAATATTTTTCAACAAAGAATATCTTCCTTTAAATTCCTCCAGTCTACTTCAACCATGTTTGTCTTGTCATCTGGAACACTCACGTCATCGCAATGCGGTAGGATTACTTCAGATCCCCTTTATATCCGTCCAAATTAAGTGATGTCATTTGTCATCTCTGAGTTCATTTGATAACCGTTATAACTTTTAATTGTTCTCATGAGCGTCGTTGTCTACTAGGTGTTGCTTATTAACCTAGCCCTTTAAACGAGTTTCATTAATTAAACAAATAACAAACGGCTCATTGTACTTTGGGCGTTTGAACCCTAATTATTTGTGGTAGTTACATCTAGTAGCCAACCTTTTTTGAGATGAGATCTATGCTCAAGGGTACTTTTTTTTGTTGTGTTGGTCTTAGGATCATTCTTTTCTAGTCTATGTGTTTAACTACAAACATGCTTAATATTATCACCCTGGGACAACCATATTTTATCTACTAAATCGTTTTTGACCGTAACTTCTCTTTAATGGACATGGCCATCGTAATCATTCGTGAACATCTGACTTACTGATAATGACTTTCCTCATCACGTTCAACTTGTAAGTTGGGGTTATCCCTAATCAAAATAACACGTTAAAAAACGACACTGTAATTGTATTAAAACAATATTTGACGAATTGAATTAAAGTTTGTTGACGTCATTTTGCTGTGTTGAAAAATATGCACTATTTTCCTTATTCTGTCTGCAAGTCCAGGAAAAAGAAAAGGAAGGCGTATATTTGTCAGATCATTGTCCAATAAAGTACCTACAGCTATATTTACTATCGAGCCTTCAAGTCGGTATGCGACAGTCACGTTTTCCTGTTAAAAGAAACAAGACTGGAAACTGTTATCAGAAATAAAGCTGATGTTGCAGTGGCCAGTGCCAACGGTTAATTTTTTAAAGTCACTTTACCGCTGGTAACTCATCTGTCAGTATGTTTGTATAATTTCCAATGATCAGTAGAGGTTATCCCCTCATCTGTTAGGTAAGCTTATTAATTTCGGTAACAATATAAAAAGTAACCGTATCTCACTAGTGACAAATGTGACAATTGAGCTTTTATATAGCCTCTTCATCATCCCGTCATCTATTACAAAGTGTATCTACATCATCGTGTAGGTATTACTGGGCTATGGGGGTATTCGTGGGCTATTTTAGTATCCCCCTGCAACTTGTAGGTAGCTCTAACTTTTCACAGTAGTTAGATCATCATCATCAGCTGGACATAGATCCCTCCAATTGCACGCCAATTGTAGCTTGATAACGAGCAAATTCTATTTTCGGCTCACATAATTTTAAAATTCTCAAATGAACTTATAAAATTTGATGCTGGCCTCTACAGCAACACTTTATCACCACATCTCGATTCATAATTAAGCTTTAATTCCAGTTTGCTCGATTACAAATCACTATATTATTTAGATGCGTACAATGCGATGTTGTAACAACATTGTCTGTCTACCCCTCGCTCTGAAAGGAGTTGGTCAATCGTTACGCAAAGTACTCGCAGTGCTCATAATAATTCATATTACATTACAATGCAAGCTTACAAGCTTGCGACGAATATCATTGTCCTTTAGAAGTTCTCATTAATTTTGAATTAATCATTGTTTGTCTTGGGATTATGTTGATTTTGGGCGGACTGGTTCTAAGATATGGTGATCTTTTCGTACGCCTTCTACGACGATGATGTAATCACTGTTAGATACAGTAGATTAAACAGTAGACTTCTTAGATTAATGTACAATGAGCCAAAAACAAGAGGTTGTTATATTTTATGAGCCAGAACAGAAACGTTTTGTCTTTGTGAGGAGTACAAGGACCTATTAGTAATTCGGACAGAAACTTAATTTATTATAACTTCACGTAACTGCTTGACGTTATTATTTTTTATAAACAGTAATTTTAGTTACCGTCTAACCAAATTAAGACCCAGCAGATACTGGACTTCTGTGAGCTTAAGAGGATGCCCGTAACAAAAACATAACTTATCAATCACCTTATCTTAAACTGCTCTTAAATTGCTTATACCCAAATACCTTTTAAATGAACACTTAATTTAACAAACCTATCTCCCTTTCCCAGGAGTCTCCAGAGGTCCGCATGGCGCTGCCTCTGCCGGCGCGTGCGCCGGACCCCTCGGCACTGGCCGCTTATTGGGCAGAGTACGAGGACCTCTGCCGACAAATCTGTGCTGCACATGACGAAGATGACAACAATTACGAAGGTAAGATTATCTACACTGCTACTAGGATCTTTTGGCACTTGAATGACGTTGTCAGGGTGCGTTGTGTCAAATATATTGGGAAACAAGATGGCGGCGTTTGTTCCGGCTATAGCCATTGTGGACTGTAGCAATTCCGCCCTTTCCCTTCTGCAGTAAAAAAGGGATTCAGTTTGAAATCAAACTGCGGTTGGTGCAGCAGCAAGCGATGCATAAAATTAATGTTACGTACAATTTGTGAATTGAAAGAGAAGTTGTTGGGGTTAGAAGTTATGTTAGGAGATATTGTGCAGCTGTCTATGATTCCGTTTCATTTTGCGTATATTCATGATAAGTATAAATTTCGTTTTTTATATCGATCATCTATGTGGATTTTTAAAAACTTAAGCCTGTCTGCGTCATGCAATTTTTGCTGGTTGGTCTCCGAAACTCCACGTAATGCACGTGTTATTAATTTTGGGCTATATATGCATATCGACCTCTTTTGCTGACTGTACTTAAGCCGTTGAAGTCGGCCAACAATAAATAATATACGCTGTGACTAGCATTAAATCATAACTACAATTTATCAATTCCTTTTGAAGAAACTCAGACACAAATATAATTAACCATATTATTCTGAAAACTGCCATGTTTATCGCCCACTTGCTTCACGTAGCCGCTAGCCGTCGTAACCGATTGCCTTAAACTCCTAGTATCGGTTATTTTAATTTGTACAGAAGATAAGCAGCTGATATTGAAGTTTTCTTTCATTATCAAAGCATGAAAATTCATTTGCAACGGACGACAGAACGAAGTTCGATAAGAAATACTGTGACATAATTTAAATCAGTTCTGTGTTTACTTCGTTTTTTTCAAATTGATGAAATAAAGGAAAATTTGCAAAGCGCCCAGGTGCAATAAGATATTCTAACATAATGTCAATAGGATAGCTCTTTTTAGGGGTAAGACTTGTCCAATTGGAATTATTGCGCTCTATCTCTTAGAGCTGATTTTTTCATCGCCAGATAACTTTTCTTAGAGAAATAAAATTGACGTTTGACAGTTTTTGTATGAAATAACTGTCAAAATTTCAAAATTATTTCTCGACTAAAGTTATCAGATGATTGAAAAATCAGCCCTAAGTGACAAGAAACCTCTAAGTAAAAACGAGAATAACATATCTACCTATATTCTATTCGTTGTAATTCAATTAGGTATTTCTTGATGTCTAAATCATCAGGCACTGACAGGGATTCTTCTTACAAGATTGCCTGGCTACTGAAGCAATAATTTCACATCTCTAACTACTTTGTAAGTTATGGAAGAGTGAGCGATATTTACAATACTTTTGCAATGAATAATACTACCTACCTTACTACTTACCTACCTACATTGCACATTACCTAATCGGTTACTAATATTTACCTATAACATTTACCAAGCGGTATCGTTCGCTTGGCAACCCTTTATATGTATTTCGTCACTTATATTTGATTGTAGTTTTTAAAATAATATGAATTCCCACCTTTTTATAATGGCGGTTTGTTCAGTTTATATTTCTCGAATTTTAAAATCTAAAGGCTGCGTTGATCTTTAACTTTTTTTCTAAAATAAAGTCTCTCCTTCGCGCTATGTTAAAAGGAGTGATAATTATAAATATTTTAGTACTTACTTAACAATATGACCACCTACCAGCGCAATTTATAAAGACGAATCAAACATTAATCAAATTAATGCAAATCCTACATAGGCATAATGTTAAGAATGTCGTGGTCAAATACAAGTTTATGATAGCATTGCAGGTTTGACAGTCTCTCAATTTAGATATTTGCTCTAGGCGTTGTTTGCGCAATTAACGAGTAATATTAAATAAACCCCAAGGTCGGGCTACTCCACTCAGCCTTAATAGCATTTATGTGAGCGTTAATTATATTTGCAATTAAACACGGGATTTCAAGATGGTCGGCGATGAGGTCACTGCTCGTTTTAATAATAATTATTTTTGAAATTAGAGAAAAATGTTTTCTGGTTCACTATAAAGTTTCCTACTGCGATTCTCCTTATTACGGTTGTAGACATTTATTTTCTCAAAAGATTTACAATCACTTACAGAGAAAATACAATATTATAATTAAAAAATACTTATATAAAATCTGTCCAAAAATTATTATTAAAATATAAGGATATTACACAAATTGGGCACGCTCGCTGTGCAAGGTTTTTACTGTTATTTTTTACCCGGTCCATGACCGCAAAATGGGTCCTGTCAATTAACGCATCTGCATCGCATTTTAATCAAAGCCTGAAAAACCCACTTTTAGTGGTTTTTACGGTTTTAATAAACACCATATAAGTACCAATCTTGGTGTCTGTACAAACCTTGACATGTTCTAGTTCATATGAACGGCCTTCGTCACAAAGTTGTGCATGAGGAATTTTAATTTTCCCATTCAGCACCACAATGGAAGTATTGTTCGGTTGGCAGTTACAACTGGTAAAAATAGACTCTGTTCTGTTGTCCCAATTCTTATTTCAAATGAAAAGCGAGCCACTTGTATTTTGACATTAGAGATAAAGAAATAGAAATTCCGCATTGTGTTGCCAGTCTCAATATAATTTTTTTTGTAGGTCTATGATCCGTTGTGTTTATTCTAATTTTGAGATATAATTTTAATTTGTTTGGGATTTAGTTTTTGCTAAGAATAAAAAGTGGTTTTCGTTCACGTTTTCAACGTAATAGATTACCTGTTCATCGTTTATGTTGGCAACAGGTTCTTTTTATGATTACCTACGATGGGAAGAAAAACTGATACCTAGTATCAAAATCTTTTAGTAATCGTTCGTTTCTACCACTATGTACTTACAGCTGCAATTTATTTTATGTAGACGACTGATTTCAAAATAAACCCTAGAAGGTTTATGTGAAAGACTTTTCGTAATTTCCTTGATTAAGTCAACCAGCCGTGGTGCAGTAAGAGCTGTAGTTTGCGACATTTCTCACATTTCACATAAGGTAAGCAGCCCAAAGTAAACAAAACGGGTTTGCCTTACGATACGAAATTATTGCCGAAGCTCAAGGTCGCTTAAATGTCATTCGTTCAGCTGCGATGTCAATGGATCCTTTTATCGATGTTCAACGCTTCCTAACTTTAAATCCAGTTATTTTTCGTCACATTAAATCCCTTCCAGCTATAAGCTTCGTAAGGTGTGGTCAGTGATCACCGTGTTGAAAAAGATTGATGATAAACATATTTTTTATTTATGTAAATTCGATCAATAATGTTTAAAAATAAATATTATGACGTGCCCTTTGTCATTGTCAAATGGTTCACCAATCAGTGACCCTACATTTTGTATCCTAGACAATATCAATTAATCTCAGTTACTTAACTTGTCTACTAATATACATACATCCGAAGATATTAGAAGTCTCACGTCTTGGCTTGCAACTTTAATATTGATTATATTTCTTCTCTGCGATGTTGTCTTCGTTTCCAAGACGTGTCAAATAAGAGCGAATATCAGAAATACATATTGCCATATTCAACGCACCTTAAAATACAAGTTCGTGACAAAGTATAAACAAAACGACACATTATGTTAATATAACTGCGTCATTATGCCAGTCTAGCAGAATTGATGGCTGAACTAAAATATCGACGCGTTGCTAAACAAATTCGCGGAATACGAACAACGCAATTCCTTTAATATTTACCTCCTCGGCTGTTGTTTGTTCCTGTTAAGTGCAATTGTGTGGTTTTAAGTTAATAAGTGGTTGTTCTTACCAACTATCAACCTTGGCCTGTAATTGTCTTACGCAGGGCAAAGGCTTCCCATGATGTAGGTATGTAATCTTATTGCGTGTTGGTTCTTCTTTTCCTCGCTTATCAGTGCGAACTATATGAGTACTAGCTTTTATGGTTTCGTCTGCGTGGAGGTCGGATATTATCACACGGGAACATACTATTGGGATTAAAAGTACCTATACTATGTCCTAACCCATGTCATAGGCTAACTGTGTGCCTCATCGAAATCCGTTCGGCCGTTAAAGCGTGTAAAGGTAACACAGAGACAGAGAGAGCTACTTTCGCATTTATAGTATTATATTAAGTATGGATTGCTCATAAACAGTGAACATGATCAAGTCAGCACGGTGGTAGCGATAGGAAGGCTGGCATATCTAAGTAGATATGCCACCCGTAGAGGATTTTTCAGACCAGTAATTCCAACTTTTCCTCACGTTGTTCTCCTTCAGTGCATAGTGTGAGGCCAATTTATTCATACGCGTGTTGTTTTTATTGTAACACTATCGAGTGCATGTGAATATAATTTGCATTGAATCGTCCATAAATCGTAATTGTCCATCACGATTCACGCATCATCATCGGAAAGTACATAGTAATTATCTACTGTCCCAGGGATTGACACGTTCCTTTTGTTTTTTGCATTGGTATCATGTTTATGCACATTTTTACTGAAGAACTCCTTTTTTTTTGGGTGGGAAACCATCAAAAGACAAACCTCTCCCGCTCTGGGCTGAGCGGAAGGGCGTGTCAGACTTTTACTGACTAAAACCCACCCGTGTTCCTTCAGTAGCCTGTGCCAGGGGCCACGGTATCTCTTTGGAACAACCCGCGGCCCTGGCAGGACTGAAGCACTCCTTCACTTCTTCGGTTTCATCTGCAGTGTTAACCTGTTTCAAACTTAATTTCACTGCACTTGCACTTTACCTTAGCATAAGCATAATCAGCCTATAATGTTCTCACTGTTTGGATACAAGCCTCCTCTTCAAGAGGGAGTGAGCTGTAATCTTCCAAGCGGGCCCAGTGCGGGTTGGTAGATGTCACATGTCTTAGAATTTTTGGTTCTAGGACATGGCAGTTTCCTCACGGTATTTCCCCCCTAACTTAAGATTAATTTAAATCGTCAAGTATGTGGTTTAAATTCCTAAGCAGAAAATGTTGTCCATCCTACTTTATCAACCTAGTTCATCTTTAAATTAATGCATCGTTAGAGATAAGTCTGAATTCCCTGTTATTTATTATTCAGTGTGACACGAGAATTTGTTCCAACCAACTAAGTGCATGTTATCACGGTCCTGTCACTTAACAACTGCAAATAATCTAAATATGCCAGTGCTAGGTCCGGCTTCCTAACAAGGCGGCCACAGATTTTCAACTAACTAACTCAAATTGTTTGTCAACTCCGTACCAATTTAATGACATAGAATTATGAAGTCGGCTGGCTCTAATCTGTATTTTATGCTTTCAACAAAATATTTTGTCAAGAGAAAAACAAAAAATCGTTTCTGTTGTATAAATGTTATATAAATTCGGTATAGCTAATAGGTTTTCCATTGTGAGTTAAACCATGTTCATAACAATGGAAGTAGATCTAAAGGGCATAACATTTAATATTTCATCCAAAACACCGGTATCAGTATCAATAACCGTCTAAACCGTAACGAATCCATTTCGTTCACTTTTTCTGAGCCCGTTTCTCCGTTTTCACATGCAACCGCTACGCACAACCGTAAACTCTTTATTAAATATTATATTTTTAAATGAGGATCAGGTACACCACTTAACGCTACGGGTAATCAACGAAATAGGGTCAAACCGTAACAAGTGAAGCAATAAATACATGCGTTGAATGAAATATTTCGTTGAAGACAGATTTATTGATGAAATTGAATCTATTTGATTTAGTTCCATAGTTTTCTTCACTTCCTGAATTAAGGTGTGGAAAAATACAATATTATTATAATTATTTGATCTTTATTGCCTAAGAGACCATCAGAAGCTTCAATTTCAACAATAATGTTAAAATTATTATAAGTCTATGTTGGAATAGGTTACTCAAAGCCCAGTCGAAGCAATCTTGGGGCCAATGAACCAATAAAGTCGTGAGCGCCAAAACTTCTGTGAGGTAATGGCAATCAAGTGCCAACGTTCAAGTGACCGATTGTCCCCATCTTCTGAAGTTTGTATTTGCTTTAATAGAATTGAATTCGAAAACGATTTCGTTTCATTCATTGCTTCATATCAATTTGTATTCATAGAAGCTGCTACTTACTTAACTTGTTGTGGATTCTCTGTGAGCTTTTTGTTTGATCAAATTGTTTGCTCTAGCTTCTAAGCATAGAATTTTTAGTCATCTTAGTATTAATACCATACAACACCACTAAGCTAACTAGCACTCCCGGTACTGATCAAACAATGCTTTTTACTTCAAACAGTCAGCTTGATATACACAGCAATACGTCAAATATGTAACGCACACGGACGCGAAACTAACGGAGATATTATAACGCATCGTAAACAGTTACACGTCTAACCGTTGACAATTATAGGCTACTCACCATCATTTACATCTCCGACACTTTTCTCATCATCATATTCTACCTCAGACAATATATTTATATCCTCGTAAACATCTTCCGTTGCTCGACACGCTCGTCGTAAATCGAGATTACCCAATAAATCTGTTGTGAAATCTACAATCTCGGCGCACTCAGATAGAATCGATTAATTGGCTGTAAGAAAGCAATCGACATTACATACGCCGTGTTTTGTATCGGAACTTTCGTACGTCAGCGTTGGGCCCGCATTCCATATTAACAACAGGTTTTGTTGAGAAAACCGGACGCTTCGAAACCAATGCTGGCATCGCAATTTCTCAACTTGCTAAAGCTCCACGTAACCTTCCTTTCTCAAGTTTAAGTTCTGAAGCTGCTGCCGCACCTCTGGAATTGCAAATCAGTTTGAAGGTTATTAATCTACAAACGCACTTGAAAGCCGACTGACAAGATCTCCTAAATAATTTGATGGGCCAACTCGCGAAATTGCCTTTAACTCTCAAAACTTGCTTTTACTTTTATGATTATTATTCATAAAAACTAGATCCATTTTAAGTAACATCGTAATCTCATTTTCAACTAGACGTTCTTCTTTACTTAGAGAAACATTAAACTGTTTCTTAACGAAGAGAATGATTCTTATAAAATTAACAATGATGTAATCCTCTTCAGCATTTAAATTGATGTAATGAATACAAGTGCATCAAAAGATAAAGCTGAATTAACTATTACGAGCCCCACAAAGGATGATGCGGCAGATAATGTCGAATCAAGAGGACATTGCACTTAGGATTACTTAGAGAAACCTGCCGAAGCTAACGATGGATTATTACGAACACTAGATGACTAGACGCTTCAAAAGCCTTTGACAGCCAAGTCTAAAGATGTTAACACGAGTTCTTTGACAGCATTTACCTGCTGAGAAAATTGGTTTCGCTCGTTTTTTGCATTTAGCTACTCGCTCGCCCTTTTTCCTTTTACTTTATAAAATTGTTGATAAACCATAAAATTCCAACGGCGTAAAAGTAGCGTTTCTTTTTCACTAAAGCATTTTCTTGTTATGATAGTTTCCAAATACTTGACTTTTCTTCACCGGGGTGGTAAGTAAAAGTGAAATCATTGGAAATCAGCTAATCAATATGCACGAAGAAAAAATCAAAGGCAAATAGGTCAGTACGACCAACTAGGCAGGAAAACTAGTATGGGATAGCTGCATAGCATACATAAACGATAGTATTTAGTACCGCGGCCTATGTTGATAATACAGGCTTCTAGGGTTACAGTTATGGGCACAGAATAGATAAGGGCAGAAGGTACGCTTGCATTGGTTTTAAGTATTGCGTTTGAGTGTTCTTCATCATCTGCTACTACTTGCATTCTATCACTGATGTCCATAACCTTGTTTTTAATGCTTATTCCAACCTTTTCTATCTTTGTTTTCTCCTTTAGAGTTTGTTCGCCTTTCTATGCTCTCTTTATATTCATTGGTTTGAATATTAGAAGCGTGGGCGCCTTCATTCACAAGTGTGCTCACACAAGACCACTCGAATTATTGGTACCTGACAACTAATAACGGAGGATCTGAAGTGACTGTCTGCATATGCAATTCGCGACGTATGATGGTGCACTATGTATGCTAGAAAGACTTTGTTTACTTATAAAAAAAGTGTAGTAGTGATGATAACATCACTACTACACTTTTTTGAGAGTGAATAATATGGCAATAAAGCTCAGTAATAATACTGAGCTTTATTGCCATATTATTCACTCTTTTTAGAACATTAGCTTGAACCGGGTTTGCTTTCTATCACATAAAAATGATGTGCATCATTATGCACATCATTTCATCAAAGAACGAATTCATTAATTCGTTCTTTGATAATCGAGTAACTTCTTGGGTGTCCCAAGGTTGTATCGTTTTGTTTACATAATAATGGTCAGGCTCTTTGTTAGTTCTAAGCCAATTTTCCGGATCGAGCGTGTAATCATCATAGTCATTCATCGAATGCTGTACAATTATAACAATGCTGTTTTCAATCACATTCAGAATTACGGTTCATTCACGGTTTATTTGATCCACCCATACAAGCCATACATCCATGACAACCTTCTTCAATTGCAGTCAACAACGAAATGTTTACTCTAGCGTGCAATGCGCATGTCCAGTGCTGGCAGCCAATCGGGCGGCGGCACCCGTTATACCGAATGAGATTGTTGGTAACGGGACTGCGTTTGCGCCGATCCGATGATACGCTGCCCGACGGGTTTGTCTCACAAGGTCGAGACCGCGATTTGTTAGAATATCATTAGTGCTTGTACTGTGGTTAATTTGTGTGGTCTTCCGACTGACGTGGGCTTGCCCTGTAAATGGTTTTGAACCGCTAGCTAATCACCGTGATAGCCTATAAAGAAGACTTTACTTGTAATGGACGTTCATACTGCTGATATGTGTATTTGTCATCGTGATGTAGCGTAGCACTAAAACATAGCTGGAAAAGGTAAGGAAGGAACTTAATAGTTCCGATGTCAAATTCGGCAAGCGGCCTGTACTTTTCTTCTAACTACCATCATCATTCTCCGGTCCTTATCCCAATTTATTTAGGGTCGGCGCAACATGATTTTTTCTTCTATCCCTATTAGGGACTAACCACACTTATTCAGCTCTGTTCAGAAAACAACGATTTTGTATTGAATGCGCACGCGGCCGTAAACCTGAACGGATGCGTGAGCATTCCATATAAAAACCGATGTTTTCCATGGACAAAAGCTGAACAGAGCTGAATAAGTGTGGTTAGTCCCTTAGTCGTCATCTCTGTATTCACTGCCTCTCTAGCTATAATTATCATCCTCCACACAGTCCTTCCAGCATCGTTTATTTGCACCCTCTCCCCCTCCGGGGTTGCCCCTTCTCTTAGCTATATTAAAGATTATTTCAGTTGATTATAAAACTGTATAACTTGAATCCGATTAGCTTATAACCGAAGCATATCTAATCTGAAGTATTTGACTAATGGCCGATATTGTGTAATCTCATTCACTGTATTATCTGTTCTAATTAGAAACAGTATCAAGGACTGTGTATTTACAATTCTTATATCTTAGTATCGAGCATTCCTTAGTGACAGGATTATCGAGATTTGTACAAGGTGAGATTAGGCAGTAATTAACTACGGGTTTTTTTATGAGGAGGCCTTTTTCTTGGTTTAAAAGTGTGGCGAATTTTCTTAGGGTTCTAACTCACCAAACGATTCTATTTAAACTACTGCAGATGGTGTAAGTTCTTTCTCACAGAGCAGGCCAGAAAGGAATAACTTATCAATCAGAGCGTTATGAGTCATGTAATGTTTGGTGCATTTTTCAATAACAATAATTACCTACCTACGTTTAGAGAAATGGACTTTGTGATGAGAGATTCTATCAGCGAAATTGTGTGAATTCAATCTTTATGCTTATCTTGTGCTTTATTACTGCATGCTCCAGTTACTAGGAAATAAAACCTCCGTTTGCTTATTACTGGGTTACAAGCACAACCGGCCTGTTTTTTGACCGAATTTAGTTGGCCATTTCAAGAGTAACGTGGAAATAAATTAGCCATAGTAATTGGTAGTTATATTAAATAGCTTCTAAGCAATATTTGTTGTTTGAAGGCCTTGGTTTCAGCTTTTTTATTTACGAGTTTAATTCTGATGTACGGAGTTCCACCTTGAGTTTCATGCTCCATAATTTGATTCGGACAGTTGAAATTACTGTCGCTTTAATTTAAACAATTGTCTATTATGTTTTACTGTTTTGTGGTAGTTTATGTTGCGTTGCTAATGGTAATGGTAATGTGTCTATGGATTTGCATAGATTTTGTGCAATGTTTGTTAGTCTATGGTTAATAATAGACAATAGGGTTGTGTCATATTTATCTTGGATTTTTCTCAATCCATTCAATCTATACCGCAAACCAAAAGCCTTCCTCAGGAACGGAAGTACCTAATAGTAAAAACCCTGATCACAGTTATTTCTAATCAATTAAATTAATACCGATTAAAAATCTGTTATTAAAAAACTACAATGAACTCGGTCGAGGATCTTTCCGCCATTTAGCCATATATAGGAACAATGTATCGATTTTTAATAATTCACAAATGTTACCTCTGAACACTATTGAAATTGTAACTTCCCGTACTTTGGAGAATATTATTAATAGCCTGCTGATACGTAAATAAAATAGAATAGATAAGTAGGTATTGTTTTTATAGAATGATTAAAATAATAGTCAAAATATGTTATTGTTTATCGTGTATTGCTTCCAACTTAATTGCTGATTTATTTTATATTGTGTAGAGAGATATTTTTTAAAGATTTTTTTTATATTCTTTCCTAAACTAAAATGATTAAGTACGTAATTAAAACGTACCTATACATTACTGAGCGTTCATTAAAATTATCATCTGCTTCTCATATTGTCTACAAATACCATACTTTATCGAGAAATTTTTCACCTGTTCATCTCATTTTAAAACTAAAATATACTCTATCACCTGCCTGACATTAAGTTCGTGCTATAACAAAAAGTACGCACACTTTGTCCACCTGCTTGGTACCGGTACTCGGTATCTTACGCAACTGAGTTACAGCACTAGTAAGTGAGTTTGACGGTCGCCTCACTACGCGCTAAGTAATGGCCGTTATTACGTGTTGTCCGATGCTATTGCTATCAATTGTCAGTTTGTGAGATCGCTTCTGAGTTACTGTCTATTAGATGTTGTTTTGTCTGATAATTTGATTCGATTTAGTTGCTTGTTTATTGAGTGTATTTTTTCGTTTTATTGTAGTAGGGTATGGAATTTACAGTCTATTAAATAACTTTATTTAGATACTCCAGTCTAGTGTTATAGTAAGTTGTATTTTTTTATTCATTAGGTATGTATGCAGGTATATTTTAAATGAGTTCTCGTGTTGTAGGCTGATAAATATACATACCTACTATTTTATTAATGTTTTCTGTGCGATACTGTCGAAACATTTGTGACAACACTGTATGGTGAAAATTAAATTAATGAGTTGTATAATTTTTGGAATTATATGATAAACTTACATTTCAAAACGAATCAAATTCTAAGAATAATCGCGGTACCATCATATTTTATTGATATATGTATGCAGTTGTTAGCGTCCTTATTAGAGCTTTCGTTATAATGTTTTTATTAGAGTACGTAATAGAGGGGCACGTAGAGTATTAAATAGAAAGTGCAATAGAAATAGTAAAATCACTTGCCAACAGTGAAAGGAAAATTACAGGTTGGATCTCATATGATTTGATTCATGTAATAAATACCTACATATCGGTACACTTCAATATTTTGCATAGAAATTCGTTCAGTAATCACCATTGAATAGAGTCTACATTGCCATAATTGCGAAGGCCGTTTGTATAGAGATATTAATGGAAAACTATGAATGAAATTGCGTAATAGTTACAATTGTAAGCCTTTTATTTGTTACGAAGTAGGCTTTAATGCGGATACGATTGATATACTATTAATATGATTGTAAATAGTGATAAGTTTTTGTCAAGGGAAAGTAACACGGAGGTACCAACCTAATCAATAGTTTTAACGATTTATTTTTTTCAAAAGATACTTCTTAAATAAAAACGCATCGGCCTTCAAATGCCCCACCGAGCAGTTCAATTATGCTAAAACAATACGCGACGAATTACCAATCCTCGTGAATATCATATCGTCGCAGATTACGTAAAGTATTTCCTTCCTTTAGTTACATAACGAACGTCTCATTATAATTAATGTATGTACACATATGAGTACACACGTGTTAACATGATTACTTCACGGCTTATGGTAAAAGAGAAGTTAAAAAAACTTAATAAGTAGGCATGGCGCGTGGCGTTACGTAACACTTTAAATTACTGTTTGCTTTTATAACTCTTATGTTTTATTGGGAATATTGTACATTCACTATTGTGGTTTTGCCACGAGTTTTGTCGTGAGGAAAATGTCGGATCTAAGGCTTTGATGGCGAAATCTCTCTATCTAAACGGTTCTAATAGATTGGATTCTCTATAGGTACTGTAGAGCCTATTTGGTGCATACATGCAATCTTCACGAGTCAGTTAAAATTTATTGGCACGAAATACGAGACAAAAACGAAGTTAGTTTAAGATTAGACGAGATTAGGCATCAGATTTGGCTGACAAGCATGATCAAAAAGATGTAAAATACTTAGAATGATTTCTAGGAATAATTGTTGCACATACGTTACAAATCGTGGTTTAATTTATTCCTCCCGGTACCCTGAAGCTCGTAGAGAGCTTCGCAGTAACTATGTTTACGAAAACAAATCAATTAAATTTTCTTAAGTTATTAGAACACATTATATTCAATGCTTTGATTAACTTGATCTAATTTACGAATCACGGCCTTGTTGCAACATTCAACCTACCTAATGACTTGTATTTTTTCATACAATCAAAATATCTAATTGGTCTTGGACCACTTACGAAACTCAATTACTTATGAAAATAGTTAACTTGATCTTGAAATATCTTCGACCTTATTTTAATTATATGCAAGATCGCTATAGGCTATTGCTATGTCCCAATATTCGTAATTAGGCAGTTGAGCGTAGGACGGTAAATAAATGTTGGTAGAAAAAAAAAAACTACTTTTTTGGGACCGTTTGAATATTTTCCGCTGGCTAAACTGTCGTTTCTAAACATAACACGTTTGGTATCCACGACCTTGATACAAAAAATCTCGGATAAATAATATCGTTATATTCAGTATGAAGGCGAATTCTCTATTATTAGCTCTATTTATTTTATCCCTATTATTTTTTTGGAGTCCATTTACTAAAGTGTTAACACAATTTAAAAAGAAAACTAGGTGTTGCAAAAACAACACACAAAATAAAAAGAAAAAATAAACAATATGCTTCCACATTTGAAATTCGAAATCATAAGCATATCGTTCGTTGGCTAGAGTTTATTTACGTCACACTACCGTTATATTTGTCTTTTTATTTACGTCGTATTTTATTTTTACACATACTTCGACAAAGGAGCTCATTCATTAAAAAAAAAACTTTCGAAGTGCCAACTGGCGTGGCGCTACTGTCGTCAAGGCGGGCGGAAAGAAAAACTATGTTTGGGTTGAACTGTAAACAAAATCAGTTAATTTTGTATTATTTATTGGTTCGTTTGATGTGGTTGAGCTATTTACGGCAATTATTATAAACAATTTACTAGCGAGGTCTTCTACTACATGCGATGCATTTATTTACTTGTAACTTATATTTTATTGTTTTCCTGACACATTCCGTTTCACAATACTTCCTAGAATTTCCTTGAAAAACCAATTTCGCAGGTCGTTCACCTTCATAAATATTGTTTTTAATTGACAATAGAATGATTGCCACACATAAAAATCAATTCCTAATTTAATATTCTTCCGTCCATTTTTATTTTTTCGGTTTCATTGTCAAAAGAAACTAGTTTTTGCTCTGTCTTGGTGTATTTTTTGCGATCAACGGTTGTGGTCGGCAGTAACGGTGCAAGTCTTTACAATATCATGTCGGTATCTCCCTTCTGCTGATTGCTTATGGGTTCCAATATCAATCAAAATCTAATTATTGTGATTGGCAACATTGCTTTTATGGTTAACTCACGTAGTTAGATAGCAAGTTCTTGTTATGTTCGCCATTAGTTTTTCTGCCTTTGAAATACCAATATTTCTACAAACTTTTATATTAATAGGGGTTTCTTAATTGGCATATTTTCTGAATGACTCAAAATCAAAATTGCTATTTTATTTATAAAATCACTAACAGTGCCCCGCGGTTTCACTCGCATAAGTTTCAGTCCCGTGGGAACATCGGAATAAAAAGTACCCTATGTGTTAATCCTGGATAAACAATATTATACTTATAAACAATGTGTGTGCCAAATTTCATCCAAATCCGTTCAGTAGTTTTCGCGTGAAAGAGTAACACACATCCATCCATGCATTCTGACAAACTTTTATAATAACGTTTATAATATTAGTAGGATTAGCCACAGTTTAAAATTAAAAAGGTATTCCCCAATATCAACAGAAGGTTTGGTAACAGCTTTTCATTTAACCTTTGAGCTTGAACAAATGAAACTCTCGCTTGATGGAGGTTTAAAAGCAATCTTCATGATCATAAAATTATCTAAGTATGTACTTAAAAACATTCCGATATAACAGCTGTATTTTATAAAGTAAATAAATCACTGTTTGCTACCACATGTGTTAAACAAAGATAGAAAATCATAATAAAAGACAGGTTTATATTAGTTTGTCGAGTTTAACGCTTTGGAAGTTAAATTCCTTCGCAATCTAAGCAAATAAAGTTTGTCCACCATTGCCCTCGGGTGTGGCGACAAGGCGCGAATTTGTATGCGAGGGTGACGTAATGTTTCATGATACCTACACTTCTAAAATGTTTGGCCACCAACGTTTAGTTAGACTAAACTTTGTGCCAACATTGGCCAGACACTGCCTCCAAACTAGAGATTTGTATTCTGTGAGATCTTGCACTGCCTTGGATTGCCGTTTGGAGTCCATTGGAGTTTCTTAAATGGGAATAAGACTTCTAAAGAAACGTTCAACAATTCTGTTGCTTAGTTTCTCCGTTGTTTCGTCCAACATTCATTGGTTTGTCACAAAAATTTGGGCCAACTACAAACTTTCTGACCTCAGATCCTGTTCCAACTGATTAACATAAAGTATTCTGTTTCGACTACGCAATTCTGCATAGCGATCGCCAGTCATCTACATTACATTACTATCTTTAATCTCTGAACAAGTTCATCGTCACTGATACTTGTTTTTTTTATCGATGTTATTCGTATTGTTTGACGGGCCGTCATCTGCAAGTTAAATGAGCTCGCGTAGATACGAATCAAAACTGTGCTATGAAGGATGAACGAACGTTCGAGGTTGTTCATTGGTTTGATTTCAATTGTGATTAAAATTTTGCATACTTGCAACTTTTCAACGTTTGATCGGAGCTTTACCTATTAAACAATCAATCACGTATTCTATTGGTTTGGTAGTATGATGTGAACCAAAATCAGCATTACTTAGTGCTATAATAATAACACTATATTTCTCAGCGAATTGTACAGCCAAAACGCCATTTATTTCTATACCGCATAGTACATACATTAGTTCGATCATTAGCAACAACAGCAGTGAAGCCGTTTTCTACATTATTTCCTATAAAATTCAACCTTGCCCATCTGTGATACCGCAAAGCGTCACACTACTCATTGTCACAGATTAAAACATGACATCACTGACGACCGAGGTGCTGAGGCCGCCCCAACCATTATCAATAGTACGATCCGTACGAATCAGATGCAATCTACCCGTGTCACTGGTGTCATTGTCCCAATTTTGTTTAATGTCATTCACATAAATTAGAACATCAGTGTTTTTATCACTCTGCTCTGAATATTTATCGTTTTATATCGCTCTGGTTGGTTCTAGATTAAGTTGCATATGGTCTTAATGTACTAATGTGGAACACGTGATAGGGAAAGTCTAAAAATCAATTGTAAGTAATGTCAAAAAGACTAGTTGAAAAAAAAGCGAGACAAATTCAAGCGAAAGAGAGTGAGACATTAGTTGAGATAAACTAATGTTGGTAATTTTTTTAAAAGAATGAAGCACTATCTACTGAAACAGTTCATCAATATTTCTACAGCTAAAGTCTAAGCTTACGAAGCCACGACCTCTCGATCCCAGGTCAATGCCACAGCAAAAGCTATTGTCAATTAAAATCACATGCGACCCCAACTAATTATGAATAGGTACATGACAATGGCGTTGATAATGGAGAGGAAAGAACACAACAATTAGCTAGATAAGTACTTTGTAGTTGACAGTTACCACATTCTTGAAATTCGGTACCCGTCGCTAATCTACGAAAGACTTAAGACACTGACGCCGGAACATACCAATGCCAATTTTAAGTATAAAGCAATTGTTTTTAGTTCAAGACCGTCTCAATTCATTACTTCTTGCTTCGTATGGTCGTTGTGTCTATTGTTATGTCTAATAATGCCTATAATTCAGTGTGTCCATTTTATTGGGCTTTGCCTTTACTACCATTCTTTGGATTTCCTAGTTAGTTGGTTTTATTAGGACTGTGTGTGGCCCATGTTTCTCATTCTTATTGACATGAAGTTCAACTGTGCCATCAATGTCAATCTTGATTCTTTGATTTGATTCATACATAATTATGTCAACTGAAATTCATTGGTTACAATTAGAATTAAACGTATCGTGGGTACTTACCCTACTTTCCTAATTCGTTTTTATCATTGCTCATTATTTTGACAATCGTCATTACTCATATCCTGGGTGCTTCAAGCTGACCCAGTTCATGCAAATTATAGTAATTGTCCAAATTTGACTGCAAATGGTCGCCGCCTACATGGTCAGCCTTCATTGGTATCAGCGTAGGAAGTAATTTTAGTCTGCAACCATCTTTTATTTGTAGCTCTACAACTTTTTTCTCCAAGCAATTTCGTCTAATTTTTCTTTTGTTGCATTGTATTAGATAAGTTTGTAATTAGGTTTTTCTTATGAATTCTTTTTGTGGAACGCTTTTAATTAGCCATAGTAGAGTTTTTGCAGGATAACGTCATCGACCGATTCGGCGTTACTGTTCGACGGCAGTTTTTGTTCATTTTAATTTATTATGCACTAATAATTGGTTCTTTGTCGCTTACGGCTATGTTGAATTAGATCAATGAAAACAACTTGAAACATTCCATTATTATATTTGCCGATTATTCTATTTATAGAGGTGAATGTATTTGTAAACCTAACTTTTCTTACGTCATTTCAAACACAATGCACATAGCCAATGTTAAATAGCTTTTATGACAAAACAACAACCATCGTATAAATAAAATAATAGCAAACCTACAGCAAACAAACAAACATTTAATCACTACATGTACCGATCACAAATATCAACAAGAGAAGTTATCAAATCATACCGTAACTGGTACCCTGGTAACTGAATTTAATAGCGAATCGAACTACGTATTTACTATGGGAAAATAGCTTCTGAGAAGCATAGAGGCGTATAACCACCGCCATTCACAAGATACCACAAATTAATGACTGATAATTACTGTTGACTGTATCTACATACACCTGAGGACAAAATTAAGGGAACACTTTTATTAAAAAAAAAAAAAAATACTTATATAAAACCTGTTCCATACTTACTAGTCAGTCTTTAATAAGCAGTTTATTTTTGCAACGTAATGCCAACTTGATTGCTTTATAGTTTCTAAGAAATTATTAATCGATGTTACAACTCCATCCGTCAAGATTCAATCAGCGAATTTATGCTGTAAAATATTTGCGCAGGAGCAAATCTTTGCTTGATCAATATTGATAAGTGCATAATAAATTGGTTAAGTCTTCCGTCAAAACATGGATGATTTATAGTCCGCTGTTTACAGATAGCGTTTCTCAGCGGTCTTGGAAACGGACGAGGTGACATACAAACAGACAAGCACTTTCACATGGGAGCGGGGGCTGCATGCGCATTGTCTCCGCTGCCATTGTTCCGATACACGATAATGAAAACAACGCATTACTTTCTTTGGTTTTGCTTGGGAAACTCGCGAGATGAGCATTTGGCAGCAAAAAATCTGTTCGAAAGTGTTATCTGCTCAAGATTTGCTGTCTAAACAGATGCTAGAATGACGGCTCGACAGTTTTGAAACGGATGAAGTTGGTAGATTTTACCGCTTTTTGCAGCACGGTATGGAAAGAAATGCTCACATCATTTATCTTAGATAGATCATTAGAAATCTGGAGCAAGAGGAGAAATAAGTTCATACCGACTCCACAATAGAAAAAAATAAATGACTGCTACAATAAAATACCTTGCATTTATCATCGTATTTATCCCGAACTTAAAGTAAAAAGAAGGAACCACCCCATCTCTCACTCAAGTCAATGAAGTTCGCCACAGCATTTCCAATTTCATTTGAAGGCAGTGAATCTATAATAAACAATTTATTCTCACGACTGTTAGCAGTTACTGTTAGTTTTTGTAGCCTGTCATCTCCTTCAGGAAGTAAAGGTAAGAGTCGTCACGCCGAGCGAGTATTCACATGGGCGTGGGAAGTGATTGCTATAGTAAAAGGAGCTATCGCTACCTGCCTGGCGCTGTTTACATATTTGTGGTCTTTTAATTGGTGGGTTCGAGCTGCAGTTGGTTGTCTAGAGTCTTCTTGGGACACGAACTGTGACTGCTGTGGGAAACAATAATTAATTATTGTATTGCTTTGCTTCCGTTTCTTTCTCTGGCATTTGAATTTAGTTGTATCCTGGTGAAAAGAAATTAAGATGCTCTGTCTTGTTAATTCTAAAGTCGAAGCGTTGAAGGAATGTTCAGTTAGTCACGCTAGAAAGTTACTAGATATTTTCACTTAGCACTTCTGTGTTTCGTTTTACGATATTTATTCCGTTTCGTGTAATAAGATTTGTAAAGTGCAGTTTTTAGTACTATACTAAAATGTATAATTGGATTCTTCAGTTAATGCGACTGTTATAATAAAGTAACAACTTGGACAGCAAATTAAGTCTTGAGTCTTACGGTCTCGAAATAAATATTATCTGTAGGTAATGTTAATTGAGCACATATTTTCATAGTTTTAATGCGCAGATATGGAGCTTGTGAATATTTTATGCTAAAGACGACGAAAGAAAAAAGAAAACACTCGCCAGGCTTATGTAGAATAAAACTTATGAATGTTGAAAAATTCTAAACCCATCAGATATCGTTAAGTCATACATCATCATCATCATCTCGTATTATAAAATAAAGATATAACGTCGCGCGACGTATCGTTTAATTGATTAATTACAGGTTTAGTTTATCAACAAGAGTTTTTTATAGTTTTTATTACCGATCGGTAGCGTTAAATATGGCTTCGTTTTTATTTCTAGTGATTGTCATTACCTTTCGCTAATATGGGTTAATAGCGAAGTGATTTCAATGTGGAATTGATTCTGCGATACTGGCTTGATAGCTGCTTAATTATTGATTATACAAGGGATGTAGTTAGTTATTTGTCGCAGAAAAAGGATATGCAGTTTATCGGTACGCTACATGATATTATAGGTAGGTACAGTCTTTTTTCTTTGTTTTATGAATGAAATTTAGGAAAACTGTTTCCGCGCCTATTTAAATAAAAAAAAACGTAAGAAAACCAACTAACCAATGGTGGAATACTGCCGCCTAGAAAGTAGCATTCGTCTTTAATATTATTTAATCATATTCCAGACTGTCACATCCGTTGCCTAGCAACCGACGCGTTGGTATGCTCGCATGCGCCCGAGCCGCGGCACGCAACTAAATGTCGACGTGCATCATACTTTTTATAATAATATGCGGTGACTATTCAAGAATATCACTGTATGCGTGGAATACTAAGTGCATGTCTAAGAATGATAAGCTAAACGACAGCAGAAGTAGGCCTCAACAAGAAATCAAGAGCGATGCTAATCAAAACTACCTCTGTTTGAAAAGTCGGACGAGTCGCAATGCTGAGCACCTACTTAGATGCTTGATCTATTTAAGTACAGTGTGCAGCCCTATTAATTATTTATTTAATTACACAAATTCGCGCGTATCACAGTACCACTTAAGTTTTTACTCCAATTAACATGCTTTTCTCTTTAAAAGAATCTTCTCTTCGGTGAAGTGTCGTGGACTCGTAGGTAGGTGTACTGTGGCCTGTGGTAACCTTAATCCGAATGTCATCTCAATAAAAAGTGGATCATTTAAATCGGTAAGCGAAATCGAGTTCGCGATCGTAATCGTAATTGATTCTCGTCAGGTAGTGTTCATGTACTTAACATACTATCCCCGATCGTCATGTGGGCGAATTTATTTGGCCGCATTTGTAACGGTACATCCTTATTTTATTGTGTCGTTTTTTGTTTGTTTCGTTATTTTGAAAGGCATTGTGCTCTATCGTGATCGTGGTATACTTATTTTGATGGACAGTGTACTGTATTTTAATATGACATTTAAACCTCTCTATACTTAATGCGGACTTCATTATAGGCGCCCACACTTGAGTCTCTTACTTACTTTTTTTTTGTTTCTAAATTAACTTAAATTTATATCCTACATCTGCAGTAGCCAACTCAATTTTATTCATGTAGGTGTAACTGTATTCTTTTTACTGACATTCTGAACATGCCTGAATGACATAATACGGTCTACAAGTACATACGTATTTATTTAATATTCCGCAGTGTATAGCGGAATGTGCTTCCTCGTTATTTAAATGGTAATAAATCCTCTTAGTTAACAGGCATGTGTCTCGAAGGCATCTATCTGTGAACTATTGTTTTGCTTCCTACATCATTAGTATTTACGCATAGATTATAGATTTAATAATGTCAGTCAGCCATGATAGAAATATCCTTATCTTGTCTATTGTAAGCTGTCTTGTCTCGCGATAAAATCAATTTTATAATCTAATAAAAACAAATAAACCAACCTGTGGGTTCTATTTTATTTGTAAACACATTTTTTATCGACTACAATCTTGACATTTATTATAAATTCCTTATTGAAAAACAGTGAGAGTTCTTTAAACTCTCCTTCACCTACAAATAAAGAACTGACATCTTCTATCTTAACGACTTTTACAAGACAAAGGATAAGGATTCTTAACGTTAATGAAGTTACCTACAGATGGATCATCTCAGAATCATTATAAATACAATATGATAAAAGAAAAAAGTACCTAGTCAATAACCGCACCAAGCGTCTACGTAAATGCGCAAAAAGATAAAATATTTCATATGCCATCGATACAGAATCTAGACGTTACTACATAGATTATCTCTATATTTAAATCCGACATCAATGTAGTACTTATCTTTCATCCTTTATCTGCTATTCTGCGCAGAAAAATGTAGATATTATAACAGTTCGAAAGAATATTTTTTGACTAACAGTCGTGGAGAAGTGATTGAATTTATCAATTTTATTAATGAAATTAATGGACACCCAAAATGCAGTTGTACGACGCGTATCTTCTCCTATTAAGTGAGTCATAATCATAATATTATTATCATCATTGGATTACTTAGATCAACTTTATCGTAATTTATTAAGGTTGTTTATAACAAATAATCTGTGTCCGTATTATTGCATCGACGTGCAATTTTTTGGTGGAAAAATTGTTACGTTTCACACTTTATAAGCATACCAAATGAATTTTGAATAATATTCCGAAAAATTATAGATTTTTGTAAATTATTATTAAATCAATATTTATTTTTACAAAATCTATTCAGTAGTTTTCCGCCATGAGATTAGTCATCACATATCTTATTTATCTTAAGATAGGAGTTAGATTTCAGTTATGTAAATCGATAAAAAAATATTAAATTTGAATAGGTACTTTCTAACAATTTGTCAGTTAAGAATCAAAATTCAATTAAGAATTTGTTATGATTTTATTTTACTTCATCTGGAATCATTTTCGTCATCCACATCATAGCCACTTTAACAAACTTGGTTATCCTAAAGTTAACCAATGACCAATATTTGTATGGACATTGAGTCATTTTATTTAAACAGGTTGCCTATCAAGTAGCAACGAGCTAAATAATATTTGATCAAATACTGATTAAATTGGAAGTAATTTTATTAAATCGGAACCTTCTCAGGCTGATTAGAGTCACACAAATGCATTGTTTTTAATTTAGTAATGTGTCAAAAACAATGAGATTAACTAATCACCGGCGCCAAAATACCGTTATTTCTTCGAAAACCAATAATCCTATAATTCCAAATTGTTACAGTTGTTTACATAGAGAAATACTAATGCTTCTTAATTTGTTGTTTGCGCGCAGACAATCTCTAAATACTTTAACCTCATTAGGGATTGAGAGCCCTTTCGTTTCTTATCTATGGTCACCAAGACTTCTTATTTTAAATGTTGTCTTCCTCTGTTTAGTTTAGTTGTTGCTTTAGTCAAGAGTGCATCAAAGTGCAGTGTCGTGTCTAATCCTGGAATTAGACCTCTTTTGGATTTTTACGAAAATGGTAGTGCTGTTGAGATATCGGCGTAACGTCTATGAATCTGAGAGTGGTGGTGAGTGGGACTTCTTTATTGTTCTTTCAATTGGATTAATTTTACGGCAAGGAGACTATAAACCAAACCAATATTCATCTATAGTAATAATAACGCTGAAGAGTTTTTTTTTTTGTTCGTTTGAACGCGTTCGTTCGTTTCACTGGAACTATCGGTCGCATTTGAAAAAATCTTTTTGCAGTTGATAGCTTTTGCATTTGATAGCCTTATTCTTGAGGAAGGCTATAGGCAGGTAGGTAGGAAAACGGCTTTTATTTTAACAAAACATCTCGTTTTTTTCCATAAATATTCAGTGTTAGAACTTCCACAATGGATGGCCATTGTGGGAGTTGTGACACTGAATATTTTACCAAAATATATCAAGACTGACGTTATGACACTTCGGTAAAATGGCGTGTGACGTGCGAGTGAATCCGCGTGTAAATATAACTCGTCTAGACGCTGCTAGTGCGTTGACACAAATAGTTTGGTGCCCGTCCGTGACTATCTGGAGGTCGGAGAAGTGCATTCGGGATAGATGGTATTCATCTTCATTCGATAATGATGGAATGAACAAAGTGAAATGGTCAAAGTTGTTTAATTGTTAAACGTAGGTGACAAAATATGTGTTATAAATAAACAGGCACAGAGATCTTTATTGGCATGTCTTGGCCCATAAAAAGTATTTGTTATGTCTGATTGCTATTTCATGAAATAGCTTAGACGGCTAGCAGAACTTAGACGGTTGTATTGATGATTTCAATGATTATAATTCTGTAAATACGTACTTGTTACGGTCGCGAATAATATTTTGTTCAACAAACAACCTACCTAACCTAGCTTTCCTGCGAATTGCAAAACATGTAAGAAAATTTGAATTTCGCGTGCTACCCCGGCGCAAAAGTTCTTCAAGAAGATTCACTCACATAGTGAAGTCATCGGAATAAGATCCAAGATATTCTTTGAAGATGCACACAACCGCCAGCCATCCATTGATACCTACTGGATTGATCACTTAATCAATTGATAAATGATTGATCATTAAGCACTCAAGCTCATCATTCAGATTGCTGATTACATTATGATAGTTTCAATCAACAGGTAGAGGATTCCGTATTTCTGACATTCTTAATTATGTTGTTCGAAAGAGGTTCGTTGTTACTTTGTTGTTGTAGTTACTGCATACGTATTTAGGTATAGAAGAAAAGCTTCTGAGTCATACGAAAACATTGCTTTGTGAACTTCCGGGAGAACATGGAGAAAATGAAAGTGTTTAAGTAACTCGTAGGTACAGACACGATCACTTATCTGTTCACTGAGCAACTTTTAAAAGTGATTTTCTGCTACGGAGGTTATTGTAAGTTTATGTTGTTATAAACAAAGTATTTTGGAAACAATACTATTATAACATTGGTCTTATGTCAAAGTTGCAATCGTAATTCAACGAGAAAATCGTTTTTGAATTGTGATAAGTTTATCTAGACATAATATTAGCGCTTGTGACACTCGTTGCATTATCCACTATGAATTCTTATTTGTTTTCAAAATCTTCGACGATTTAATCTCTCTCTCTCATCTCCACTCCAAATAACTCCCTAAACTTCACAGTTTCGGTCCATTCACTGAACGGGAATAATTGAACTCTATCCCGTCTTTCGATCCGATCTATAAATACATGACCATAATAATCTGGGATCGTGGGCGCACGCGCAGTTTGCCGCGACGCGACGCTCGACGCCGACGTCGACGTCACTCGTGCAACGTGTGCAATTTTTTCGACGTCACTTAATTTTTGACAGTTATGACATGTGTCAAATTACGCGCGCGACTGTGAGATTCGTTGGTAAACACTGATGTTGCGTTGGAGGGTGTTAAAAATCTGATTGATTAGGGTTCGATCTTCACATAATTAATTAAATAAATATTGTAGATAGATTTTTCAAATGGGATGCTTTCCTCTGAAAATGCCGATTTTTAAAACATTAGAAACCTAGTTGGAATTTTGTTTTTGGACAGATTCGGTACGGAATGCGTACGATTGTGCGATAACAATAAATCTATGACAAACGCTTGCATTTGGCAGGGGCGAGTTAAATACTATCTCCAACTGTCTTTTTCAAACCTCCGAATGGACATAAAATATTTATTCTTTTTTAACGTTTAATCTTTTGGTTCAAGTATTTAATTCATAGATATTTTAAATAAAATAGATAACATCTAATGTTATATACGTAATTAGATATGTGATTCACCACATTATATTTTTAAAGTAGCCGAGTATTTATTGTCCATGTAATGTTTAATTTCATAATATTTATTATAACATTTCTCAACGCGGACAAAAAAATTGGTTACAACGCGACGACACTTTCCTTTATCCCTTCAAGAAAAACACTTGAACCAACAGATAGGTAAGTCATGACTCATAAACGTAACAAAAAAATATAAATATTACGCAAACCATTGATTATTTTCATGATATTCATTCATGAAATCATAATGCGGTACAGAATGACTCATTCAATCATTCACCGATCCAGACTGACTGGCTATCGATACCTTGTTCTACGTAAGACGAGTCACCTGTGACGTCGGTACACCCGCCCACATATCTAAGTCGTCACGAAAAAATCTTGCTTTATCTTCGTTTTGGCAAGTGTTAGTGTATGGTGGAATGTACATGAACTGCAGTTGATTCAGTGTTGCCCCCGATTCGTTTAATGAAGAGCAATTTGTTTAATTGTTGATTTTCCGGTGAAATTGTGTGTAATTTTATTTTAGTTTTGTCATTCGCGTTGTGTTCCATGTGTGTTATGGGTGCATTATGTCGGTTCCAAGCCAAAAATGTGATAGGTGAGTTTTTTTTATAAAATTTTAAAATTAAATCAAATTTTTATTCTAAAACATGCAATCAAATTATCGTAGCCAACTAAACAACATTAAAATTCGAGAGAGCAGTTCGTTTTCTTGTTAGTGCTGATTTTTCAATCATCTGATAACTTTATTCCAGGAATAATTTTGTAATTTTGACAGTTAGTTCATACAAAAACTGTCAAACGTCAATTTTATTCCTCGAATAAAAGTTATCTGGCGATGGAAAAATCAGCTCTTAAACAAGAAAAAGAAAGCTTATTTAGATCTAAACCAGCTCATAGTGTGTGGTCCGTTCAGTCTACCAATGAAATGGACATGTTTATACTTAATTAAACGTTGACGTCTCAAAACAAACTGCGTGTGTTCCGTTTACTTTAGTTTGTAATTAAATTGTTAATGACTATTGAATAGCTCTGCTTGTTGTTCGGGCAGAGGAAGACATTTTTGATTATTATTTGCATCAAATCAATCTGCCTAGCCTTTACCCAACTATGTTGCGGTTGACTTCCAGTCTAACCAGATGCAGCTGACGAGCAGTATTTTACATGGAGTGACTGCCTATCAGACCTCCACAACCCAGTTACTGGGTAATATCCGCACATGGTCAGACTGGTTGTCTGACTTCCGTCCTTCTAACGTCCCGCAACGACTGTTAAAGATCCACGAATGACAGCCGGGAACAACGGCTTAACGTGCTTAGCAAGGAGGGGGCCTTGGTATGATTAGATTATTATTTGCATATGATGGTTTAATTCTTCAGGCTTCTTCTTCGTCCTATCGATGATTCCAAATCTTTAAAATTTTAAAAGTAAAAAGTATGCTTTAACCAGAATTCCGGCTTATCTTATTGCATTTTTGTTTTGTTTAATATGTCACCGACTTTAAAAGTGTCATTTATTTCAGTGATAAATTATTATTTTTTCAATAACATACAAACAATCGGACTAAAAACTCCTGCAAAGATTAAGCAAACAAACATTTAGCATGCGTTTAGCTTTGAATAGCCAAATTGAGAGAGTAACTAAACAAATAACATCCTGTGATTTCCTGCTCGGTAGCTGAAATAAACCACACGCTGTATATTGGTGGAAAACCTTGTGCTGTAGGTACGGTTACAAAGTAACTTTCAGGTCATTGATACTTCAAATTATAGAAACAAAATAAAAGCAAACTAATTTGAAAACAAAAGACGTTGACGTTTTCTTTAATGGCAGTTATTTTTTCTTGCGCTTCCTCGACATGGTAGTTTTCGTGCCTCTCCACAAAATACGAGGTCGGCTGCCTTTTTGTCTCGACTGTTCTAAAGTAGGTGGTGGTAGACCAACAATGGCCGTTTAATGTGTTGATTATCCAGACAGGCAGCTTGAACATAGTGTTTTGGTTCGGCTTACAGGCAGTTCTATATTTATATACATACCAATCCATATGTAGGTACTGTCTTAGTTTATCTTGGACACCACTGATATCGGTGAAGGAAAACATCGCGACATGAGGAAACCTGGACTTATAGTTAATACTAGTTTCTGCCCGCAATTTCGAACAGGGCAATCAAATGCAAAAAGATTTTTATTCCGAGTTCCAGAGATTAGCGCGATCAAACAAACAAACTTAAACTTTATTATGCGTGGTGATCATGTCTTCTCTGTATGAGAAGTGGTTGTCCTGCAGTGGGACAGTAACAGGCTGGTATTATTATATTAAAGCATACTTCATTATGTAGGTAGGTACATATATATTACGTACATATAGTTAGGTACCGACTTCTAAATGCAGTAAGTGCAAACATTCACTGACCCCCGATGACTAATAAACTCCGCATCCCTACTTAATTCACATAAACACTTAACACATTGCTACCTATTTTAGGGAACAAGTAACATTCGATAAATCCTTCAGAACGACTTCGTAATTCAAACAAGTTCTGCACTCCATCCCCTTGGCAAGATCTGCTTTTACTCTTAAGGTGAATGCTTCGATGTTTCAACATTCAACTGGAAATTTTGACTTGGGTAATATTTTTGCAAAGACTGTGAACATCGCTCATCGCTCATTTTCACAACAAAAAAAAATGTTGTATTTATCTTTGGTTTCCATAATAATACAATGAAACGATGTATAACAAAAAAGTAATAATTGAAGATACTTTACCCGAACCTTTTCTAATATTTTAGTACCTTATTAAAATAGCTGCGGTCAAGAAAAATCTATCGTAAGCATACCTACAGCCAAAAACAACATGCAAGATATAGCAATATTTATTAAACGCCTCACTTCTCATAGATCAGCGGGGTAATTGCGTAACACACCATCAATAGCAATGGGTTTCATTTTGACCGTTCAACCACATTCATTGCGTTATTAATATGTTGTTGAGCAGACACATTTTTCGAACATATGAAGCAATGGGTTAGCAATATTCTTCAAAATGATTCAGATTGAGATTGATAGTGTGTCACGCAATTAGGGTGCTGATCTTTAAATTGTACAAAATATATGATTAAAGCCAAAGTTATACATCGAAGCAGTCACCTTAAGCTCACAATATTTCAACCGCAACAAATGGTACAAAAAGCTCTCAGTGTTGCTGTTAACGGTGGCGCTAAGCGCTGACTCAGACAGACAGACGGACGGACTATATTTAGGCGCAAGCGCAAATACAAGCATCCTGTCGCAAGCATCGGTTAACGTGATGGTTATGTATTTAACAGCTTTTAACAGTGACTATACTGCACTTCGGAAGTCCCTCATTTGTGATACAAGTCATGCTTTTCCTGTAAGGGGGTGAATTTTGTAGAAATTTCCTGTTCTTTCCGAACGTTGTGTCATAGAATGGCGGGTTGCATTCGGCTTGAATTAAAAAGGGTCTTCCAATTACTTAGGCTTTTGAGACGACAAAGTTTTTAAAACGTGCACTATACACAATACATATATTAATTATGTTTGTTTCTTTTTTGTGTGTAAAGATTTGGCGACGCAAGGCGATATGCAGTCTCTATTATTGTAATTTTCATGTTTAGCAACTTCGTTAAAGTTCATTTGAATAAGTTATTTCATTGCAATTCACGTGTATTTGATTAATACACGTGAATCGCGATATTAATTTCCTTGTATCCAATAATACCAGTTCATTAGCTATTATTCTTTTTCAAATCGTGAATTCGTGACGAACAATAGATTCATCGCTTCCTCTTTTATTTATACTCTTTTGATACTCTATAATCAATGGTCATGGTGTTACCATTAGAATAAACCTTTAAGTAGAAACGCTTTATGTGCGTGCAAATAAGTTCTTTGACCTCGCGTTTTTTAAACTAGCAACCTTGTATTATGGTTCGTCTTTGAAGAATCGTATACAGTCATCGTCAAGAGTGGAACAGAAGCTATTAGTTCTGGGATGTTCATTTAAAACAATGGGAAAAAAAACGAAACGCATAGGATCTTTGATTTTTGTTAACATCCATTGAAAACAGGCTGTGAAATTGAAGGAGTATCTAATGTTGAATTATACCCCAAATTGTCCCAGTATTAAAAGAAAAAAATAAAAGAAAACAACACAACAAAACATGTATGCATGTATGTGTTAGTCAGTTTTCCGAAAACATGTTTTCCGAAAACTGACTAAAAAGCATTTCATTTTCTCAAGTCTCAACCATCCCAACTTGACTGAAACTGAATGTACCGAAGTGAACATAGGTAATAATTGGTATCGACTTAATGGTTCATGATTTAAGTGCAACAAAAAAACTGCGGAAGATTTTGGTTTGAACAAAAACTTATGAGGCGATCGCAAATTGTGTCTGAAAACTGACTAAGCAATAAGTACGTCTTTATGAGATTTTTTAGGACACTTACATGTGACGAGCAAAAAACCTTGTGAAAATGAGACTTGGTAAATACAAAATTATTTGAAAGATTTGACTCTGAGAATATATCTGGGAAATGTGTTGGCAGGAAATTGATAAATAGGTACATTCAATTCAGAATGAACAGGATTACATCAATAGGCACACTTACGGCAAGGAAAAAAAGAAACATATTATGAAACCTCAGTAATTCAATACCTCTTTCACATTTAATAACCCTCTCTATGTCTTTGTCCAAACAGAAGGCGAATTGGAAACCGAATGGCTACAAGCAGCAGGCCTCGGATCCCTGGCCGCTCCGTTCCAAGCGGGTCTGGAGGTAACCGAGGCCCAGCTGGGTGAAGCCGTCAGACCTCTGCCCAGGGAACAGGCTGCAGCAGTGCGCAGACGAGTCAGAAGACTTAACAGGACAGTTAGGAGGAAACGAGCCGCTTCCAGAGCGAGGAAGCCAGACATCAGAGATGTTTTTAGGGATTTAGAGGTGAGTGGCTTTGGCATTTTTATATTCTACTAGCTGTTGCCCGCGACTCTGTCTGCGATACAGGATAAAAAGTAGCCTATGTCCTTTTCCAGGTCCCAGCCTACCTATATGTCAAATTTCATGCAAATCCGTTGAGCCGTTTTAGCGTGAAAGCGTAACAAACCAACAAACATACTTTTGCATTTATAATATTAGTTAGGATCTTCCGAGTAGGTAGTTCGTGATTTTCATGTGCACAATTTTTCGTTGATGAAACGTCGAGTGTAATGCAGGTGACTGTTTCTTTCACAGAGTCATCGGAAAAACCTCTTACCGCGTTTTTAAATACTTCGGTTAGTAATTGGCGTAATGACAATTTCTCCAAAAAAAAATTGCAATAACGAATTACTTACATCAGTTTTTCAGGAAAACTGCTCGCATTCCAGATATTCTTGCTCTGAATTCGGGATTTCCCCGCGTGTTTTACCTAAATTGTTTCCGGAATATCTTTATCTTTAGTTAAATTCGAAAGCTCACTGCGTGAAGAGCTCCTCAAGCTCGAAAGTTACTGTTGAACATGTGTATTCCGTATACATTTCCTGTAAGTTTGTTATATATTAATTTAAATAACACCATCATCGTTATCATCAGCTAACTAGTGTACTGCTGGAAATAAGCCTCTAATTGAAACTAATTGGACTTGATCTTCAGCCGCTCTCATTCATACATTAACAACTACCCTCGAGTAGGAATAGTTTCATATTCTTTTGTGTTAAGTATATTATCACCTATAACCCGGTGTTCATCTAATTAACACGTTTCTAAATCTATGTAGGCATACTTTCTCATTGAATTTATTAGATCCACATTTATTACAATCCTTTAGAACTTCGATTTAGAATCAACACCTCTGTTTGCATTGTGCTGTCAGACTCAGTAAGATAGATGAGGTTCCTAGTACCTGAGCGATAAATGAGGATCATTAATCGTATATCAATTACTGCTGCGAATAGTCGGCGCACTCGTCGATAGTGCAAGCCTAACTTGATAGATGGCAGGACTTGTTTACAATTCATTTAGTAAGTGAAGATATTTTAGTACTGCTTGTGCTAAGGTTGTGATGTACAAGGAATCCACGAATAACAGCTGTTTCTTACAAAAGTTGCCTATGCGGTCAAAATGTATGAAACTGATAGCACACCAACTGTCAGAATGGCGTATCTATTTCTTGAATTTGTCGATATGGGAAACAGTAGTTGGCTTGGCCTACCATGAAAATTTAAAGGATATTATTATGTTTTATCATAGCACTTCTAAGTACCTACTGTTTTTATAAAATAAAGCTTGTTTATTTATTACTAGCTTCTGCCCGCGGCTTCGCCCGCGTAGATGTCGGAAGTTATCCCACGGGAACGTGCTACCAGGATAAAAAGTATGTGTTTCCCCAGAATGCCATCTATCTCTTTGCCAAATCAGAAGTTCAGTGGTTTAGGCGTGAAAATGTAACATACAGTTTCAAGGTCAAATCCTCCCCTAAAAACCGAATTACCCCTTTTTGCCCCGTCAGGGGTCAATTTTCGACAACTTTACATACTTATTATTAATTATTTTCTGTCGAAAGTATCAATACTGAGTTTCGAGTTAATCGGACCGCGCATTCAATTTCTTCCACACAAACTTCAACACCCCTGTATCCCCCTTTGAGGGGTGGTTTGAACTTATAATGATAAACTTTATTACTTATTTAGGCAAGTATTGTTGCCAAGTTTCAAGTTTATTAACGAAATTAATAAGATTTTACACATAAACTGTATCTCCCCGCTTTTCAACCCCACAGGGGTGGAATTTTAAAACATCATAAAAATTCATAACTTGACTCAAAGATTATTTATACCAATTTTATAATTAATCAAGACACTTATTATAATCCTCCCATGTAAAATTAACTACCCCTTTTCACCCCGTTAGGGGTAGATTTTCGAAAACCCTCATACGTGTTATTTTTTATTTTTAGTCTTAAGTACACACACAGTACACTGAGTTACGACTTAATCGGACCGAGCGTTCAAATTTTTCCACACAAACTTTAACACCCCTATATCCCCTTTGAGGGGTAGTTTTGAAAAACTAATAATGATAAACTTTATTGCTTACTTAGGCGAGTATTCATGCCAATTTTCAAGATTATTAACCTAACGAATAAGATTTTTCATATAAACTGTATCCCCGTTTTTCACCCCCACAGGGGTGGAATTTTGAAAAATCATTTGGGATGTGTTCATAACTTGACTCAAAGATTATTTATACCAATTTTCGAGTAAATCAAGCCACGCTGTAAAATCCTCCCCTGTAAAATTGACTACCCATTTTCAGGCCGTCAGGGGTAGATTTTCGAAAAACTCTTATACACATTATTCTTTCCTTTCAATTTTAGGTATAAATACTGAGTTTCGATTAAATCGGACCGCGCGCTAAAATTCTTCCATACAAACTTTGAAACCCCCCAATCACCATTTAGGGGGTAGTTTATAAAAACAAAAAATGCCCAACTTCATAATTTACTTAGATAAGTATTCGTGCCAAGTTTCAAGTTTATTAACTCAAGCAATAAAATTTTTCATACAAACAAAATCCCCCCATTTCACCCTCTTAGGGGTGGAATTTCGAAAAACCCTTTCTTAGTGGATACCTACTCTTCACGAAGAATACACCCTCCAAATTTCATGTCTCTAGGACCAGCGGTGTAGGCTGTGCGTTGATGTCTCAGTCAGTCAGTCAGTCAGTCAGTCAGGACTTTGAATTTTATATATATAGATCACTGACATCAACGTTAAAAATATAGAATCAAAATAATATCGTAACAAAGGAGAGCGTGGCCAAGAAGGTAATGAAAGCTTTAGGTATAGCATAAAATATCAAACAGCCAAAAAAAGTTCACAAGATAGCCAATTTTTTTTTCCACAAGTCAACAACTACTTACTAACTACCTACATATTGATGAGCAATCCTAAAACAAGCAAACTGCATTATAAACTACAAACAAAGATAGAAACACTTATGAATCACCTGTTCCAGTATATTGTTACATATCGAAAAAACCAAAGAACTTCTTTGAATGTCAATGAATCACTGGTCGAACGATTATCGACTACCACAAAGAATCTCTTACGAATGTAGAATGAAATTGAGTAAATAGATTCATCACGCTATTTATTAGTTTTTGGAGTGTTTACTGCATTTTTCTGCGAAATTGCCGATCGAAACTCATTTAAATTCGGTTCAACGATAAATGGTCAAATCAACAGAAGTAATGATTTGATTGGTTGCTTTTTTAACAAGTTAATGACTTAATATCCTTTAGTTAAACTGGTACCTGTGCATTTCCATTACTATTACTATTTATAATATCATCACAGCCAGTATCATTATCTTCTTTTCATTGCATTGCTGCATCTTTCACCAATCCCCGATCATCAACGATCACAGCCTTTTCTAATGACCATTCCACTCCACTGAACTCAATGAAAATATCACGAGAAAACTCGCATTTGAACGAATGAATGTAAGAAAACTGTCAATATGAAATGTTCTTATAATTCTTCAGGTAGGTACTTTCTAAGCCTATATCCACCTGACTACCGATCACTTGCGGTTAGCCGCAAATGATTGGCTATCATTACATTTAGTTTCACGAGCAGTGGGTTAATCGGTAAAGTAAAAGCGGTGTTATTGTCTGTTGTCATCTCTGCTGTTTCTGGTTGTGACTGCACTTTTGTGTTGTCAAACAGTCGGTCAGTGGGCTATCCTGTTCTGTGTTTAAGTGCTTTTTGACTTGGGTTAGCAAAAGTTTTGTTATTCAAATATTTCGGTAGCTTGTGTGAACCTTTTGTCTTCTTTGAAGTATTTTATTGTGTAGCGAGTATTTCGGGTTTTCACGTGAATGAACTCACGTGGCAATTCTGTTGACAAATAAGTGCTTTATCTACTTTTGATAAATTGTTCGGATTAAGTAAATCGCAATTCACAGCTCTCTCAAAACTAATCGCCGGAACCTTTCAAATTACAATGCCTTAGGCCTCATAAAAATCTATCCGGCTGTCTTAATACTACAAGCAATAAAACAACAAATGATTGCACCACTAATCTGGCGAAATTTAATAACAACGCAATTATCAATCTCACTCGACATCCCAAAAATGCTTTGTGAAACTGTGCACGCAAAAAAGCGAATTTCGGAATCTCAGATGATATTCGCTCCATCGAATCACGCGCTCTCGATCATGCAACTGTTAATAAGAAACCATTACCTGGCTGACGTGCACATTGAAATATGTTTAAAACTACTTTGTACACTGCATTATTAGGGACAGGTGATAATGGCTCGTTAGATAAGCATGCAATTAAGGTTTTTGGGCATAGTTACTGTTTAGTTTAAATCGTTGAGTTGTTTACGCGTGTGCGTTCGTGTTTGTGAACCATTTGGTTTAAAAGATAATTGTGGGTTTTAAACTTTTAAAGTGTTATTGAAAATTATATTTACTTCGTTTAAATAAATTAAGAGAAATTAGTGTTTGGATATGGCTTCGCTCTTCTGTAAGTGAATTCGAAATGCTTTTCCATGAACCCAAACGACGTGATGTGGGATACTCGTTAAAGTTAGGTAAATGAATGTAAAATGCTGCAACAAAAATTGATTTGCAATGCCAACTTAAACATAATTCGCGACAACAATTTTTATTATTACTGTAATTTCCCGTCACAACATTTCCTCCGTCAGACAGTGAAAGCATACATAATAACGTGTGAAAATCAAAACACGCCGCAAGATACGACAGTCAGTCGACACTAAACTGTCTTTATAAAAAAAAATACGCAAAATTAATGTCTAGTTATACGGTAATCTTAATTACACAAGCGATAGCAGTGTTAAGTGTGGAGTGGCGGACGCGTTGCGTTGCGTCCGTTGGTTTCCAAACTATGCGTGCAGGCTTCTGTAGTGGAGTTAGTGTGTGGTGCAGTGTGCTCAGCGGCTCCACACTTGCGCGGCGAACATGATCTGTGACACGATGCGGGTGAAGGTGTGCGAGAAAGTGGTGAACTGTAAGGGGCTGGCGTTAGTGCGCTCCTATATCGAGGCTCTGGTAAATATTTGTGATTTGTTCAGTGTGAGTGACGCCATTTTGGAAAGTTGGGACAGGTCAGAAAAGGGTGAGATGTTTTATTGTTATCTTGGATGACTCCATAGTTTTCACGTTTATCCTAAAAAGGAAGACGCAAAACAATGCCTTTATTTTTCATTATATTTATTGTTCGAGTACACAATTGTTTTATTTAAACAATCCAATAGCACGTTTATGTAGATTCAAGGCAGATTTGCACGTGTTTTTATTTTCAACTTATTCATCGTTAGTCTCATCTCAAGAGATACGTGAGCAAGATAAATACTAGAGTACCTGGTCATACAGAATCTATACAAGAGATTACTAGTATCATGTGATTGTGGATAAAAATTGCCAACAGATAAAAATAAGTGTTTGTAGGTAGCTTATCGATAGGATTAGACGATTGGATTTGTCTGTATGCTCCTCTTGTTTATATTAGTTTTCTTTTTCTTAATGTTTATTAAGTTTGTAAGGATCAGTTTTGCTTTGAACTTCTTACAGTCTATGATTATTTTCTTCACCCATATTTGGGCCGTTTTTAGTTTTATGTGTAACTGTTCCTGCTCATGTTCCATTAATCGTGATAACCACTCAATCACCCCCCACGACATTTGTATAGTTATCTAAGTAAATATCTTTATCGATATTATCAGTTTACTAATGCGTTTCTGTTCCGAAATCACGTTTAGCAATAGATACACATTTTAGATGTAGGCCATATGATTTAATTTAATTTATCTATCTATGATAATCTATTTACTTTGTGTGTCGTAACGCCTTTTAAGTATCCAATTAAAGCATTGTTCGTAATTCTGACATCAAAATCTTTTCTATTATTTCCAGAATATAAATGTTTAGTACGCAATCTAGATATAGTTTTGTGATTAATTCAGTTATCGGTACCTAGGTCAGTTTGCTATCGATAAATCGATGATGATAAATTGATTTGATCTACTTTTACACATTGTTTACCAACAATGCATTAAAGTGGGGCGAATAAATGCGATTGCAGGCAGACGGCTCATCAACTAGACACCTACTTTGAATATATTAAACCTACTTTTCATATGCAAATTTTATGAATTGATAAACGGTGACTTGGTTTGTTTTGGCTCAGTTCTAGTAATATCATATCTACATGATTTCTCGATTAGATATTGATACCCTTGTTATTAAGCTAGCTTATGTAGGGTCCATTGTACTATTGCAATTACTAGAACCTGTGTGCCATTTTGTCTATTTACTTTTTTGCGAAGTTACCAACCATTTCCCACTAAAATTACTTACCATAATTTTTTAATTCCAAAATTAGACTTCACCTCCAAAAAAACTAATATTCCACGCTTATTACATCAAATTACTCATATCATTGAGCACCGAATTTGGCTCGACCCAATCAAATTGAGCGTGCAGGAAACGCCGATCGTTTATTGTTTTCTAGTGTTTTTATGTCCAAGGTAAAACTAGCAGCTAATGTACTAATGGGCTGTAAAGATTGTGTGTTTACTGTGCATAATGCTTCACGGATCTTGGCTCAAGCACGCGCCTGATATCGGTCGAATCATGTAGTTGTTCTTGTTGCTTAATTTATTCTGTTCTGTTTTCCGGTTTGGGTGCCAAGGTCTTACAGATGCTTTGGTGTTCACGGGTGTTAAGAGGCTCTTTGTTTGATGTGGAAGGGATATTATTTATCTTATTCATAATTTTTCCTTTAGCGTTAAGTACATCTTTCAAGCCTTTGTCCCGGTGATTCGTTTTTGCTTGTTTGCACCTTCACAAAGAAAAGCGTTGATAAGATGAGTTTCTAATAGAAAACCAGTAGATAAGACCGCTTTACAAAGTAGCATTCTATACAATTGCTGCTCTTCTTGTTCTGATTGGAAATCTTTAATCTAAGAAGTAACAAGGCCATCTACATTATCATCATTAAAATCTACAGCTACTAGAAAACTATAATACGTTGCTACAATAGCTTCATCTATTTCATTGACAAAGATTGGTATTCCTTGAAGGATATTTCTTACTACTCGAACTGGAAAGTCTTAATAACAATAAGCCCTTTGATATTATCAGTTGCATTGCATATGAATAGTTTCACGGTAAACTGATTCTCATTCCAGTCGCCTATAATATTATATTGTTATTCTAACATGCTTGTCGTCTGTTGCAACAGTTAGTTCCAAGTACAAACATGTTTAGATTATAAGGATTATGTCATTCACCTTGGGGACATCAATTGTAATTAGCTGGTATGTCGTTAACGTTACTAGAGTTCAATGTTGGTTGTAAAATCTTTGCAAACATTGAATCATCATTATCATCTTCCGCCTTCTTCGTCTCATAGGAGGAAATAAGTATAATCCATTTAATTCCACTCTGTCTCCTGTGTGTCCTGGTTCCCTGTTTCTTGAGGTCTGTGTAATTATGGTTTCTCTTCCTTAGTCAGTCGTTAAGTTATCATGCGCTTCCTTATATTGAACAATTTCAATCTCAAATCAAATCCTCATATCGAATACCTACTTTTGGTGCAATACCTACTCGTACGTCATACATACATTGATAGATCTGAAGCAAGAAGCAACGCTACAGGAGCTCTGTCTAGAAGCGACACAAATTAAGTTATTAGAAACCGTTTACGCCTCTGAAACCTAACACATCACTTCCGTTTCCAAGAAGTATCTACCAGAGTTTTCACATTACTATCTAATATCTAAATAAACTTGCTTGAACCAATCTCTCGATACTTCCTAATATAGTCGTAGGTTTCTTGCAGAGATCGTCTTATCAATATTTATCGCTTACCTCCGTAACGGGCGGTGGTCCGACTTGATTCCGACCGGTTTCAGGCGCACCGCTGACATACATACCCATGTCTAATGCTAAGGGACTATCGATAGATGTCGCTTCCGCAATATCCGCTACTTGTGTATCCGTTGTGACGGGTTGATTGATATCTAATCACTGGTTGGGTTTAATTAAGGTTGCTTGAGGCTTGCCCAAGGCAGTGTTGTCACTAGACGTTGCGACGACGTCGAGTGCCCTTGTAACAAAATGCTGTTGAACTCTAAACAACTAGTTAAAAACCTTATAGTCGAAATATTGGTTCGACAAATAGTTAAAATGACGTTTTGTAGGTAGAATCAAAAAGTCACATATTATGACCAAGCTAAGCTTATAATTTTAACAATCTGACTAAAAATTACCATATTACCATTACCATATTCATTGGCTGTGTTAAAATGATATATTTTGCTTTATCATAATTATTCATCTTTATCAATAGGTATTACCTAACGATCAGATCAGTATAACTTAACACTAACAGGATTAAAGCGATAGTATCTGATTTCAATATAGTCATATTGGAAGAATTCAAAAGAAAAGATGACCTCAGCATGAAATAGAATTATGAATTTGAGTAAAATGTCAGTGAACTTCAAAGTTACACAAATGGTCGATTACATAATGATACAGTAATCATTAATAAGTAGAAATTACATTGAAATTCTTCTAAAAAGTAGCCAGTCATTAATTTAGGAGCTTTCACTAACGATTGTGTAATGTGTGGTCAAACAATACGTAATATTGAGTTTCTCTTTTTAACTAAACTCTTGAATTTAAGTAGAAGGGACAATGGTGACTTAAGCATGGGAATGTTTATCTTTTACTAGTTTTATTTCATAAAAGTTGTGTCATTAAAAAGTGGCACGGTAAAATAATTTATATAATAATCTGGGAATTTAAATGTGCTTATTTAGTAGCCGCTTAAGTAACTGACGGTGCTTAGTTGTCATTTGAAGCACGGTTTTGCGATTTCTAAACCTTATATGGAAGAGAAAATCGTATCGTTATGACTATTACATAGTAACTGCAGTTTAATGCTATGATGGTTCTTACGGTCGTTGTTCTATATTTTGTCTTTACTTTCCGTACCAAAGCAATATGGTTCCTCTTAATTCAACATTATCTACCCGGAAATAGATAAATCTATCTACCTACTCGTATAACGCGCTAATTTCTCTCGCTGGATGAGAGTGTCGAAAATCGAGTTGAATGGCGTGCAATAGGAGAGGCGTATGTCCAGCAGTGGACTGCCGTAGGCTGATGATGATGATAATGAATCTCTCGAACTACCGGTCGGATTTGAAAAAAATATTTTTGTATTTGATAGCCAAATTCTTGAGGAAGGCTATAAGCTATTATACATTAACGCTAGGACCGCTGACCAAAAACGAAAAAGAAGTCACAAAGAACGCTAAGCGAAAATGAAGTAATAGCTGGTAGGCGATGCGATGCGACGGGAAGAAGCAATTTCACGCGGACGAATACCATAAATCTGAGAAATTAAACTACTTTCCTATACCATCAGTAAAAATTCTCTCACAAAAACTGTCAACTAATAAGTCAGCATCAATAGCAATTGTATGTTACAACAGGTAACAGCATAATTGTCGAACAATACGTCGTTCACACAGTTCATCTCTCCGTGCACGCGCAAAGAGGAGACGCGAGACAAAACGGTGCAAAACAGCTGCATAACACGTGCAAAAACTATGAAACTACTCGTAGGTGCAGGCAATCAATCGTGGGAAGTGATTGGTTTTTCTTTCGGGCTTGATATATCTTGCGTTCGAAATGTTTTTCCGAAAATGGTGACTACGCCCAGCAAAATTTCAATTGACGAGTAGGTAGGCCGTTGTCTCGCAGTGGGACACATTATAGGCTAACAAAAAAGTAGATCGGCTTAAAGCATTGAACACAAACTGTACACTTCTATAACGTTTACTAGCTGCGCCCTGCGGTTTCACCCGCATAAGTTTTGATCCCGTGGGAATCTCGCGATAAAAAGTATATAACACACAATATACATATATCCTATGTGTTAATCCTGGTTATAAACTATCTGTGTGTCAAATTTCATCTAAATTCCTTCTGTAGTTTTTGCGTGAAAGAGTAACAAACCTTACAAACTTTCGCGTTTATAATATTACGTTTATATAGGTACAAATAGCTCATGCAGTTTAGTGGTTTAGTGGGTCGATAGATTGAAAATAGAATATTTTCCGCAAAGTAGACTTCATATGAAGATAAGAAGGAGAACTAAGATGAGATATAAGTAAATTAGTCCAGTGTCTAAATCATGTCTTCACACGGCACGTACACACGGCTACAAATCAAGCTATACATAACCAGTATAAGCTAACTTTTGATTGCACGAAAAACCTATACAATGCGAAGTCAGCTAAAACTGGAAATGCGTAGCTTGATGTGTAGCCGTGTGTACCTAATTATCTTATTTATACTTTCATTTATATAATTGATTGTCAGACTTCACGCTAATCAATATAACTAACATCCAATACTAAATTTAAACAAAAACGTTACTAATCATAGATTAGCGCCCGTGTTTGGGTACCTACACGACTCTGTGCCTAATTAGTCTCATAGACTCTCCATACACACTGATCTATACAGTGACCGAAAGCATTGACTCATTGCTGCCGAGCGCCGGCTCTGGTGGGTAGACCCCATTATTTTCTTGCCAAATATTACAAATGGCAATCACAGTCGTATTTATAATTATAAATTATGTAAATGAATAGCAACATAAAATTAGACGTGAGAAACCCTTTAGATTGAATAAGTGCATCCATTTTTGACACAAATGGAAGTGCTTAGATAGTTGGAATGTACCTCTTTACACTCTATATGCACCTTCCAATAAGACCTAGGTAAATAAAATAATGCTTCGGTGCATAATAGAGCCATATGAGTATCTTACTACCGTGCCGTGTAATCTAAACAAACCACTATCAGGGCGTCAATTGCTACTGAGGAGTTGGTTGCGCTACTTCTTCTCAACACTAGGAAGTGGTGACGCGGGCGTTCTGAAGGGACTGTGTTATGTAATTTTGAGTTTTTAAAATGTACTGATCTGAAAATCTTTTGATTTGATTCTGCTAGTACCTACTTATGCATAACTTAATGAGACATAAAAAACAATTGACTCATCAAGCTTTGTTCCCACGCCACCTCACCACGTGCTTTCTACCTGTTTCTACTACCACACAAGAACCGGGGCTGTTAGTAACAATGAGCGCAGTTTCCTTGATCATTTGATCAAGCGATGATTAGAGGACCGATCCGCTTCTTGTATTATAAGTTATGCATATTTATGAATGACATAATTGTCGTTTGAAACTTGTTTTTGCACGTTAATTGGTTCTTTAGAGTTGTTGATTATGGAAATGGTTATCACAAACTATTGTAAAGTTTGGGGGGGTTCTGAAGGAAGACATTATGTCTAGATCTTTGACTGATACTTGGTGGAGCCGACAATACTACAATAAATTAAACTTCGTATATCTTATGACGTTCCCAGTCTTCTTACATCCGATTGTTTAGTCACTATACCTATAACTAGTCGAAGGTCTGAAAAACTCATAGTCAGCTCAACACTAATTAGTTCGTACGAAAAAATCGCTTTAAAAAAAAATATGCCTGTGCTTTAGGCACAAACACTGCCAGTGTTTTAATTTATTTTCGTATTGTCGTCCCCACATTGTATAATCTTTTACTTTCTTACACGTGCTTCTGTTTGTGTTCAAACAGATATTAATCACAGTACAGAATTAGATACGGAAACGTATCTCGGATGTCTATTTTCTATTTTGTCACTAGGTTATTTTTATATTAGTGGCGGTGATCGATCGTTGTATACAAGACGAGAGTAGTGGGTAGGAGTAGGCAAGCCTTAGATATATTCGTTATTAGAAAGTTTAGAATTGTTTTTCTCTACATATGATACTCGCTCATCATTTATCAATTATATTGTTCTAACAAATATGATAGATAGTTCTGTTCAGGATATTTGTTCAGCCAGATCTAGACTACGTGCAGCAATACCTATTTCGATATCTAATTTCCTCGATATTTATTTCGTCCCGGACATAAGGCCTTCCGATGGTATGACTAGTTTGTGCATCAGATGTAATCTGTTTGTTCCTTGTCCTCAGAACTCAAGTGGTAGTGAACCGCGGTCGCGCAGTGCGACTCCCGACTCATTGGATTCTCTGCCGAGCGGCGGGTCCGGTAGCCCGCCAACCGAATGGGCCGATGCCGCCACGCCGCCAGACTTTGTGTGAGTATCCAGAACGTACTACTGATTTAATTCTCGAAGCATATTAACTCCCTTTGGGTCAATTCCGAACTATTCAATAATTTTGAAACTCATCTCATATAAAGTAGGTACAGACGCCAGCACATCAAGCTACTACAATCTGTCAAATTTGTTTAATAGATTTTCAACTTTATCGGTAAAGTATTAAGGTTCAAGGTTGATTGGGAAAATTTGACAGTTTCGGGTAGCTTGACCTGCTGGCGTCTGTACAATGTGTTCCTCTCATGGGGGTTCCTCGCGGTTTTAATGATAATCATTCAAAAATAGCTACAATTAATCTGATTAATCGCAATCTCCCTTTATGAGACTCATGAGAGAGAAGGAAGATTTTAGTAGATCCTTCGCTGGAAACTAGCCATATTCGCCGGCTTTGATTTCTTGTGCCTAGCCATCCATCGCCACTAACTGGTGATTCCTTCCACAGCGACAGCTACCCCGTGGTGGGCGCGCACGCGCCGCTGGCGCGCACGCCGTCGGCGCCCACGTCGGGGCGGCGCGCGCGCCTGACGCCGCCGGGCGAGCCGCACTCCCCGCCGCTGCCCATGCACGAACTCTTCAAGCCTAATGACTTGCATTGGGCCGATATTGCGAGTAATACCGGTTAGTAATCGAATGTTTCTTTTTGCGGCAAATTATTTTGCCAATGAAATTGTTCCTGATATCTGACACGTCTGCTTAGAACACAGCCAAGTCAAGACCGAACCGAACCCATTCCATCTATGCTAGGGAATCTGGTTCAAATCTAGTTGATGCAGGAACTTTATTTTACCCATAGAATAATTTTGATTTTTAATATTTTATTAGCACCATCGTCACCAGAACCACCATTCTAACAATCGACCTAGCTATCAACCTGCCTAATTGTGTATTTTTTTTTCTAATTTCCAGAGGGTATCGAGCTCCTAGGTTACCAAAGATACGGCACAGTCCAGGGACCGAGGATAGGAAAAGAACGAATCAATGGATCCATACTCAAAGACAACGATCCGTTCATGTAAGTTTACACTTTGTTTTGAATAAGTTAACCCATCCACCGACTTACGAACATAAATAGATCTCAAGAATTATCGCTATATTAATTTTGGTTTCTTCTCTCTCCATCTCAATGTTATTAATTTGACCTTTGGAAACACCCACGGTGTGCTTTATTAAGTTCGTCGACATATTATGATTCATTCACATGCAATGTTGTGGCAGGTCAGGATTTTAAAACCACAGCAATAATCATTTATTTCTGTTTTACAGTAACAACAAACACGCGGTCGTGTCTCGCGCGAAGAGTGCCGCGTCAGTCCAACAGCCGCTCAGCTTTGAACACAAGTTCAATCTCGACAGACAGATGCTCGACCAGGAGGAGGTATGTAATCTTAAGATCACTAGTATATACTTATAAGTCCTTTTAACCAGAGCAATAGGTCTGCAGAACAGTGGCAATAAAGGGATTAATTTAAAGGCCTCTCTAATAACAATCTACACTAATCACCAAACAATATACCTACCCGAAAATACGACATTTTCTGTACAAAATGTATGAAAAGGTACTGGCTGATATGTCCAATCCAGAACGCCTTCATCATGTCGTGTACTGTATAGCCCCAAGCTCCACAACACAATATAACCAAACTCTTTCCCCATTTCCTCAGGACTGGCCCGAAGAGGACAGCACAGTCGACATTGAGAGCATCGGCGAGCCGCAGCTGAAGCGCCTCCCACCTCTCCTGTGGCTGGAGCTCACCGCGCTCTTCGACCGCTACTCACTGCCTTTCCAGAAGAGGAAATCGCCCAAGAAGAAGAGGAAAGAAGGTAAGGAGTGACTTTTAGCTTTAGTGGAGAGCTAATTTTAGAGGGAGTGTTGAAAAGAGTTGGTAGACTCTGAGTTGGGAGATAAGTTCTCCCATCTAGGTCTTAAATATATAATGCTAAGTAATAAAGATGAAATATGAGAATCACGAAAAAATCGCTTTTCATCAGGTGTGATCGGAAAGGCCGAGGAGAGAAAAAAATAGAACTAGCAAAATTCGTCGACTGCATCTGACTCGGAACACCCTACATTGACAAAGAATACTAAAAATCTCTTCAACTCTGCTAGTGTAACTAGGTACTTCTCAAACTGACCTTATAATTGTCCATCTTTCAGAAGGCTCAGTATTCGGCGTATCTCTAGAGACACTGGTGCGCAAGGACATGATACTGTGGGAGGAAACCTGGAGCTGTGCGCCCAGCATAGTGCGAGCTCTGGCCTCAGCACTTGCACAGCGCACTGCCGACGAGGGACTGTTGAGAGTGCCCGGGAATAAGCAGAAGGTAACAAAATCTTTCAGAACTTTTCAACCAATTTTTTTTGGGCTTTTTTATGACTTCAAGGGAGCTCAAAAAGCTGCTTCGGTTTAGGTATGCCATCGGCTATTTATGGTAGGTGCAAGTGTTGGACAGTCTTTATAACAAATACTCAGTAGTCTTTGAGCTTTTACGAGGCTTTAGAAAATTCTGAAGTTACAGGACCTCTGATAGTCCGGTTGATAATACGGTGTCTAAATACCTCCAAAACCCAAAAAAGCTCAACACACGTAACAATTATTTATGTAGGGCACCACGCAGGTCAACCTTGGAGATTGTAAACCGCTATCCTGTTATCCTGTGGTGTTGTAACAAATTGTAAGGGCAAGTAAGCAAGGGCTGGGTGGATACGATTCCGATTATTTTAAGATGAATTTAAACCTACAGCCTCAGCGGCGCGGGATGGCTCGAGCAAGAGTCGGGGCAGGACACATGTAACAAACGCTAATGCACTTTCAAACCATCTTCTTTATCCCTTTTAGATCGAAGCTCTCTGTCAGCTGATCGAGCGCCAGTGGTACTCGGACCGCTCCGCCGTGGAGGCTGCCCTGTCCCGCGCCAGTAGTCACGACCTCGGCGCCGTGTTCAAGCGCCTGCTGCGGGCACTGCCGCAGCCGCCGCTCACTCAGGAGCTTATGAGACTCTTCTATCATACATATGGTGAGTTTGGAAAACTTGATAAAGTAAAATGGGCTTTCCAGTTTTAAGACTTGTTCTACGGTCCTACCTTATCCGATCATTACTGAATTATATTTCCTACTAATTCACCATTACCTAAAAACCTACAAATTAAGCAAGACAACAAACAATTGGAAAAACCTTCGTAAGAAACGATTCTGAAACTTTTCTTAGACATTCATTTCTCTGTTGAATGCATCGTCGACGATTCTTTTCTAAAGTCTCATATTTCCTCAAAATATTTAAGACTTTTTTACCTCGAAACGATCGAATGAAGTGGAAAGTTCCGTTCACCATCATTCTTAACTTTCTTTGTGCTTATCAACTTTTTTATTGATTCCAGCTCTAAGCGGCACCACACAAGGCCGCGCACTGAACTTGCTCGTATTACTGCTACCGGCAGAACAGCGGGCGACGTTACGTGAACTGATGAGACTGGTGCGTGAGATCGTCGCCAGACAGGACACCAACAAGATGACGGAACACAATGTGGCCATGATCATTGCGCCTACGCTCTTCCCACCCAGGTAAAACGAAATACAACTAGAATTAATTATTGTTCATGAAATTCAACAACATAAGTGTTCATAATGTTTACCGAGTCTCGTTCTTTTGCAAATTTTCCCAAGGCATTTGATTAAGTAGGTAGATCATTAATTGGATCTTTGAAAAATGGAATCAATTTTATGGAGACACTTTTATTATTCTTCTTGTTTTCCAAGAGAAGTGTTTGCAACATGTTGAGAAAGTAATTTGCTTTGAAATTTCAGTAGAAATTTTGCAAAATCAGGCGTACCTCAAGGCTCAATACTATGCCCTATATTATATATCCGGGTTAATGTCATACCAGATCTCAGAACAACTAGTTTTGTTTATTATGTATAATAACATCATACTAACTGTTTTTATTTTCAGTCTTCTGATCAAGCAATCAGACAGTCTCGAAACTCAGCTGGCAACAGCCGCAAACAGCTGCCACGTCACAGAAGCGTTGATGCGCTGGTGCGACCAGCTGTGGCTATTGCCTGCCTCACTACTCGCCGCCGCGCAGAGGAAACCGCCACCTCACAGGAGGAACCACCACACCTGACTCACGCGCCCTCAGTGAATGTATATAGTCAAGACAAGCTCCCGGGAAGGGGTTGAACTGGCTTTCACGTAAAGTGAACATTAATTTTGACCTTGACATTGAAACGGTCAAGGTCAAAGTTGATTTGATCGCCGGTTCTGGTAGAGTGAATGAATGGACATTTAAGTTAAATGAGTGCCCTTGAGAACTCGAAGGTCAAGGTCGATTGGATTCAAGAGTGCGTCGCTTCCGATTCAATGGACTATAGGATATCCATCGAATGGTGCTCACAATAAGTATTATATCGAATAAGAACAATAATTAAAAATATATCCAATATTATTTTCAGTCAAATTGTGCTGTGTTTATATTTTATTCTTGAACAATATTATAGACGAGTGATAATTATTATATGCTTACCTACAATAATTATTATACTCCATTATGTTATTTTGTAAAATAATGTGAATAAGATGCCAAATATTCAACCATTTTTTTCTTAATTTATAGTGATATTATCAAATGTATTCCAGTTTAGAGGCTGAGCCTAGCTGATATCTTCCAAAATGTAATTTGAAACAGTGCTGTTTTTTATACAATGACAATAAAATCTAGGGAAACGGATAAATTGTCATTGCTCTCAATAAAGTCAGAAATAAAGGTAGTAGAGGTACCTAAAAATAATGGTAAAAAAATATGCTATGATGATTATATTGAGATCAAACAATTTGTTTGGAGTCGTAAGAAAAGCTTGTAATAGCTTGGTGCCATCAGTGATTTGGATTTGTGGACGATTTTAATTAAAATTCTTGATTTACACAAATATTGTATCATGGAAAAGAAATTGACTCCAACTATAGTATTCCATTTAATTTTACTTGTAAGTGGTAATACTTTTGGGCATCTTCGAAAATCAAAATACTAACTAAGGGTTGCCAGAGCAAATAAAAGGCGTTATCAATTTTGGTATGTTACCTTTTTGGCAATAAAATAATCTAAAGGTTGTAATAATGGTGCCTTGCATTGATATTAAGTTGCACAATTAATTAAAAACATGTAAATACTATATATACTTCGGTTTTTGTAATATATTTTACCGATACTAAGCATGCAAAGACTGACTTGGTGTATTATTATTATGTAATATTATTTTGTAAGTGTATCTACTTTTCAGAATTTAATAAAATGCATATTACTTAGCCAAATGTTTTATTATTTTTAATAACCTAACTTATAACAGAAACAAGATTTCATTGGAATCTCTAGAACTTGTGTGTATTACATGAATGGTGTTCAGGATACCTAATCAATATAAATAAACGATAATCCCTTGATTGACGGTTCCTCTGGAGCATTCAATAAGAGCATTAAATAGTTAAGTTTCCTAACCTCACACATTTTTCATTATTTGGGCATATCACATTCTTTCCCCAAAAGGAAAGGGATTAAAACAAATGCCAATTATTCAAACACAACATTAATATTTAAAATTCTGAATCAAATACACAGCTTCATTATCAGCACCACAAAGTATCCTTCCTTTGTCACAATGGAGACTGTTTATTGACTTATGTAAGGTTGGTATCAAGGAGTTCACCATCATAGCCTTTTTATCCTCTAATGGCATCCATGTCACTTGGTTGTCTTGTCCTTTTGAACTCTTTGTCATAGCCTCCATGTTCCAATCCCATAGTTCCCCGGATACTGAACATGTGAGTAGCTTATGGGGGTTTTCCGGATGGAATTGCATTTCCGATACACCAGCGGAGTGAGCGTTGACTAATGATGTGGGGAATTGATTCATGCGTAAGTCCCAGACTGCAAGGGAGCCTGATTCACTGCCTGCGAGTATAATGTGGGGCTGTGTTGGGTGGCTGATGATGCAGGTAGCAGCAAGCTCATCGCCTGCTAGAAGGAATGATGCGGCTGGTTTGTTGTTTGTTGATCTTAAGTCCCATATTTTCATATGGCCTCTCATGTTGCCAGTTATAACCTGAAAATTATAGAAGTGTCATTAAGGTAAGGACTTAAGGTAAACAGAATAATTGCTTGAAAAGATAAGTGTACTTTGGTTAAAGTAAATATAATATATGTAGGTATTGGACCCACAAATATATTAATTTATTTTAGTCTCAGTGCCTGTTACATCTTTTCCCAGCAGTGGCACATTAACATAATAGTTTAGCAAAATTAATTAAACAAACATTTTAGAAAAAGCAAACAAGACAAAAAAAAAAAATTACCTCATTATGCTTTATAAAACAGATGGAATGAAGGGAACAGCTGTCAGCTCCCCTGATAGTATGCATCACTTCCCCTCGTCTTCCACTCAAGATGTTCACATTGCCGTCCTCTCCGATGGTGGCAATGTCTCCTTCTAATGTGTCTAGTGATGTACAAGAACATTGCTCCTCTCTGGAAATTAAGAATGTTGGTAAGTATTTATACCTTGAAACATCTCTTAGAAGATCATGCAAAGTTTTGAATAGTAAAGGGTAGGAATTGAAGAATTGGTCAGAGAGTCAAGTTAGTGGCAAATTTTCATAGGCTGAAAATAATAACTAGGTAACTTAACTTACTATGCAAATCACAAGTTGAATGATAATTTGATATAAAATAATGACGTTCACACAATGAACACTTGAGCAGGGAGAACTTACCCGTAATTATGTAACTTCTTCCAGTGGAATACTTCTTTAAGAGGAGATTCTTTCTCATACACACTCACTTCAAGAACCTTCACATCTCCATTAGATAATGAAACAGCGATCTTATTCTTCTCTGTAAACTTCATCTCCGTGACGTCACCGTCCACAGGATACCCAGACAACTGACGAGGGTAATCTACCTCATCTTCTTCATGAGGACTTTCAAAAGTCCAAACTTTAACAGAATTTACATCGTCGTCCCAACTGCCGGTAAAAAAGCACTTCGTTTCCACGTAATCCTCCGCTATCCACCTTATTTTGCTAATTTTCTGCGATACGAATGTTCCTTGCACTTTAAGTGGCATTTTAAAAACGGTTTTTTAAAGAATTTATTAAAAATATCGTTAGAGCTTGTTTTGTGATGAAATACAAATGTGAGGTTATAAACTTTCGTTCCTTTACAAGTTTTTTATTAATCTTAAACTGGTTTGTAATCTGATAAAAAAAAACTATGATTTTCTTCTCATTAATTTGTATTCGACTAGTTTTTAAGTTGTTAACAAATAACTAAATCGTTATTACAAAGAAATTGTTATCTAAAAGTTTCATCTCAACTCGAGAAGTCAAGATGACTTATGAATATGAGTATAATGGAACGGTAATGTTTTATAATACGTTCAGAAATTTCGTGCGCAGCATGAAATGTCATAGTCCTATATTTCAGCAGCATTAAATTGATCAATGTCTCTCAATCTGAACCATCAAATCTGAGTTCTGTCCGAGCTATCTCATCGCTTTAAATAAATTCAATATCATGATTTATGGCATGCCCTATAATGACGAAATTTCACATAATATATCCCCTAGTGATACTGATAACTTGATAACATTTCATTTTACTAAAGGAGTGTTACTGAACGGTTCAAAGAAAGTCAGAGCAATAGTGAATAGTCAATTAAGTCAATAAATAAATATGTGTCAGGCACTTCAGGCAGTACAGTAGTGCCGGTTTATCGGCTTTTTGTTTATTTGATACGTTTTATTAGATGATATTCCATTTTTTGACTAAAAAGCCCTAGTTAGTGAAAATATTGCTGTTTCTTTACCAACATGGTTCGTCAAGGAGTACTTCCACCAGCGGAATCCGGTGAATTCATTGCTAAAAATGCGCAACATGTTAAGATTCACGAACAGGGTCTAGACTATCTTCTCAAAGAGGTAAGATAACAAACATCTCAAGTGTGCTACCTTAAAATAGTTTATCTTTTTATGAGACTGATGTAATTTTCTTAGTATTTCTGAAAATATCAACATAGGTATAAATAGAGTTTTGAATGAATGACGACTTCTCCTACTATGCATTGTTTACCATTTTACCACCTCTATGACAAATATTTCGTTCTATGATAACAAAAATGTATATTTCCAGATGTTACCATCAATAACTGACAAGCTAGAGATCCCTGACACTGGTGCAGACATCATACATCCTAACAAAGACCATGAGAGGGCAGCAGACTGGGTATTTGTGGCAGACGCTTTGAACTTCTGCTTCTGGTCATACTCCGATGCCCAGAAGTGGACTGTAGATGGACATTCTGGGTATTATGCATTAGAGGCGGCTCTTGCTAGAGCTATGAAGGTAACATCTTTAAACTACTCTTTTCTTGTTTGCATCTTGCCACACTATTTCTGAAAATAAAAAAGTATGGCAAACCCATATTTACCAAGGACAAGAAATAAATTATTTATAAAAAAAGATCCTTCTGAAAAATAATATTCCTGTCTCATTTAAGTTTATTAATTTAATGCACAAAAATAATATTCCTGTCTAATTTAAGTTTATTTAAAAAAAAAAAACTCCTAAACAATAACTCATTTCAGAATGGAATTGACATAACAAATCCAGAATACTACTCAAAGATAACAGAAGATCAACTCCGTTCAATAATGAAAGGTGACAATGAAGCAACAATACCGCTATTCGAGCAACGCATATCAGTGCTTCACGAAGTTGGTACTATTCTACAAGAAAAGTACAATGGAACCTTTGTGACATGTGTGAAACAAGCAAATAAGTCTGCAGTAAAGTTACTTGAGATCATTGTTGATAATTTTCCATGTTTCCGTGATGAAGCTATGTTCAAAGAGCAGAAGGTAGCCCTATACAAAAGGGCACAGATCCTTGTAGGAGATTTGTGGAACTTCTTTGGTGGTACCGGCTGGGGAGAGTTTACGGACATTGATAGAATGACAATGTTTGCAGATTACAGAGTACCACAAGTACTTGTTTATTTTGGAGCTATGAGTTACACCGATGAACTGATGGATAAATTGAGAAAAGGTCGGTATTATCTCTCATTTTACGACTTGATTAAATTTTCATTCTTTTTGTATGAAAACATTAATTTCCATAATAGCATTGAGTATGATAGCTAATCAGCGCAGCAGCAGATTAGAGCACAGTATAAATATTTTTTTACCTTTACCCCAGTATCTATGAAGTTCGACGAGCCTTCCACCTTCTTCAAACAGAGGACATTCATATTTTCCACATGGAAAATTGTATATTATGAGTAGTCATTGGTTTATATTATTATTTTCATTCCTTATCTTACACCTACAAGTAATGGATGACACTAAATATCATATCTTCTCTCGGTTCTCAAATATCTTAGTAGGTAATCTATGTATTTTTAATAGATTACCTACAGAGAGTACCTAGCTTCATAGTAAAGTGTGGAATTATGCATTTCACAACCATTCAACAGGTTGTCGAATCGAAAGTGACACATTTTCAATGATTAATTTGCCTTGGCCACAACGTCAGTGATAGTTATGACACAGATTTTGTAAATCTTAGTCTATTTTCATAATTGTTGCCTCGTTGGTCTAGTTGTTGCAAGCGCTACTGTGAGGTCCTTCGATATCCAGGTCGGGGAAAAGTGTTATTGGGTGGTTCCCTCAGGAATTTCTCAGTAACAACCCAGAATTTGGAATCGTGCGCGGTTGGTGGCAATAAACTCGCCGTATTACATGGGACTTAATATAACTGGTGAACTGTGGGTGTACTATGAGTGCACCTCTACCTAACCCTTCGGCCATTATATGCGTGATGTTAGAAAAAGGTTCCTATTATTACCATTTCAGATGTTCTCCTCCCAAGCGGTTCAGAAGAAGAAGTAGAGATCCGAGGCTGTTCCATCCACGCCGTAGAGCTTCTTAAGAAGAGAATAGAAGATAAACTGAGAGGACAGAAGGTAGAGGTACCCAACTCTAGTCTGATAGATTATTATCTATGGTGCTACAGGAGGAAGTATGCCGACAAAATGGAAAAGATTCCCTTCCATAAGACCCTGGGTATCTATTATTGATATTTATATTATTTTCGATTTAAGGGGAAACGCCAGGGTAGTCCGTGAAATTCAAATTTTCTTACGTTTTTTTTGCAATTTTCAGATTAATGCCAGGTTGTATGTTGATTAAAATATGATTCGCTACCGTTACAAATATGTAGATACTTACAGAATTATAATAATTAAAATCATCAATACAACCCTCTAAGTTCATGTTCATCAACCCTATTGATTGATATTCCAGAAAAATAATCATCCCCCTTAAGAATAAGTTGAGATCAGAATTTTGTTGATTGATTGAATGAAAAGGATGGTGCTAATATGCTAGGTTTATTTGACAGTTGCTTTTAATAGAAGTTATGATTTTATTATCCAATGCTATTTGCCTGCAAGAAAAAAAAAACACCCTTCTTGTTGAAAATTGCATTTAAAAAAGAACCTTCAGCTGCATCCAGTTAGACTGGAAGCCAACCCTGACATAGTTGGGGAAACGGCTCGACTGATTTTTTGAACCCCTTACTAATAGAATTATTAATTATATTATTACTAAAATACTAATCAATCTACTTGTGTAAACTCTGTATAAACTCGCATTTGTATTTTTTACCTACATAGGTATTTTACAAATAAATAAATAAAAAGCCTTGTATATTATGATAAGTTTTTATTCTATGCCACCCTTATCCAATATCCAATCGTATTAAATATCTCGGCGTTTGAATAAGTTTCACAAAACGCCTATCACAATAGTACAGTGGTCCTACGATAACTTATTGCACATCTTAAGACATGACTACATTTATACATTATACAATAATACACAACCGCTATACATTATACATATACCCAGTTATATTATTTATTTACAACTTTGGCATTAGCTAAATTTTTCCATGTTATTTTGGTGAAGAAATGTGATTATATTTTAAGTTTATTTACTTAATTAAGTAGAGGCACAGTTGAATTTAGGTTTTCCAAAAAATGCTCTCATGTTTTAGGTGTTAAAATATAAATAACTGTTATCATTGAACTCATAGATTATAGGTCAAATAAATAAATTATTCATCATCGTTATCATTCTCTTGCTCCTATTATTATTTATATGTCTTTCTCTCCCAAATAAATAAATTATTACATCCAAATAAATAATTTATTATGATTAATAATGCCCACAGCTGCTGTCCGCAAAAAAACGAATAACTGAGATACATAAAAGTCTAAAACATGAGCACATTTCTTCCACAACAAAACATCGATTTCGATCAACTTAAATAAATGGGAAATAATGATTACAAAATGGCACTTAATATTTACACCGTAACCTACCGTTTAATTTAATTATTTAAATAATGTGACCGTTACTAATTATTATGCACTACAGTATAAACTAAAAGGAATTTATCCTGCCCTCGATTAGTGTTTTAACTACATTACTTGTTTAGTATGACACAAACAAGTTGTAGTTAAAGTACTGCGATAGACAGCACGCAATGAACTGAAAATCATGCTAATATCTCTCTTGCTACGTGAGAATACGGGGATCTAAGAGACTTTGATGACTGATTTAGGTACTCTGATGACATATCGACGGAAAATACGCCACAGAAAGTTCGGCGTGCTTACATCTGCGGCTGAAATAACTATAAACGTAAGCACGCTGAATATATGTCGCGTAATTTCGGCTGATGAGCCACTTCTGTGATGAGTGAAGTTTAATTACACTGAAAAGCGATAGCAGAGTGAATCTTGATCATATTTGAACATTAATTCGTTACAATTTGGTTTACTCTACATAATTAAATCCCTAATTAACATACATTTGTTCAGAACAAAAATCTACATCAACTTAATTAAAGTGTCTATGGCATCGCTTTTCAACATACACTTCACTTATGATTATGACTGAATTTGGACTTCAGACTTTCGAAGAAGGCTAGCTTCGTTTTGATGGTGCCAGGTTCTGGTACAGGGCTACCTGGTCTGCTAGATTCTTTGGACACCTCCTCAATACCCTCGGGGATTTCCTTGGAACCTCCCGGAACAGTTAATGGCGTGGACATGGAGAGTTTGAGCTCTTCCCTGAACTCTTTGGAGATACTTCTGGCTGTGAGACTGTGCATGTAGATGTGTTTGTTCTTCTCTGTTTTGGGTTCTGAGAGGATGTTCTCTTTGCTCTTCCGCCGACCTACGTAAGGTTGGACTGGCTGTAAAGGAAATAATATTAACGTGAGATAAGTTCGTCAAACTGGGTTTCCTCTTGATGTCTATGTTAAAATTGTGGCCTGCGGGGTACTTGCTTAACATACATAGGGAACATGGCAAACGATCGCAATGCCATTTTGACATTCATTGCTTCATAGCGAAAAATTCATTTGCTCAACAATGTAAATAATGCAATGAACGTGGCTGAACTGTCAAAATGAATTGCACTGGATTACGATCGATTGCCATTTTAGGTATGTGAGTTACGCAATTACCCTGCAGGCAAACATTTTGGTGCTGGACTGACAGTAAACTTTCTGATTCATGTGTACTAGATATTACATGATTCAGATTGTTTATATCTCAAAGTTTTCGAAAAAAATAAGTAGGTAAACATAAAATAAAAATGTTTTATGACATACTAGAACCTCGGAGTCTGTATTGGTGGTTGATGTTTAGCGTGGTTGATGGTAATGGGCTCGCTCCCAATTACATGGGATTTAATCATAACTGGCCAAATGTCAGTGTACAATTACTATTTCTCTGCCTACCATGATGTGTGTATCTTTAAACCATTTTCACTGAACGTACTAAATACTCGTCATCGGAAAACTAAACAAATGTTATCACTACCTCGCCTAGTTTCGGCAAATAATGACTCATATACACACAAAAAACATGTTATCAGTCCACGTACCTTAATTGATTCTTCTATATTCTCCATACTAACAAATATCTTCGCCAGCTCCTTCACTTTGGGCAGGTTCTGCAGAATATCATCAGATTCTATCAACTCTAATTTGGGAACGTTATTATTAGCTTCTTGTTCAGTAGTGTCTTCATGCACGTCATCGGTGTAACTAACACTATCAGCTTCCGAGATGCTCTTATCAACAATATCGATGTTGTCGTTCGTGTCAGTCTCGTAACTTGGTGATATGTTATCATTATCAGGCTTACATTTAATAATCTCTCCTGTTTGAACGTTGTAGATTTTGATGGAGTCTTCTAAACTGCTCGTGCTTATGTAAGATGTGTCCACGCTGAGGGGGGATTTGAGAGGCTCATAGATTCTTTCATCATTATCTTCTTCAATTATTGGGATTGGTGGTGGTGGTACTGTTGGTATGTTTTTGTAAGCTGTTTCTAGGATTTCTTCGAACTTTTTATCCGTTTCGTCATCGACATATGCTGGCTTTGCGATGAATAAGGTTTGTTCGCTAATGTCTTCATCCTCATAGTCAATCATAATTTCGTCTTTATTGTTTATAGTCGTTGTTAGTGATGCCATGTCCTCTTTATTTGCGAATTTAGTATAGTGTTGGTTCGTCGCTATCTGGTTGAATGTGTTTATAAGTAATCCCTGAAAGTTTTGATAACATTATCATTATGTAATTAGTTTTATATTTAAATTGAAGTTTGTTTGTGACTTCAGAATAATTACAGCTAAAATACCCCATTGCTTAATTTTGTACAATTACTATGAGATAACTAATAGTTGCTACAGGTGCAATAGATGTTACTGTTAGTAAATTATCTTAGTTATTGGGGTTAATATTTTTATATACCATAAGTGCCCTTTAAGCATTAAAATGTGCAATGAAATAAGTTTGACTTTGAATAAAATAAGTTTAAAGTGTCGGTAATAAAACTGAAGATATTAACACAATAAAATTTGCAATAGATGAAATGAACGTGTGTGAAGTGATTGCGAATGAGTTAGTAGTCGAGGAAGTAGAAGTATTATTTATATTCGTTAGTTCAAGTGGCAAGCATTCGGATGCGGTTAGTCAAAATTTCGTTTGCCAAAATCTCACACTCACCACTAACGTCTTTGAGGATTACTGTAGTACTGAAAATTTTAATAAGAAGAACAAAAATCTATGAGTGCAGTACTAAGTAGGTAACTTTTGTATTAATAGTGCACAGTGCTGTTAGTCAGCGTCTTTAAATCCAACAAAAACATGCCAACTTTACACACAACAGGCAATTACTGTGTGTCAAACGAAGATATTTTAGATCTATATTCGATTTAGTAATGAGAAAAAGTTCTTTCACCATATTTTATGGAAAGTGACCGTGATGTCAGTAACCTATATGCTATCGTATTCTAAGTCGGGATCTTCCGGAAGCTATGTATGTATCGTACACAGTAAGAGATTCACATGTTGAGAGATGATGGTCAGTGGGAGTGCCATTGAGAGCGGAGGAGTGTATTAGACTACGAGAGAATGTCGGAACTAGAAGGTGCTGTCACCAGATATCGGTACGAAAGCCTTTGCTTAACCTGAGACTGCCACCGAACGTAAAATTGAGGGTCGGTCGTCGCTTAGCGCGGACGCACAAGTCTTCGCTGCGCAGCGTGTTGCTTCGCCTAACATGGGTGTACGTCTCAAAAAGGTCTTCGGTAATCTCGGGTATTTTCGGTATTTTAAGTCTAACTATATCCTCGTTTTCCACAAAACCGTCACCGTCGCACACAGGTCTACATTGTTGTCTTACGTTGGCATTTTGACCGACATAACGTTCGTCAGTCGCATGATTTTCGTCAGCGTTATCATTTTGTCTATCGGGGTTTTCGAAAATGGGGTTTATGGCGAAGTTGGGGCTGGCGTTCCTAGGGCTGAGTACGTTGCGGACGATGTTGTGATGTAGGGCGGATGCCTCGAGGTCGCTCAACGAACTGCTGGCACTTACAGGCGACGCGAACTCTGCGTCGAAATTGTCTAAACTGGTGGATTTGTTCATCGTCATCGACACGGATGACACCGAGCTCGCCTCGTCCATGCTCATCTTTTTACGACCGCCACACGACGCCTTCGCCTCTCTTATATAATAATCACGTCCGTAACTGAAAATATAATCAGACAATTCTTCTTCAATATTAACATTCTCATAAAGCTTTTTTTCATTTTTGCTTGATGTTGATATATGTATGTAAGCAAAGGAACTTTAAGATGTTTAAAGTGATTAATCATTTCAAATATCTCCAAGGTCTTTAACGGTACAATTTTGTTGGTTAAGGGCTCTCAGGTATGTTTGCTCAAGTACTCACCGCTTATACTGTGGAATTTCCTCAGCCATCACATCTTTCAATATTCTAGGCGATGGACTTTTAGTTGTTCTATCAATACTATTTATACTATCGTTACTCATAGTTAAACTTAATTTATTGTGTTGAATATCTTTAACTGGAAGATCATTTGTTTGGCTTTCATCATCATCTGCTTCGTTTATTTCAATTTTGTCATCTTCTGAGTCCTTCTTAGCTGTGAACATATCGAAGAGAGATGAAGAATTCTTGGATGATAGCCGTTTCTGAATGGCCTCTGGAGAGTATGGGTTGTTCGGCATTTCTACGTAGTTCAGCCATTTCTTACGCTCTCTATAGGCTATCGAACCTGTAAGATTTAACAGTGGTTAAAAAAAAGTTGGGAGGTGTCATGGTTCACCAGATTGAAACGAAGTTCCTTTCATTGTATAACATATATTAAAACAGAGCCATCTAATATGGTCTCAAGTTTCAAGTGTCAAACGTTTTTATTTTTGTTTTGACACTTGAAACTAACTTTATCTGGCATAACGCTTTTAAGTTACGTGACGATCTCTGTTAGTTTACTCCTACTGTAAAGAACTTCGATCCAAAAATGTTGTATCAAAGGCGTCTACATTTGCGTTTTTTATATGCAATTCATGAAATTGTGAATTCAAGAAACTTTGTATAGTATGAGGAATGGATAAATTATTAATTTATTTGAATAGCTCACTCGATTTGCAATATGGATACAATCTCATTATCGTCAATAGTTGTTATTGTTCCGCATTCACTTTTACCATAAAAATAATCAATTACGATAAGACTTGTATTATGTTTAACAAAATTATGCTTTCTGCCACTGGCTGTAACTGTAATGTATCACTCACCTGGTATCAATTCACCATCTTGATCTGTATCACGAGTTGGGATCCTGAAAAAGGGTGAAGATCATAATAATTAGTGTCATGTCCTGTCAATTGCACACGTGAGGACCTAATTACTGCGTCAGTGTATTGGGCCAAACAAATTAAAAAAAAACCTAATATTTTTTATTTGCCATGGACACACTAAGAAGAAGCAGTATGATGTGATTTATGAGTGTCTTTTGACACTTGCCCAGAGGATAGGCATGAACACTGTTATTGTTGTTATCATTTGTACACATTATTGCCTAATAATATTATTTAGAAATTTAATCAGGAGGATGAACAGCAACAAACAATACACAAGAAACAAAAACATGGCCCAGTAACCGAATTATTTTCGTCCTAAATATTGTGCAGTGCAGTGTAACCATATGCAGTGTAACGGTAAGACATTCATTAAGTAAAAGTTAGACTAATATTTGAGTATTAGTTTTTTGTTTATACTTTGAACCTAATCCAGACCTAAGGTTGATGAAATTCTAAGTTCTAAGGTGTACTTACTCATGAGGGCCGTCATCGAAGTGTTTCCTGCGCAGACTGTCTGCGTACCTCTGCACGGGCAACGTCACCGTCTCCTCATATTCACCCATGCGTTCATGGTGACTCAGTGTGTTCGTCGATTCTGAAAACATTTGCATTTCATAAATTAACTGAATCAATTATTACACATTTATCTTTAGTTGCCTATTGAGTATCTTTGATGTAATCAATTATAATCAAAGTTTAGTTAATACTTGCCAATAATCCATATTTAGCTGTCTGATTAAACTTTATACGAATGGATATTGCCTACTTCCTATTGTTATCATTTATTTTAAGAATCGTTAATCATTTGATACTGAACAATATTATGTAATTTTTTACTGACCTTTGTTACTTGTGAAGCTATCAACACTATGCAAATCATTTGCATGTCCATTGTATAATATGTCCCCATTAGTTTTTGCACACAATTCATCCATAAATTCTTCTGTTTTTCCGTTCAATAATGTCCTGTGTATTTCCTCTTTTACCGCGAATTCTGCTTTCGTTAAAGGTCCACTTTCAATACCGACCATTAGCTTGCCTCCATCGACTTGGTCTGTCGCGTTCACATTGATAGTTTCAACAATAGTAACGTTGTTGTCATTAATTTCGTTAATGATTGCGTCTACTGTTTCGTCATTATCTATTTTCTCGACAAGCTTGTCAAATTCTTCACCTCCGTCTACAATGGTGAGACTGTCTGGTTCGAAGTCATTTTCTTCTACTTTGGGTATGCCGCCAATGACGTGTTTGGAGTCTAGGACTTTCTTCATGTCACTTTTGTATTCAGCTTGTTCTTCTGAGTCACTTGCATTGTCTGATAGGTCTGTGGTGTCGTCAGCGTCTCTGTCGCCGATTAGAGCTCTGTACTCAGTGTTGGAGTTAGGAACTAGCATTGGAACTGGCACAGACTGTATAGTCTTGATTTTCTTTTTCTGGAAGAGCCAGTTTTCTTCCCAAGTACCGTCGACTGCCTGCAAGTCGCTACTGGAAACTTCGTCGAACTCTCGATCCTCGTTATCTGAAACGTAGGCGGAAAAGCTGTAGTAGGTGTACGTGTCCTTTGAAATTAATTTTGCATAAAAGTGCGTAAGTTGATAAGGAAGGATATCTAAAATGAGGTTGTTAACATTGCCCCGTCGTTTTTCTATCAGCTGATTATGTTTGATAAGCTGTTAAGTCTGATTGTTGATTTATTTATTTTTTGCCAGACTACCTAAGCTGAAGCTGAATATAAAAATCTTTAAACTTTTGTACTTTTTGGTATACGCTATTTTTGCGTTTTCTTATGCAAATAATAGATAGTATTGTTTTTTACCTGTGTTGTGCACTATATCTCCTCCGAACTCCGGGAAGGGCACGCGGCGCGGCATCTCTAGGGCTTCGTCTGTCGCATCCCCCTCCTCCCAGTCAGACACGTCGTCTTCTTCATGGAGCTGGAAAGTTAGAGGACGTTAACGAAAATCTTGTTATTGATCATGGTCAGTTTTTGAAATCATCCACACAATGGCTAGGTCTTATAAAAAATGAGTTAGAAAGTCCTTGTTTTAGTCTTGTCGAATTGTTGGTAGAATGTCTGAAAGACGTCCACTGCTGGAAATCGCTACATCGACCGGTCCTGTGCCTCTTACTGCCAGCGAATTCCCGCGACCTTCACCAGATTGTCAAGTCCATGTCCACCGCCAGGTCCCACCACCACATCAGGGCAAGGTCCACCTTCTTAGTAGTATAAGTAACTAAGGCTAGTAAGATCTTAATATACTTACGGGAGGAGTGATGTTCCTGTTGTGTCGGGAGTGAAGCGAGCGTGGTGGTGTGTGCAGTGAGCGCGGCGAGGAGCGCTCCGAAGGTGTGGGGCTCGCACTCGCTGAGTGGATGCCGCTGCTGCGGCCACCGGAACCATTCTCATTCTGGTAACGCTCTATCACCTGGAGAAAGAGAGCAAGATGCTATTTGTTGTGCAGGACTGGGAATAGAAGGCAGTGGGAATATTACAGGGACTTTTCTCATCCCCCTTATTGGGGAACATCTGAAAGTATAGTTACAACAGCTAAATGTAGCTAAATCGTGACAATGAGGTGTTATATTTAGGCTTTCGTCAGTGGTATGCGAGAGAAACCGAAATCCAAACTGTGCACCAGACATTTCTCTTCACTTTCAAGATTTACACAGGAAACGTCTGGCACTAAATCACCCAGATGATACATAGCGATAATCTAGCTCGGAAAATTTGAACATAGCTCGCTCAGCCGTATCTGAGGCAGTGGAGCAACAATACAGCTAAACGCATGAATTCATAACAACTGACAATCGTATGAAAAAACCTCAAACCTCGCCGTTCGCTTCGGGAAAGTAGCTCACAATAGAACTGAAGAAATTGTACATTTTCACGAGTTGCCACACGAAATTGAACTTTATTTCCCTGTCATAAGAGATTGGGGAGAGATGGAGCGTTTTCTAAAAAAAGGTCTGGTTCACACAGGCGCTGGTTCGCACTGCGCTGTCGAGAAGCGTGTGGGGTCAATCGAATGGCGTAGGGTTGGCGATTTGCACCGTTGCAGTAATAGTATGGATTTCACAATTCAATTGTTGTTGAAAAAGTATAAGTTTATTGAACAAGTTCCCCGAAGTTCACAATTTGTTTACATAACAATCATTAGAGATAGTAAAAACAACCACGCAACCGTCCACTTAAATCTTTCCGAATTTCTATCAATGACATAATCACAACTATTATGATCACCTATCAAAAAAAAATAATAATCACACTTTTAATATTTTTAACCAAAATATCCGATCGCAAGCGCAGGTTTACGTAACTCACCAAACATATAATCGCAAGAATATATAGAATCACTACGAATCCTACCAAAGTGATGGCGTAGGACATTTTAATATTATATATTATATTTACATTTCACTTCACGACACTTCTGGACAATACCATTTCGGACAAGTGATTAGCAATAAGTGTGCGAGAATTACACTCATTAATCTCATTATTTATTAATGATGACTTACCAATTCTTTAGAAAACATTGGATTGGGTGGCGAACTATCTTTGTACTGGCCCAGGCGAGATACGAGAGAGCTATCGGCTGATAAGTAAGATAAGGTATCGAGCCAAGCTGTGAGCCGGCATGTGATGGGTCGTGTTGAAATGCTACACAGATCCTTGTTTTAGTAATCACACGTTTTTCCGTTCACTTACACGCTAGTTCTACCATTTATGTTTACATTTAGTTTATCATTATCTTCCTGCCGTTGTCCCATGTTACATTTAGTTCTGAACTGAACTAATCATCTCATTTCTTAAACAAAACTTTCACATTTCAATTTCTTTAGCAGCGTATTGTCTTGTAGGTACTCGTATCATCTTTTTCTTGTTTTGTTAGCATAAGTAAATAATAGGACACCCGTGGGAAATATTCTTTAGAGAAATTGACCTTATCAAATTGACTGAGAATTTATAAATATATGATTATTTTTATATCTACACATTGTTACACTTGCCAATTAGATACGAAAATCCATTTGTAACCTATGAAATAATGTGGCTTACTGTATTAAATAAGTTTTTCCTTTCTATTCTCTTAGTGGGATTTCCATAGTAGGTTGCTATCTTGATTATTACACAGGCCATACAGGGTGTAAGGGACATCGACGTGGAAATTATTACCATGAATTCAGTAGGTACCAGCGGGGTAATTGCGTACCACACTAACAGTAGAAATGGGTTTCATTTTGACAGTTCAACAACATTCATTGCGTTATTTACGTTGTTGAGCAGACATTTTTTTTTTTACGTTATGAAACAATGGATTAGCAATATCCTTCAAAATGATTCAGATTGTGTTTGAAAGTGTGTTACGCAATTAGGGGCTGATTTTAGACCAACCAACGTTGAAATTTTTCGCCGGTTAGGTACAGACAAAGTATTTATACGCCGCATATTCGTTGTATCAGTTTGCGCGTCGATGTGGGATTACACTGCACTTTGTAGAAAACAAAATATGATCGTAGGTAGGTATCTCTGGTTAGCATGAAATCGATTTTTCATCATCCTAGACTAGTGGCTCCCAGCTGGCTAGAGATCCATTGGTAAAGGTGACAATTAATGACGTCAAAAAGCAGTTTTGCCCCGTTTGTTTGTTTCTAAAAATGTTTCTTATTGACCGTCCATTTTATTATTTTAATTTTTTATTGAAAGGAACAGCAAACAGTTACAATATAAGAACTTTCAACTAGTTTAACAAAGTCAAGTTTTGGTAATAATATTTATGTATGTATAACCCACAACACTGCCCACGGGTAGATATATAGGTACCTATAGGACATGTAGGTTTAAAAAATGAATAGCTAGAGTTTTAGTAGAAGTACGTTAAAATTAAAATTCAGATAAGGATTACACAATATACCTAAATGTGACCTAAGTTTCATGAGAATTTTCAGAAAGGGTACACACATGGGTTTTATTTTATTTAAATAAAAGGGAGCGGATGAGGAATTGAACATACTCATTGGACAATCATCATCATCTGCCTAGCCTTTTCCCAACTATGTTGGGGTCGGCTTCCAACATTGGACAACATTCTACTCATTGGACAATGAAGACGTAATATTTTCAAAAGTACAGGTATTAAAAAAGTCAAGCGCAGGCCAGGATTATTTCGGTCATTGGGGAGTCCCATGCTCAGAACGTTAAGTCACAGAGCTGATAAAATAACGACAATCATGATTACTTTTTCTATTAGGTCCGGGTAAATGATAGTGAAACCTAATCTTATTGATACTAAGTGCAAAGTGCGTTAGTCTAAGTGGGAATGATACATGCCCACGATAGTAAATAATGGTAGTATACAGGGTGGCAGGGACATCGACACGCAAACTGTAACCATGAATTCAGTACATGAGTTTAGACCCCATAGCGTCGAAGTTTTTCGTCGGTTATCAGACAAAAAACTTCTGTTTCATAGAAAAGTGCAATACCTACGGCCCTACGCGGTCAAAACGTATGGAACAGCAATATTTTTTTTTTAAATGCCGAAAAATTCCGACGCTATGGGGTCTAAACTCATCTGCTGAATCCATGGTTACAGTTTTCGCGTCGATGTCCCTGCCACCCTGTATAATTTTACTAAGGACCTATTTTCGGAATAGGATATTAGATATAAATACTAAGATACCGATTAGATTGTTATATTAATTAACTTTAATTCTGGCAACAAATTTCCAGCGCCTTAATTGTGTAACACACTGTCAATCTCAACAACGTAAATAACGCAATGAATGTTGTTGAACTGTCAAAATGAAACCCATTGCTACTGATGCTGTGTTACGCAATAACCCCGCAAAATTTTGTTAAAGTATTAAATGTTCGGAAGGTTATTCGATAAGATTTGAGTGTCAGCCCTAAATTAGTGCAGAACTAATGGAGCGTTTGTAAGGATTCGCGAGCATAAGGCTATGTTTACATCAAGGCACGCTACAGAATTGGATTTCTCAGGATTTGTGCGCTATTAATATGACTGGAATAATAATTAGGGTACCTAATTGTTCGGAACTAGAGGAAGGCTGTTATTAGGAGGATTTTTCATTCTTAAAAATGTCTATGCCTGTAGGACAAAACCTGTTGAAGAAAGGTAAGTATCGAATTTACTTTTAAAACAAGCCCAAGGCACCAAAAGGGCGGAATTTAAAGTCTAGAAACAATAGACGACAGACGTGTTTTACGATATTTACAAATCGTACAGAAGGCCATCTGGGGATTTGTTTATCTTTACTTAAATTACTTATCGTCTCAAGGATTAAAAAACACAGGCCAGACAACTGCTATCAATGCGTACGAATATAGATTTTTACGGAAATGATCTGCAGGTAGAAGCTCCTAAGTTAAGTAATACTAGCTGCGCTCCGCGATTTCACCCGCATAAGTTTCGATCCCGTGGGAATATCGGGATAAAAAGTATCCTATATGCTAATCCTGGTTATAAACCATCTGTGTGCCAAATTACATCCAAATCCGTTCAGTAGTTTTTGCGTGGAAGAGTAACTCACATTCATCCATCCATCCATACAAATTTCGCGTTTATAATATTAGTAGGATCAGTAAAAGTAGGAAGTAGATCTGAGACGCGTTCAAATTCTGCTGGGTTCCAATTATAGTCGTAAAAGGGTTTGCTTGATCGACTTACAAAAGCATATTATTGTAGCCAAATTTCAAAATCTTCCCATGTTTTTGGTTTATTTAGCGTTCTAAAGAGCCATCTCTGATCTATGGACTCCTTGTGTCTGCCGTAATTCCAACAAAATAAACAAAAACAAACCTTATTCAATATAGCCGTAGCCAGCAGGTCTTCATATGTCGAAGACTCGATGGTCGGCGTGTGAGGCTCGGCAGCATATCTGGCGAGGGCTGGCAACGCGGCCGCTTCCTCCACGACCCTGGCGACCAGGCGTTTGAGCTGGACATGGGCTCCACTAGCGCTGTGGCCTGTTGGAGCGGGCGACGGTGAGACGCTGCGGGGCGCGGGGAGGTCTGTGGAAGGTAAAGAGGAGTAGATTAGAAAATATTGTCTTGGAAAGGGATGTGTCCAGCGGTATTCTGCTGGTTTAAAAAAATGCTTGGAGGTTATGAAGAACTCTGGGGTGAAGATTTTAATTAGATGGCAGAAAATGGGAGGGGATTTGTTTGCAACGATGCATTAAAAAAAGGGAAAGGATGGTAAAGGCTTATAATAAAAGAAAGGTGCGAAAACAAACTGTCAGGTGTCTTACATAGATGTGCAAACCAAACATCAAATAAAAGGCACTGAATTCCACAACTCTTTCACACAGTCTACATGCAGTGCAGGCAGCAGGCAGGATCATCAGTGTAGAGAAATAGCGTTAGAAATTGAAGGTTTCAATTAATTCAGGATTAATATGGAAAACGGGCACGGCGTTTTAATTTTCGAGGCTTAGAAGCCCTAAATTCACCCCTGGCTTCGTGAATAATGCTGTATCGCTTTCCCATTGAATTGAATTTACTATAGGTACCTATTCAGTTTTCAGTTATCATCAATAGAAGATAACATATACCTGTAGGTATGTATGTATTGAATTTTTATTATCATATTATCAAAATTACTTGACCCGGATTTGATAGTAGAATGACATTTTATACATGGTTTAGGTACTATTCATAATCTCTGATATAAAAGGGGTTCATTTAAATTTAAATGATTAATATTATGTAAATGCAGGAGTATGTAGAAATAGGTAGGTATAAGTATGTAATTACATATTGTGATCGTAAAAATGTCCAACACACTTTAATCACTTGATTTAGAAAACCAAGGTTCAATTAAAATCAATACAGGTTGGTGCCGAATTTCAAGGCGAATTAAGTTTATTAAATATATGAGTAGGTAGTAAATACCTACTTCCATAGATAGGTTATATATGAGGACGTGTGTTAAGGTTATAGGCGTCACTTATAGTAGACCTCTTTGGAAGTTTGAGTTTGATAAGATATAAGTAAAAAAATAGCAACTAGCTCATTAGTTTTTTTTACTAAAATAATAACGAGTCCAACAAGAGCCCGGGGCCCTTGGTTCGCGGTTGGTTCGTGGATGGGTGACCATCCATTACATATCGATACCTCTCCGTGGCTCGGGGCTGTCATTCGTAGATCTTTGACAGTCGTTACGGGTAGTCAGAAGCCCGAAAGTCTGACAACCAGTCTTATCAAGGGTATCGTATTACCCAGAGACTAGGTTGTGGAGGTCATATAGGCAGTCGCTTCATGTAAAATACTGGTATTCAGCAAAATCCGGTAAGACTGGAAGCCGACCCCAACATACTTGGGAAAAGGCTAGGCAGATGATGAATAACGAATACAACACAAACAGATAATTTTATTTGATATTATTATGATAAATTCTGGTAACTTTTTAAATAAATTACCTTTTTTCAATAAGTCAATTACAATTTAATTAATGTTCAAATAAATCGTAGGTAATCAGGCTATTAATATGATGTCAGGATGTCAGTGTCCATTAGTATCCAGATGGAAAATTACTCTAAAATCAAGACACAACAAAAAAGTCGTGTGGTGATTTTGCAAAGTAATGTTTTATCAAACATTGATTGATAGTTCAAAGTTGGTTGAACTTCTATACTTTTTTTGCTTTTCATTATATTGTAGTTACTTTGACTGATGACGATGAATGTCCAGCAGTGGACTGCTAATAGGCTAATGATGTAGTTACTTTTTAAACTTACAACATTATCTCGTATGAAGGAATCTACATAACATGTTGCATTATAAATAGGGATAAGACCAAGAGAATGATGATGATGAAGTAACATAGTTACCTAAACAGTACAGGTCAAGTGGTGCCGCTTCTATTTTAAACTTTAACAGAACGTTAGGCTAATAATTAGAGCGGTCCCCCGACGCGACAACATTTTATCACAAAATTTCACACGTACCTACTTACGTAGGGTCATAATTTCAAGGTAAATTTTTTCTTTTTCTAGGGTTTCACGTTTCATCTTTTTTGTTACTATTTTTATTATTATTTTGTGTCGGGGGTTTTTAAAATTTAAAATTTAGTTTTTTAAACAAGGCACCAAAATGGTGTAAAAACACCAACATTGTGTTTTTATCCGATTTCAAAAAATTATAAAATGGATATTTTAAACGGTTTCGTTGCTATCAGGATAAAAAAGTCAATTAACGCGGAACTCAACACATAAAATAAATACTCACGAAAATAATTATTATAATTACTCCGCTAATGTCTCAACAGGTTTCACGATCATGTAATCTCTGAATTTATTAGTTTTTTATATATAAAATCTATGAGAACTGAGATCATTCTAGTCTGACTTCTGACTAGTCTGAGAGCACAAAAACAATAGGTTTACTTTGGTATTTTTTCCGCTATTCGCAAGCTTAAACAGCTTCCTGTGTTGATTGAAATATTTTAGTTGCGAGTGTTTTGAATAATGTTTATAAAACTTTGAAAATAAATAAGTATGTGAGTAGCGTTAAGATGTGGCGTTTAGCGAACAGTATCCTTTAAATCAATCGCATAACTTGCCGGAAACCTAGCAGTTTTTAACCTTAGTTAAGGTTACCTACAGCAGTATTCATAATCTCAGAAAATTTACATTCCAGCGCCACTTAATCAGTTACCTACTTTAGTGAAATATATTCTAAGCTGACTTTTGACTGACCATTTGTAACAAAAAGGTCCTAATAAGTTTTTGGTTGCAATGGAATTCGAACTTTGTTAAGTATGACATTCAGTTTGTTGTTCCATAACTAGAAAATGATCTCAAGTTTTTCATTCGTTAAATGTAAATCACGAGAGCATGATACGGATGATATTTATGCATAACGACAGGCCGTTGCCGTTGATTAAATTACATGTGATTGGTGTTTTTATGAAAAAAACTGTCAGATTAAAAAATCGCAGGATAAGACTTGTAGGTACCTACTTGGTATAAAAGGTTGATTGAACTGTTGATAAATCTGAAGGTGAACCGACTCAAAATAATAATTCATCCTTAGGGTCCATCGTAAAACTTTCTGCTAAAACTACCGTACCTAACCCTGAACCCGTTTCAAACGTAGGTAAAGCATTTATTTTAAATAAACCAATTAGAGGCACTTTTGAATTGTCAAGGGGTTGGTCAGATAGAAAGATGAAGCTAGTTGCAAGATTTTTTAGACTTTGTTGCAAGTTTTCGCGGAAATTGTTTTTCCTACCTATAGGTAAGCATCTAAGTTCCTACTTATGCTTCATTTTCGTAGCAGTTGTGATTACACACAAGACACAGTCGCACATGCAGGTGCGTACTCCATGATTCACATAAATAAATACAAATGCCAAACCTTAATAACAAGCGGCCACAAAAATATTCCACTTCAGTATGTAGATATTATTACTAATTATCGTTGTTTACTCAGGTTCAATGCGACTGAACGAAGTTATTCATAATTATCTATAGCATGACGCAAAGAATTCGAATGGAATTGGTTTGTTTGCGGTAAAAATGGCGATATTTGGTAAATACATATTTGGGTTGTTTGACAACAAAGCTAGCAAACTGTAGTTGGGAATTTAAAATTTTGTGATATTATACATTTCGCAGAATAGTAGATATCGTGTAACCATTTCCATACTTATATAAATTTTCTAAATTACTATTTCCATATTTTTATGAGTTTTCATTTTCTTAAACAGCAATACTGATCGCAGCACCTATTGTTAAAAATATAACTCTAGATATAGATCTAGAGACATACCTATTTGGCTTATATTGCAAACCGTCTCCAATAGAGTGAAATCTCTAGTCGTGAAAACCATAGTTTATACATAGATTACCTGTTCGAATGCGGCCCTGTTTCGCAGCCTCCCAGGTGCAACATTGCTAAGTGCGTCAATTGGCACTTGAGGTGCCAACATGTCATGTTAGGTCACTCACCAAACATTACCGAGCTATATGTAACGAGTGTTTGCGTTACTCGCAATCTTCACAGTTCTCTCATAATGTTGGTTCGGTGCCATTTTCGGTTTGTTTATCTACTTAGTATACATATAACTACTTGGTATAAAAACTACTAAGGCTTGTGGCTTGAGTGACAAAAGCACGGATAGATTGATTTGAGAGATTAGCTTTTGCTTAGGCAGTCTGTAGATCGGTGACTGTTCTTAGCCCATGGAGATATTAGTAGTTGGCTGTCATCCAGATTAAGCTGTGGTCCCAGTTGTTATACTTCGGCAAAGGCTATGACAGTGAACTATTTTAAATTTTCTTATCTTTTTTGTCTTTACGGGTAGGTTATAAAGTACAAGCCTTCTCTCTGTGAGAGTGAGTGGGCCGTAATACCTACACTACGCGGGACCAGTGTCCGCGGGTTGGTGTGAAACCTAAATTCTGACTACCTCTCTCTAAATTTTGGATATCCGTATTCCCACAGCCAAATTCTTCGACTGACTTCACGTTAACGGATTTCCTGCTTTGTTTAAAGAAAGGAACGTTGTCCATACCTACCGCAGTGGCAAATGGCAGAAAGGTGTCGGGGCGTGTGCAAGCGCCGCCTTTTGATCGTAATCTGCCATTTAAATACGATGTAAAGATTAAATTAACTACATAGGCTTTCGTGTTAGCTGGTTATCTTTAGCGCGAATCGTACACGCCATTCAAGGCGCGTGCTACCAAGTGTAAATAGAAATAAAAGTAATATAAAAGGAGTACGTGGTATGCAATTTGTGCATAGACCATTTTAGCATAGTATTTTCACTTTTAATTTTATTTATTTATTACTAGCAGTGCCCCGCGGTTTCACCCGAATAAGTGTCGATCCCGCGGGAATATCGAGATAAGAAGTATCCTATGTGTTATTCTGATGTGTAACCTATATTACTGTGCAGTTTCATCAAAATCCGTTCAGTAGTTTTTGCGTGAAAAAGTAACAAACATCCATCCATCCATCTATCCATCCTCACAAAGTTTCGCGTTTATAATATTAGGATAGTAGGAAGGCACCAACAACTTCTGTCTATAATATATCTTACGTAGAAATAACTGATAACACAAAATTAATAAAAAAAACTAAAGTCTCTAGAATTAAGCCATCTTTTGGTTCAATGAGCTTTTATATTTTCATCGAGTGTTCAGTTGGGACTTGGGACTAACTCGAAGACCCTTCTGGGCCCTAACCTTATTATATTTTGTGATTGATGTCTATTCGAAAATGATAATTCGCACAGTCACCAACGTCTTTAGCAATATCTCCTTTTATGAGAAACTCCTGAGCAACGCACTATAATTTGCAGTTGATTGATTGATTGATAGAACCAACTGATATTGTACATCAATCTGTCATTCGCATAACACGTGTTACTCATTATCATTAAAGTGCAAAGTCTTTCGTTCATGTAAGGAGAGGTCGCCAGCCGACCTCGACATGAGCGAAATAAAAATGGCAGACAATAGCCGCAAAATGGCGGATTTAATGATAAAACTACGTAATTAATGTTGGGGTCAGACAGATCTTGAGATAATGTGCGGCGGAGAGGTGGCAGAAGTGGTAAGGCACACACATGTACCAACATAATTGTACGTAATGATGTACATTAATAACGATGGTTATGGTCGAACGTGTTAGCAAAGATTTAAATTGTTGAAATTAATATTAATTCTTGAAACATGGATTTCAGATAAAGTAGTATTGGTCAACCATTTAATGATAAATTATTTTATTTCTGTAAGTAGGTTTGTAAAAACACTTTTACACGTCAATAATATTTTTTTAAACGAGATGAGGTCGGCGTTTCCTATCTGACTACTCTGAGAAGACAGGCCGAAACAAACTCAGAGGTCACAGTCTCTTTAAAGTTCAGACATAATCTTGGTCACTAAAAGTACCTATTTTGTTTTGACACAACAATCATCTTTTTAACCGACTTCAAAAAAGGAGGAGGTTCTCAATTCGACTGTATTTTTTTTAATGTTGATTACCTCAGAACTCCGTTATTTATAAGCCGATTTGCAAAATTATTTTTTTACTTGTAAGGATATAGGTACTTTCAGATTGGTCCCATAGAAATGTCATCAAAAACGGTTTAGTAATTTGGTTTTTAAACCAAAATTACTGGTAAAAATGACAACTGAAAAGTGAAAAATAAAAACTATTTTGCAAAAAAAAAACCAACTTCCAAAAAAGACACTACAAAGTGAAAAATAACTTTAATTTCGGAAGTCGGTGGCAAACAACGAAAATGCGAAACCAATGACACCGACTTCCGAAATTAAAGTTATTTTTCACTTTGTAGTGTCTTTTTTGGAAGTCGGTTGCTTTTTTTTTGCAAAAAAGTTTTTATTTTTACTGACGATTTACATATTATCCTTAGATGTAGCTAATTGGTTCGAGTACCTATCTTAAATGGTTTTCTCTTAGGTCATGGAATAATACAATACCTACTGATGTAGGTTGTGCTACTGATCCGGTCCTAGTTGTTTAATTACATTTTTATTATCTACCCACTTTGTTGACGCATCTGTGTTAATTGCTGTTTAACATATTTATGACCAAGATTCCACATTGTTATGCATTTTCTGTATTCTGCACCTGCCATGTCATAATTTGAAGAGACACATGGCATTGTAAGTCAGTTATATATTCGGCTAGTATGCTAAAAATTAGAAAAATCCAAAAGATACGTCACATGCTAAAAGCGCAATTGGAAGTGGGCGCGACACGTAGCGAGACTAAGAGACGACAGATGGTCAAAGAGAGTCACATCGTGGAAAGGACCAGTAGGGAAACAGCAAGAAGGTAGACCGCACACGAGATAGGAAGACGACATAAGAGAATCGGTCGGCCCATATTGGATGCAGAAGGCACAGGACAGAACCAAATGGAATTCTTTGGAGGAGGCCTTCACCTGAAGACTCTTCTTACAAATAGCAACATTCAAAAATACTTTTTTTTAAATATAATATGTAAGTAAGTAGAAACATTAGTATATTTAAGTAAAAATATCATGGTACCTATGTAATTGCAAGAAAAAAAGGCTTTTTCATTTTATACGATGACCATCATCTGCCTACCTTTTTCGAAATATTTGTGGGGTCGGCATTAATGTCCAACGGATGCAGATGAATATCAATATTTTACATGGAGCGACTTCCTATCTGACCTCCATAACCCACTACTTGGTTCCACGATACCCCTTGGTAAACTGGGTTTTCAGGCTTTCGGGGTTATGTTCCACGCAAATAGCCTTCGGAACATACAACTGACGAACTACGGCAGGGCGTACAGATACGCGAATCAAGTTCGCAAGACGCTCCACCCTATCCTCTCTCTTTCTCTTACTTAAGTAAGCACGTTCACAGGAAATTCCTACTTCTTCTGTGAGAAGTCATCAAGCCACAAAGCTGATGGTAAAGCGAAGTATTATCATTTTCGCATTCCATCTCTAAACACATAAGAAAATTGTAATCGTGCGCCGCGCCGCCGTGCACTCGTCCGAGTTCCTATTTTACTATAAGCTATTGTTTTGCCACGAAATGATTGTGACTTCGCACGCATAGATGTGACTAATGCGCAAATCTATGAATCTTCGCTAGACATCAGGAATTACTTAATTACAAAGAAAGATTCTTTCACGAGTTACGAGTTAGTTTAAATTAGATTTTCTTTCATTTGACTAGCATAGCAACAACGAATGTGCGGGAAATCTGCCCAGCCTTCTTATCTTCTTTGGGGTCAGCTTCCAGTCTAACCGGATTCAGCTGAATACCAGTACTTTACATGGAGCGACTGCCTATCTGACCTGAGCAACCTATAGTCACTGGGTAACACAATACCCCGTGGTAAGACTGGTTGTCAGACTTTCGGGCTTCTGACTACCCGTAACGACTTTCAAAGATCTGCGAATGACAGCCGGGACAATGGCTACTGGGCAAATTTGGGCGGTATAAAAGTAAAAATCTCTCGTTCGTCCTACTTAGCTGACCATTGAGTAGGTTTAGAAGGGTTCCTTTCGACCAACAAGTATTTGCTATAACGGTGTTCGCTCTCAGATCATTCGCGATCAGAATACAACGCAACAGAGACAACAAGCCCTGCCATGCATTTTATATTCTTCAATGAGAGGCTCATCAAATTAATAGCATCCCTGTCCAGTAGGCTATAATGTCAGGCAGCTGTTGTCAGTGTTGCCACTGCAGAAGGTTTTACTTAGTGAGGCAAGTGTCGCTATTAAATGTCGACACCTCACTGTTGAAGGATAAAAAAAACTGGTTCTTGAACTCAACGTACCTGCCGAAGTTGTGTTGAGGATATTCGATTATACTTATAGTTTTTGTTTACGAAGATCGATGGTACTAAAACCTTTTTCTTTTTGTGTGATCGAAATTGATGATAATGGACGGTTATAAGTGTTATAACATTTTCCTTTATAAGCTGGCGTTTGGGAAACCCAGAAAACTGAAGTGTTTTAAGAATCGTATGCTGTCAGTGACAGGAGCTCTATTCTTCGGTTAAGTTAAAGCTTGCTTAGGGTACCCATTATATTTTTTCCTTTTAAAAAACAACACGCTTCACAATGTTCCCACTGCTGGGACACAGGCCTCCTCTCTGTGAGAGGGAGTGGGTCATAATAATAGGTACACCACGCGGGCCCAGTGCAGGTTGGTTGGTGATACTTTAATCTGACCTATTTTAGTAACTAAACTAACTAAAAGGGTCCACATAATTATGAGATTCGACATTACTCCTTTAACTCAAAACCACATTTATGTTTTCGTGTTATACGAGTATCACTCGTACAAAAGTAAACTGCCCAGGGTTAAAAATAAATTAAAAAAAATTCTGTAGGCGAGTTTTTAAAATTCCTGTTGAGACTACCGATCACTCATATGTATATGTATTATGTATGTGTATTAACGTGTATTGCAATTGATAATAATTAAGCGGTTATTGCCAAAGCCACAGCTGGTCGTCCTTTAGGCCAGCCACCAGCCAATTGTGACCATTTTTGTAGATTTCGAGGTGATATTACTCGAGCATATGTTGATTTAATTAGGTTAAATACAAGTCAGGCTGTACATAAATCAAAAGTTGGCTTTGCATTAATCAAAATTTGTTAGGTACCTAAGTAACTAAAGTAAGTTTAAAGTAAGTATAATAATGGCAAAGTTTGAGGGAGATGAGGAAATAGAGAGGCATTAACATCTGAAATAAGGATGATACGAAATAAATAAAAGACTTGTAGCTTGATTTTTCTAGAAACTAAACTATTTGATGATAAAAAAACTTAGCTACTAAAACGAGACGTGGACTCAATCAGACAGCTCTCTGACCTCAAGGCCTGTCAGTACATATACATATATGGACGCACCTGTTTATTTATAAATAACACGTAAAATACTGCTGAGATCACCGCCGTTCGCAGACTTCATCGAAATAACTTGCATAAACTACTATTATAATGATAAAAGATTGGTGGTAGGTAATAGCACAATTTTTAAGAGCTCTACAGCACCCTAATTTAAAAAAAGTAAGTAACTAAATAAAAAAAATGCGTAACACACTATCTCGATCTGAATCATTTTGAAGGATATTGCTAATCCATTGTTTTATATGTTCGGAAAATTCGTCAGCCCAGCAACGTAAATAACGCAATGAATGTTGTTGAACTGTCAAAATGAAACGCATAGCTACAGATATTGTATTACGCAATTACCTCGCTGGTATATTGGAAAAAAGAAGTACCTTTAAAGAAACAATCATCTCACCGTTCATGAGCACAGATTCCAAGATCAGACCTGTGGTGGTGGAAGAGTAAGTCAACATTATATTGATTATAGGAAAGTGAGTTAGTTTTCATGTATTAAATAAGTCCTCTTCCTTCCAATTTTGCTGTGCCCGACAGGGTCCACGATTGTTACAACAAATGTTTACTTATCACCTAAGCATATACATTGTGGAATGCAATAAATGATTGAGTATTGAGGAGTATTTTAGAAATAAAGGTATTTCAGTCCAAAAACTAGTACAAAATATTGATTTAAAGATAAACCGTATGATAATATCGAAATCATACTACTTATTTATGAAGCAAATGCATTTCCCAACTTATTTTGACATTTTTAAGTACAAATTGATATCAATCTGGAGGTTATTGTCCCTACATATAAATCATGTTGAGTCACTATACAATATAATTATGAAAAAAAACACACTGAAGTCATTGTAACTTACCTAAGATCTCCTCGAGCCAGTAGCAGGAAATGTACAAGAATATGGCAACTCCAAGCCAGAAGCCGAGTAGCAACACTGCAAGGTACTCCCACATGGTTTATTTCGCATCACTAGCACTCGTTTGTTAACACTCAGTCCTGTGGCACATCACTAAAGGATTCACTTGTTTTTATTTTTGTTATGACATTTTTTTTAATTTCCTGTGAGGTGAGGTTTGTTATGAGTTTGCGTAGACAGATGATGATAATTGTTGATTTATTTCTATATAAGTAGGTAGGTAAGGGGCTGTTCATTTATTACGTAAGACAATTTTGACCACTTTCTGACCCCCCCTCCCCGTGCGTAAGAAAAAATAAGACATGAATGAATCCCCTCCCCCCTTTTTAATCTTACGTAAGATCAGTATCTACCAAAATTGCAAAGAAAAAGTAGTAAAATATTAAAAAATTGTAATTATTGGAAAAAATAAGACTTGTTTGGACCCACTCCCCCCTCAAATCGTCTTACGTAATAAATGAACAGCCCCTAAGTTGTTAGAACTTTATTTTTATTGCTAAATAGCCCTGCTCTTTGCTTCGATCTGCCCTGATCGAAAGCGACGGATGAGGTCTACGATAAAACGAGCGTTTCCAGAAAATGCCTGTTCATTTTTACTTTGAAGGTGGAGGGGTATATGTGCACGGGAACACTGGGAGAGAGTTCCACACTTTGGCCGTGTGCATAATAAAAACAAAGCATAATAGAGTAACGTTAATAATTACATGTATAAAAGTTGCTGCTTGTAGCCTTGTGGAGTGAAGAAAATATAAAAAATAATGGGCTTTAAATAACTTATCGTCTAGGTTACCTACTCACTTACCCCTTTTAACCGATTGCTAAAAGAGGAGGAGCGAACAAGCACAAGCGCGAGACACCACGAGCGAGGTTCTCATTCGTCTGTATGTTTTTTTTTTTATTTTATTACTTAAAGTAAAATAGCAATAGATAATACAGGTAATTGCTAATCAAAACGCGAATTCGAAAACCAAGATTTTTTTTTGGAAAAATTGTACAAAAATGAATCAAAGAGATCAATTACTTTTTTTCTACACTCTCATCTAATATCAATCGTACCTAGCCAAGTACCTATTATTAGCAAGATTAATGTTTGATGTATTTATTATGAGCCTATAACATAGCGCTTTCTAATTTCACCATTATCATTTACGAACACTCAGTTGGCTTTATAAAATAAAATAATTGTTATAATTTTTATTGAAAAAGAAAACGAACATTTTAAAGTTCTTGTCAATTGGTCTTGATGGAATGAAATCGTTGCAACTGACGTAAAAAAAAAGGTTAAAAGTCAAATAATTAAACTTTCGAAAAAATAACCTTTGCAATTACTTAAAATGTTACATTATTATGAAATATGAACACATGTTTGACGTGTTTTATTATTATCCTTGATATTTAAAATAATGGTTAATAATAATCATAACAATGTGAATGTTCAATCAAAATAGTCGTGAAAATTAAAAGCTTATTACGCAAAGACAACTTGAGTATTACCTACGATGTTTACCTTGTCTGTTGTTCTTTTTTTGAATATTTAAAAAAACGTTTTGTCTGTCATCGGGTACACACTAGTCGATTCTAATGTAAGAAGACACGACGTTTTTTTATTCTTATTAATTATTATTGTTATAAAATAAATGATGTCATCTTCATAATATCATAGAATTTCTCCAAATTTATCCGCGTATTACTCACGTATCTATATTAAATTTTCGTATATTACCTATTGTTTTGAAGATAAACAAAAGCACGGTCCAATTGTTTAATGCATCGACATTGAATTGTTGGTAAACAATTAAAATATTCGATGAATTGCATTTTCGATGTAATTCAATGAAGAATGAAAACACTGACGCATCGTATTTTGCGTTTGTCATTACTTTTCCACTTTTGGGCAATGGTTGCAAAGAAACAATTTGATTGTTTGTGTCCAAGTGTTTAGTAAGCAAAATGATATTTGGCGAAATCACTGACGAATTCGGTGTTTGTACCTACCAATCATGAATCGATTACACTAGAGGCACTGCAGCGGCTAGGTACGTGTTTCAATAATCGTGGGTTTTCATCGAAAAATATACTTAGATAATTTTAATGTTAAGCTCGATTAGGCACTTGCAGCACCTAATACTTAGACGAGATTTCTGATTCGTTGCCAAAATAAAATAAAAATCAGTCATTTATTCAAACTAGGCTGAGAATCAGCACCGTTTGAAAGTTAAAATTACATAAGACTGTCCCCCAAAACACCTCGCCCTTCACCATTTCCTAGTGCTTTAGTTGGGAAGAAGAAGTGTCGCAACAACTCCCCATCAGCCGATCTCAGATGGTATATAAATGGCTTTAAAATAAATTCTAAAATATCCGAATTTGCTTCAATATAGAAATCACAGTATGTAACGGATATCTGATACTGGAGCCCTCAAAACATCCAATTGACAAAGACTCGAAGTAACTTGATACGACAGTGGTTACGGTTCAGATAATACGATAAGTAACTACGCTACAGACCGTTAATTAAAGAGCTTCTGTCTCAATAGTGTCAAGTTGCACTTGTACTTACTGAACCTATTTACTGATTCGATAATGGACAACCAAGATAGACAGTACAATCAAAGCGAAATACCGCTCACTAACTCAAAATTCCAAAGCTGTACGGTCAACCAACTTGAAATTACGAATGAAGGTAAGTATCTGAATCTGCTAGGAACGGACATTTAGAAATGTTGCTATGAATAATATTATTTATTAAAACTATATGCACAAGTAAAAAAATACTGTACAAAGGCGGACTTAATTACTGAGGCATTTTCTACCAGTCCACCAACACACCAATATACATCTGCATGGAAAAACAAATTTGCTAAACCGTCCAAATATAGCCTGGTTTTTGCAGTAAAAGTCTGATTATCTATAAGAAGTCTAATAGGGCTTGCAACTTGGTAAGGGAAAATGCGTGCGGAAACTGTATTTTCCTCCGAACTTCATTGAAAAATCCGTGTGTCCTTGATACTGGTTGTTGTTGTTTGTATAGTTGACTTCGGGTTATTTCGAACCGCACACTAATATTTTATTCAGCCCATTAGATGCTAGACGACATTACAGCAGACCAAGACGAAGATGGAAGGACAAACTTGACTCCTACCGAAAGGACTGCGCCGCAATGGTAGAGGGCTGCCATGTGTGGGAAACGGAAAGCCTATGCCAGCAGTGGGACATTACGGGCTGAATACCTAAAGTCTAACTCTAACATATTCGCAAAAAAATGTAAACAAATATGAGTTTATGGAAAAATAACTTTAATTCCTACACAACAAAGTTCAGTTTACGCTACCACTTCAAACATTTTTATTAGCTTTTTCTATAATGCTACTCACTCTGAAATGCTTTTATTAGCTTCACTTGTAACTAACAAACGTATAATAAAATCTTAGAGTTAATTTTAATCTGCTTCTAATTAAAATAATGATATGTACTCTGAAATCGACTTAAGTACTATTAAAATAAAGTTGATATTTGTTTAATTTAAATAACGTCAATTTGAAACATAAATAAAATTTGAATTTAGATATATATGTAATTTTTTCTATTTTAAGGAATTATCCTTAATGTTGTTAACAGGTGGGCGTAAATCAAATAAAAAATATCTTGGACATAAGCAGAGCTGTGTCCGTTACTCCGTTGCTAGTAATTTGATCACTCATTTACGATAGTAATATGTATGTTAAATAAATAAAGACAATTTTGCAATTCACGTGGTTATGTAGGTAAACTGCGATGTTTTTTTTTGACAAATAATAAATATGTGCATAAGTTAAAAGTACTTTCAAGGCTTTTGATTTCAGTAGGTAAGTACCGTTATAAGAAGTAAAACATGAACTTTAGGTAAGAAAATGATGGAGTTTTTTAGGGTTGGTGTTTAAGAATCAATGTATGGCTGGCGAAATGGGGGTCGCTATAGGTACTTCTCTGTCTAACCCTTCGGGGAATACGGGCGTGATGGTATGTTATGTGTAAAACACATTTTTATAAAGGAAGTAAACTAAAATATTTTTCTAAAAGTTTAAAACGTTTAGGGCTTCCTGCTTTTTAAAGTTTTCCATCAAAGCTCTATATGCACCATCTGCTTCGGCCAATTAAATATAGGTAGTGTGTTCCGTGCCCTTTTTACGTTCATACCTACTGTGTCAATGTGTCAATTGCTAGCATTCTAAAGTCCTACTGACCTAAGAATACCAACGTAAAAAAACTACACGTGTCTCCACCTATATTAATATACTACTTACTTCACCTACTACCTACTAGTATTAACAGTTACCGAATTTACTTTGACAATAAGATAATTTCCATTCATCAGGAATAACGTCCGACCTTGTTACTAGTTTTAGGAAAACAACACACGTTTCAAAGACTTCTATTAACGTACATGTATATACCGTGTACATGTATAGAGTAGGTACGAGCAGGCTGTTTTCCACGACTTCGTCTGCGTGTATTTTGTATTTTTTTAATCCATCGGGGTAATTGGGTAACCCACTTACAATTGCGATGCCTTTAATTTTGACAATTCAACAACATTAATTGTGTTGTTTACTTTGCCGAGCAGGAGAATTTTGCAATAATATGAAGCAATGGATCAGTGTGTTACGCAATTGGGGTGCAGCATGCCAAGTAGCCTAGGTATGTCCTTTTCAAGGTCTCAGGTTACCTCAAATTTCAAAACGAGCGATTCAGTGGTTATGAAACGGTAATAGACAGACAGACAGAGTTGTTGTTGTTATTTTGCAATTAGGTATAACAATATTAGTATGGATATAACGCATTCGGAAGAAATAAGGTATTCGGAAGACATATTCTTTCTTATGGAGCGGTTTTTTCCGTAGTAACATTTGATTTTGACTCCGTCCACAAGGTTATGTCCTTGAATTTATTTGTATTGTCTGCCTTTCGGAGTTAAAAATTGATACGAAGATCTTAATCTACGTCATTTTCAGACATGAAATAACGTCTTTTTACCATCATCAGCATCATCATGCAGCTGAAATATGTCTACTGCTTGATTTAAACCGTCAAACGGCCGCCTAGGCGCCTACTAGAAGCCGTTTGCATGTAAGCGCTCAACGATATCACGATTATATATACTTCTTTTTCGACGTATCGATGATTCCCTTTTATTAATTTTATACAAGCTTCGAACATAATTCGGCCGCTTTGAAAGCGTTGTGTGCACAACGCCATAGTACGTGTGTTTTTGTAAACGATTACATTTATTGTCTTTTCCAGTGTATTTTTCTTATGAACAATACACTGTTATGAACAGTACACGGTTCATAAGACATTCTATGAGTTAGTACATTAATGTTAATACATCTTATGAACCCCCACCCCCAAATATGCAAATGACACTCTATACGCAATACAATAGGTATTAAATTAATACAGTACCTAATAAAAATAGACCTGACATTTTCTGTGAGACGAACCCACCTGACCAAAAATAACAAAACAACACAAAACAGATGATAATTTACAACGACCTTCACCTAAATGTGAGCACCTAATCTTGTTTAGGTACATATTAACAAAATCAATACGGATCCAGACATATGAAAAACCTAATATATATATGAACCACGACTCTATTTCTTCATTATTTGGTGTTTTATTAAACTTATACTTTATACCATCTTTAAAAGCTATAGAAATATTTTTATCCAAGTGTTTTGTGTGGGTGTATCTCTTAAAATATTTCGTGTATGAATAGAGACATACATCTTATATAGGTACCTACCGATAGGACTTGTCCAGCACGTATTAAAATGTGAAAATATTAAATTATCATTCAAACAAAAATTCAAGTGTACCATTCATCCATATCAATCCTAACTAATGTTATAAATGCGAAAGTAAGTTTGTTTGTTTGTTACGATTTTAAGCTAAAATGGCTGAACGTGATTTGCAATTTGGCACATAGGTAGACCTGGGTAAGGACATAGGCTACATTTCATCCTGGATCGCAGACGAAGTCGCGGACAACAGCTAAAGTAATATATGGGAAAGTGTCTCTTTCTGTCCATTTTTTACGTTTCACGGCCAAAGTCGATTTGATATAGAGATGAGAAACAACATAAAATGTATGCCTACCATTTTCTTCAGGGCTATGTAAGTATATTTTATTAATCAACGCATAATGGCGTAAAATTAACACATTGAAGTTTGTTTCACCAATCCATTTCTAGATTTTCCCATACAACAAAGGGGAAAATGAGAAATCCACGCGGACCAAGTCGCGGGAAAAGCGCTCTCTTTTAATATAAAGAGGTATGTATGTAAATGATGCATGTTCCACATACCTACGAGTATGTGTAGTTTAGTTATCTGTGACATTGCACGAAGGCCGTCGCAGTAAGCCAAGAGGTGACTGATAACGTAACGTAACGGTTAGCGTTATGGTAAACTGTCACGTAGTTACCAGCCTTGTGTTGTAAAAAAAATCTATTCCGGTTACTGGAATTTATAAGGTTACTATTGTTTTATACAAGCCAGCAGGCTACTTAGAAGATATAATTCAGATTCAGATTCAGAAAGGCTTTTCACCACCCTAATTGAGTAACACATTATTAATCACAATCTGAATGGTTTTGAAGGATATTGCTAATCCATTGCTTCATATGTTCGAAACATTTGTCTGCTCAGCAACGTAAATAACGCAATGTATGTTGTTGAACTGTCAAAATGACACCTATTGCTACTGATACTTAGTGTGTTACGCAATTACCCCACGTTTCGAACTATGTCTTGAGTCCTCGTGTCAAGTTATACGATTGCTACTTGGTCAATCAATCATATCAAGTGTATTGGGTTTGACACCTCGTCTACTGATGAAAGAATCTGTCAGATTTTCAGTATAAAAGGGACAGACCAGCATACGGCGTATAGCCCAATGTGGAAGGTTGCTAAAATTTAGTTCATGTCTCTCTACAATAAGCATTAGGATTTAGTGGTGACAGAACTAGACTTTAGCTGCAACCATATCTTGGTATGTGAGGCACGCGAGGCGAAGTATTAGGCAGACTACCGACTGAGGGTAAGTCCTGGAAACCTGGAACCCAGTGAAGCATGGCACCAAACAGAGGTGATCTTTTATACTTAGTAGTATAGAAAAACGTTGTAAATTATAATGTTTTATTTATTTATTTAAACTTTTTAAACACAAAACCTGAGAACAGTGGTGGCCCAGTGGTAACGGCCGCGAATTACGAGTTGTAGTTCGTAGGTTCGAACCCAGACAGGCGCTTTACTTTGTGTAAAATATTTCATCACCACTGCTTTCAAAACGGTGAAGGAAAACATCGTGAGGAAACCGGCATGTCCTAGAACCAAAAGATTTGAAGACATGTGACATCTACCAACCCGCACTGGGCCCGCGTGGTGGATTATAGCCCACTCTCTCTCACCGAGAGGAGGCCTGTGTCCCAGCAGTGGGAACATTATAGGCTGATTATGTTAAACACAAAAAAGGTACAAAGACGGGCTTAATGCCTTAGGCATTCTCTACCAGTCAACCAAGGGTGGTGGAGAGATTAGATGGCAGGTGCTTTGGTGTTTTCGCATGCTAATGTATAACAATAATAACTGGTTCATATTATCTTATCGTGCAAATATTTTTTAATAGGTGTTGATACATCAGTTGACAGGCGCATAGATGTAGATATTGTTTGAAGTAGGAAAACGTGTGGAGAAAAAAAGAGATTTTATAATTAAAGCACAAGAGGTTTTCTCCAATTGCAGCATTACTTAAGTAGTCCTTAAGTCTTTGACTGCCACCGTGGTCACCGGTGTCATCCAATAATAGATTTTCTATTGTGTCTGACGTCTGGAAGTCAACGTGTTAATTTTATGTTAATCCCAACTTAATTTTTAACATACCAACTCAAAACTACCGTATAGGTAGATAAGTAGTTTTTGTTAACAAAATGGCAACTAGCCAACACCAACAGTTCACAACCTCATAATGACGTCATCACGGAAGGCCTAAGCACATACACATACAAATAAACAAAAACATAAACAAAACGAGTCGTGATCACTCTCGGCTCATCGGTTCCTCTTCCTAAACCCCTGGGGGTTGAACATGGACAACATTTAGGGGTTGAACATGGTCGAGGGTAGAAACTGTGGGGGTCGAACATGGACTAAACCCTATGTCCGCGGTCGTTACTTTCATCTGACATACCTCATGCATAATACCTTCATATTCCCTTGTATGTTGAACGTGCTTGGTTGGGTATAGCCGTGTTAGTGATGGTGCAAAGCAGAAGCGGAAAGCGACTAGCGAGTGTTTAAAAGTGATTTAAAAAAACATAAGCCGTTTAGGGCTGATTTTTCAATCATCTGATAACTTTATTCGAGGAATAATTTTGAAATTTTGACAGTTATTTCATACAAAAATTGTCAAACCTCAATTTTATTCCTCGAATAAAGTGGCGATGGAAAAATCAGTCCTTAGGGCAGTTTTTTTGATCCGTAGTTAACTCAACCATTTGTTAAAAATAGTAACTAATGGTAAAATTTTTGCAAAATGTGTTTTTGATCAATTGTTAGTTTATTTAATGGTTATTTTTTAACTAATATTTAATTATTTGACCATTAGCAATGATATTATATCGTTAGATAAACTAAAAATTGATCAGATGATCGATCAACCATTAGTTACATTTTTAACAATTGGTTGAGTTTAACTACGGATCAAAAAACCGGCCCTTAGAAGTATCTTCTGTATTAATCTTAGTATCTTCGGTATTAAGAAGTTAAATGAAATAAATAACCCATTGACTTCGGAATAAATGTCCAAAGTATTTTAAAAGCGGTCGAGTCGTCTTTCATTTTCTTTTTTGATACGCTTTTTTATATAACTACTTACTAAATCTTAAATTATAATTAGGTAATTGGAAAAACATTGAACCGTGTAAAACACACATAAATCTACCTATCGGTTTTTTGTAGATACAAGTTTCATATGTCATTTTTCAAGCTCGTTTTTATTTTTAAACATAAATATAATAAAGTAGCCATTTCATAAATCATACTATATACATTTTTTACCCCGTTTTTATAAAGGTCTTCTTTGAATTTAAATGAAGCCGTCGAACTGCTTCAATTCAAGCGCATGTAACATCGGACATGCAATTACTAAGACTAATCATACGTTACGTCGGAGCACTGATCAAGATACGAAGTCTATATCAACGGCGTAATCTGTACATGAAGTTATGGTAATGACTGATACAATATCATAATGGAAGTATCTTATTATGAAACTGCAAGCAGTAGCTGTAATTGCATGTTAATTATTAAAATTGTTTTTAATTAAGAGATTTCTTCGATAAAAATACGCATCGTACGATTAATAATGCGATTACAGCATCTGAGAGATATTTCAATTCTATTCTAACATTAAGTTTCAAAATAATTTTATCACCGAAAGCTTTATTTCGAGACACAGAAAGTAAATAGGTCAGTCGGACAGTCCTTCTCTAGTGATAACTTAAAAGACGATCACAAATAGGACTACAACATATTAAGTGAACGGTACTAACCGTTTATTGATGGAACTAACTTTTAGTATCAGCCAAATTGGTATACTTAGAGAACGTTGGCACTGAGTAAAAAACTTACCAGTACCTAAATTGGCTTAGCAACGTGACAGATCGCGTAAAAAATATTACTTAAAAGACAAAACGCAAACGATAAAGCTACAAGAAATAAAGAACAATCGCTACATCATTTTCGAAGTTAAGTTTCCTCTCTCCTACTACAAGTATTTTTGATCCGAAATGATCTCATACAATTTAAGGTTACCTAAGCACACATTGTGGAATGATTGAGTATTTAATTTACTACATGATCGCTACGGCCTATTTCTTGTACCACAGATCACATCGGCGCGGGCGCCCGTCAATACGCTAAAAGGAAAACCATTTCCGCTCAGCCACATCCAGCAGGGACGGACCTTTTCACTTTCTACAGAACTGTGACTTTGCCTTTAACGAACGTAGTTCTAAATAGCTAGACTTAAATGGCTAATGAATTTGAGCCTGGCTTAGTTAGCCTGTTTAGTTCTTTGACTCGGAAACGTGCGCTTGCACATTATTTGCGTGCTTTATTAATTCCGTCAATTAAGGGCAAGGTTTTAAGTTTAGACACTTATACCTAAACGTGTTAATTGAATGCTAATCTTATCTAAGGGCGTTCCTTTGTGGTTCGGTATTAAGTATGTCTAGTGGGACTAACAAAAATCCGAACACCATAAATCGTTTAAAAAAAAACTTTACGAGTATTGGCAAAAAGATTACAGAAGGTTTTACATTGACCCCAAACTAGGCAAGCCTGTATTTAGGGTGTACATGTATTTTAATAACATGTTCAGTAACAATATTTTTTTTTAAAACTTAATAACTTTTAAACTAAATATCAACACAACCTCAGGTAAAAAATGCTAATTTCCCGTGGCTGCTTATAAGCAACCGTCGTAAACAGAAAATATCAAGATACAGCACACGTCCAACAAAAGTAGGATGCAATTTCCGTGTAAATATTTCACGAAGGTTTTCCCAATGTTTTAATACTAAACATGTCCCACATTTATAATGCAACCTACATTCCTGTTCATGTTGTAATTCTTCATACATGAAGGAGGAATTAGATAAATACTTTAATGTTATATTTTATCTAGAAGGGACTGTAATTATGTCGTAATGTTACTTATAAACATGTGGTTAAAAGCCGTGGAAAATGTGGTTGAAGAATGATTAATTTAATGCAATTTGTCTTTCTAGTAATTGGTTTAATTTGTTTTAAATGTTTTCGGAAAACTGTATTGAATGTTGGCGGTTGATTTCCTATCTTACATCCTAGCCATTTTAATTTGTTTATGATTTAAGCAATACAGGCAGTATTGCTTAACTATCATAAACAAACTGGCAGCTTGTTCCTTCAGAATGATCATTATTATAATTAATTTATTCGAAGCAAAACACTGGCAACAATTTTTTAGAAGATAATTTTTAATGACTAGACATTTTCGATTGAATTAATAAATAGTTCTGTCCGACTGATATTTTATCTTTGAGTGGATTACGTAAGGCTGAATAAATAAATAGGTACGTTTGCCATTCATGACCACAACATTTATTATCTATGGTCAGAGCAACCACACCACCTGTCATTGGCGTTACTGCGTGGTTACTTCGTTGATATTGTGATTGATTTCTCAACAATTTTGCGCTTCTTATGATGATGGGTATTGCATCACGTATCAGTAATTGAACAGTGTGGAATCACCTCTGACCCCACGTTACATAAAATTACTCCATACTTAATATCGCTGCCATTTTGAAATTTAAAGTACCTAACCCTTGCGTTACTGAGTAGTGAGTACACTTGCCTAATGTTAGAATTTTTTTGTAATGCATCGTAATTAAATTTAATGAAATATGCCTGGGCTTCGTGTTAGTTACTTACCTACTGCTAGGTATTATTATATTTATAAGTAGTAAGTATATACCTATAACGAATTATTTTAACTTTTCAGTAGCAGTCCGGATTTGTGACTGGTTGTTGGCACTAGACTGTCTCCTTGTTACATTTGGGACTTTATTATAAATGGCGAAATGTGGGTGTTCTAAATAGGTAAGAACACCTCTGCCCTGCCAGGGTCGCGGGTTTTTCGAAAGAGTTACCCTGGCCCCTGGTACAGGCAGCTGAAGGAACACGGGTGGATTTTAGTCAGTCAAAGTCTGACATCCCGCTCCACCCAGGCCGGGAGAAGTTATTTGATGATACCACAAAAAAAAAAAACAAAAAACCTCTGCCTAACCTTCGGGGATTAAAGGCGTGATGTTATGTACCGTTGTGTTAGTTATAATTTTATATTAATAAGATATTTTTATCCTAGAAAACGTAACTTAATTCAAGTCTATTGACTAAGATGACGGAAATGTTATCAGTTTCTTGAGAATTATTAATGACTAATGTATTGACTTTTGATCACAGTCTGAGAGACAATTCTCGTAATTTTAAGAAACGTTCAGTCTGTTCTCAGTCTCAATCTGTCAAAAATACCTTTAACTTCCCTACATTTTGACAAGTTTTTGACATTTGTTTGTCGCTGAGATGAGACTGCGACTAGATTTTGAACGTTTTTAAATAACGAGAATTGGTTTTCTGGTGTAACGAAAAAATCTAGTTTTAGGTAGAAAACTGTCTAGTCTAGGCTTATAGAACCAAATATAAATTTGATTCGTCCATTTCCAATGCTGCGACACCAACCAACTTTGTACAGACGCCAGCAGGTCAAGCTACCCGAAACTGTAAAATTTTCCCCATCAACCTTGAACCTTAATGTTGTAGCAATAAAATTGAAAATCTGTTCAAGAAATTTGACAGGTTGAAGTAGCTTGATGTGCTTGGCGACTGTACGTACCATACCCGACGAATCCATGTCCATCCATGTCTTTGTTTTTGCCACTTCTATTTTTCATTATCTGCCGCCTTTTCCCAATTATGTTGGGGTCGGATTAGAGTCTACCTGGAAGCAGCTGAATATCAGCATTTTATATGGAGCGACTGCCTATCTAACCTCCATAACCCAGTTACTGTGTATTACGATACCCTTTGGTAAGGCTGGTGGTCAGGCTTTCGGGTTTCTGACCCGTAAAGACTGTCAAAGATCCACGAATGACAGCTCGGACTAACGGCTTAACGTTTTTTCCGAGACACGGAGGGGTCTTGGTATGTAGAGTCACCAATCCACGGACCAACCACAGTAAGTGTAGCTTATCCTGACCGATCGACCCGTGCTGCTGTTATTACTTAGCCACAAGCCCCACTTCTTTCACAAACCCATACAAATACTCAAAATCTCATCACACTTTACACCTCAAAGACTCACATTCCTCATCCTCCAATCACGTCAGCATGTGAGCATGTATGATAATGCGATAATATGCAGCTGTTCATCCGAAACGATAGATGTTTAGTTAATTGCCTGCGCATAAACGAGTTACAACTGTATCAGCATATCGCGTGACTGCGAGCTGCAATCGTTTTCATGTCAGGTGTGACGCAACGACGGGTAATGGCTGTTCACTGGGTCAGGTGTCTTCTAAGTTATAATTCAATCTGGTAAATAACATGCCAGTTTTATAAATTATAAATAGTTTGACAAATGTTAAATGTGTATATTTTATACAAGCTAACACTAAAATTTGTATATGTCACCGTATAATTATGAACATCGTTACTTTAATCTATCTCCCGAGATTATAAACTATCGAAAAATAACTGCGACCAACTTGGAAGTAGCGATCGCCGGCCGCTCCCGCGGCACCGCTCGCTTCGCTCACTCGACTCGCGCACTTAACTTAACCTAAACTCATTTGGTCGGGGTGCCTTGGCTTAGTTACGGCGACCAATTCGGCTACCGCCAAGACCGATAAATCAGGGACGGTGCAAAATTTTTCGGGTGATAAAATCGGACAGATTGTGAACCCTGTTGGTAGGTTAAAGTGCAGGTTCATTCACAATTTGATGGTTCGGCATGGATAGATTATAAACTATCGAAAACTAATTCGTTATATTGTAAGCAGTATGGTACAGTTCACAATTTATCGACAGTTTACAATCTCCCGAGATACGATTATAAACTAACTAACAGTGTTCACAATCATACGGTGACATATAAAAGTATAAAAACATGGAAGTGCCCATTGGGCATCAAAAAATTTGATTGGATCGCTGGCAATGGGAAAAGTGCCCAAAAAGCTGGCAACATTGCCAGTTGTTATTTATTTAATTATTTTGGTAAATGTGTTTTTGTGATTGCGTGATCGGGTTTAATGATATGGGGAACAATAATATCAGTCAAGCGTTGCTTAGCATCTTTTCTGTAAAACACTTCCTTGAGAGTTGAGTAAATTATCTGTGAAGTTTTAACTTCCGAAGTTCCATCATTTTGCATAAAAGATGCCTGTATCCGGTTTCATACACGCACAACACATTCAGATCAGACAGCTTGGCGTTATAAAGTAAACGTTACTCGAGATTGCGGTTCATAATTGTACGCAATCAGGTATTTAGATAGGGTAGTGTAAATCTTGAAACACGTCACAAGAACATCCGAAATGGTTTCTGAAAATTCCATCACTTTACATCCAATTCACACACGTTTAAGTATATCCAATCTTTCCTTTTTCTGACCATTTGCATAGAACAAAATTTGATTAAATTACAAAATTAGCAAATCAATTATGTAGGTAGGTAAGTCGGTTTCCAATGATTAACATGAGAATTTTGATCCACGCGATCAACGATTAACGATCACGGACACGAAACACATCACTATGATCTCATGAGCACATAAATGATGGCTTACGTACGTAAATGTGATGCGTGTGAGTTGCCTTCGCGTGATACTAGAAAAAATCTCAAGACTCGTAGTCAGACCACACCTTAAGGCATGTTACACAATCACGTAAGAATAAGAATAATTTATGTGCTGAAAATACTGGTTTACAAGATGTAATCAAAATGTGGTTGCAAATTTTTTGTGGTTACACAAAACTTGAAACACTTTCATAACTGAAGGACTTATTAATTATTGATTGATTGTCTAAGAACAGCCTTAAAAGGGTAGACAATCACATAACTTACATAGGTACAGTTATTATAATAAGTAAAAAATCGGCAATCGCCCCCTATTACATGGGACTTTAACATATCTGGCGATATGCGGCTATACTACAGGTACACCTCTGCTTAACCCGTCGTGAATACAGGCTTAATGTTATGTTATGTTAAATATTAGGTCTACCTCAATGGTCATCTGTGTAATCACTAATTTAATAGTCGCGTCAATATAAGCTTATTGGCCCGACCGCATTGGATGACTCTATACAATAATGTGTGTTAATCGTGCCACATTATGGAGTAACCACAAATCATTAATGTTGTTCTTGTGTGGTCATTATTTGGGTCAATAGAACTGTTTTATTTCAGTAGGATTTACAGAATACCAACGACTGTATATACATCTTCAAGTACCAACCTTTAAATCATTTTTTGGGCTTAATTAGTAGGCTGGCTTAGGTTGTGCTCATAAGTAAAGTAGAGAACAGAGGAGAAATTCCCGTATTTTAAAGAACTTTATTTTAAATAGCAGTCTCAATTTGTCAAAAACACCACTAACTTCTCTTGACTTGAGTTTGAGTTTGAGTTTGACTGTAGTAGGTGGTAGTATAAAAAATCAGAATTGACACAGACAATGGCATCTTCTGGGCACGCTCGTTCCATCATAGACATCGCTGTCAAAAGCAGGTCCATTCAGGAAATAAAAAAAAAACGGAATACCCAATCAGATATAAATTACATAGAAAGGTTTGCACAGAATAGTGATAAGCAGATAAAAAGTTGTAACGTGCAGTAATTTCTAGCTGTGCACAACGTATTCAACAGTTTTTCAAGTGTTAAAGAATGTGTATCGTCACTCAGGCGTCGTTGATTCACTTTGTGGAAATCAGCGGAATTCTTGTTTGGACAGTTATTATATTTTTGTTTCAGTTAAGTCTAAGTAGGTAGTTGAATAGCGGGGATAAATAACAACAGCGTATTATTGTGGCACTGCAGGGCAAAGGACTCGTCTCAGAAGGCATGAATATTGATCAGCATATTTGCTCAAACCAACCAAACTAGGATTGTTGTTAGTCGTAGATATTAGTTTAATATTTTTAATGAATCAGCCTATAATGTTCCCACTGCCTCGTCTCAGCGAGAGGGAGTGGGCCATAATCCACCACGCGGGCCCAGTGCGAGTTGATAGATGTCACACGTCTTCGAATTGTTGGTTCTAGGACCTTGGTTGGTTTCCTCACGATGTTTTCCTTCACCGTTTTGAGAGTAGCGGTGATGAAATAATTTACACAAAGTAAAGCACCTGTCTGGGTTCAAACCTACGGCCTACAACGTGTAAGTCACGGCCGTTACCACTGTGCCAACACTGCTCCTGATATTAGTTTAATATTATGGTCCCTAAAAGTTATACAAGGTTATTTCCAGCATGCTTATTTCGTTTCCTTTAATATATGCGTAATATGAGTACATCTCTGCGTAACCCTTTGGAGATTACAGGCGTGATGTTATGGGGGCGTGTGACCAGACGAAAACCACTATAAACCACAATGCAATTCAACATTACATCACTATCAATCATCCACACATCCCTACCTACATAATGAGAGCAGAAAACATCTTCGTTATAAATAAAAAGAGATTCACAGATAACACAATGTGTGGTAGAAACTCGAGTGTCTAGCAATCCTAGATTAAACGCGACGTGGGAACTGCACACAACAATTATATGAGCGAAAATCTAGCGTATGCGCTTTCCCAAACATTACACTTCGTTGTATATGTGGTGTAGTGGAAACTAAGCTATGATGAAGCTAAAGTGACGCTAGCTCTACAAATTACAGGGTCATTTTTACTACACTTCCTGACTCAGATAAGGGATTGTTTGCAATCACAGCATTGTAAAATCCGTAAAAAATTTGATTGTGATTATCATACAAAAGAAATGCCATCTTTTTCTAACGTTTTGTGGCCAATACTACGACTTTTAGGTCAGAAAACTTTGTGGTTTTCATCCAAAAGTAAGAATTCTTCAAATTCAACCAATTTGACTAAATAATAAAACTCGTAGCCATAATGCAAGTCTTTAAAGATTAATTTTTAATAAAACATCAACGATCTTTTATATCAATCATAATCTCAATCGGTAGTTTCCGCATCGCATCCATCTCTCAATGGCGTACAAGCCTACTATTACGAGATGTGACACTAGTCACACAAGCGTTCCACATTGTTACATATTTTAATTTTTTAATACAAGACACACTTCCTGTTTGGTTTAGTCACCAAACGGACACACCCAGTACTTTCCATTCAGTCATTTTGCTTATGATTTTGACGGTTTATTAATCAATTCGCACGAATTTACTCGCCCGAAACGGGCGAATCTTCACTTTTAAGTGATATAATTTTCTCTATAGGCGATTCGCACGCATTTAATTTATTAGAGGGCGAGTCGACAACTCCAGAAATATGTATTTGGCAATTGGCACATTTTAAATTTTATAAAATAAGTATAAAAAAGGACACTAGCGCATAGAAGTGATATGAGTTAAATATTATAAAACGTGTACTTTTCTTAACTTCATGCGAGACGCCTAGAGCAAAAAAGATATTATTTAAAAGTGAAGATTCGCCCATTTCGGGCGAGTAAATTCGTGTGAATGGGCTAATAAACCATTTTGACAGGTGCGTGGTCGCCCGCCGATCTGTCTGTGGTCAATATTGACGTAATCTTGTTAGAGAAGTGGGGCTTGAATAAATTTGTGTATATTTGTTTATAATTTCGATTACGTGATTAACAAAATTATTGGAATTCTAAAAAGGTGATAGTTAAGTAAGTTATATAATTAAAATACTTCAATAAATTAAATATTAGACGAATAAGAAAAAGTACAGTTAGCAATATACACATAACATGTTGAACCAAAAAATACCTTGTAACACCTATAATAAGCATCATACTATGTACATATATTATCTACACATGTTTTTGCAAATAAATAAATTTGAATTTGAATACATAAATAATTTAAACACAAATAGGTAAGCGCTCTTCCTCCTCTCTCCTACTATGCTGTGCCCGACAGGGTCCATAATTGTTTCCATAATTTTATTTAAGTCTACCAACTGTTTGACCCTCTTGTATCTGTTCTGTGGTTTGACCCACATTATGGAATGGAATAAAGAATTGAGATTGAACTGAAAAAGTTACGTTTGTGAGTCATCATCTGCCTAGCCTTTTCCCAATGTTGGGGTCAGCATCCAGTCTAACCGGATGCATCTGAATACCAGAATTTTACATGAAACGACTGCCTATCTGACCTCCACAACCCAGTTACTGGGTAATACGATACCCTTGGTAAGACTGGTTGCCAGATTTTCGGGCTACTATCGACCCGTACCGACTGCCAAAGATCTACGAATGACAGCCGGGACCAACGGCTTAACATGCTTTCCGAGGCACGGAGGGGTCTTGGTAAGTGAAGATCCCATCCACGGACCAACCGTGGTAAGCGTATCTTAACCTGATCGATCGACCCGTGAGGCTGTTATTACTTAGCCACAAGCCCCTACGCTAGTGAGTGACGCGAATTAATGCTTGTTTTCGACTTCACTACACTGTTTTTCCTTATTATATTTAGTTACCAGTTGTTATTTTTTATGCGGTTCAGCTTAGAGTTGAACTTCAACTTGGAAGTGTAAACGTTTCAGATAATAATCAACCTGTTCAGAACTCGTATTTTATGGTTCTTGTGAAGCCATGTGACGTATGTACCACGTACCTACAAAAATATGTACGTAATTTTTTTATCTCATTGAGGTTTAAAAAATATATCTGTGGAGGTACTTACTTAACTAGACAAAAAAACAATTAGTGTGGCGATACAATTTTAGATATTTTTAAGTAAATACTTAAGTCAAGAGAACATACCTTCTGATGTTGGAAAATAATATAAAACCTTATTTTCATTATAAGCAAATTAAACAATGCGATTACGCATTTTCAGGCATATTTTATTGTTATCACCTTATCGAATCATCTTGCGGCAAATTTACTTCAAAAACAATGTTGATTGACGCAAAAGTAAGCTCGTGTAATCGAAATTTAGAATCGACCATTTTTAAGCAAAAGCAAATCGTAAGGCAATCTATTATTTTTGAAGCACTCATAAATACATTGTCATCAAACTCATTTATTATATTTAAATAATTAATGGCACATGTTTTTCAACTCAGGTAAAAAAAAACGGCCAGTTTCTTTTTTTTTTAAAGGAACAGAAACTTAAATTTGTTATTAAAACAATTAGCAAAATATTTTTTGTTGGCAACAAGTTACGCTGTTTTTTGACGAGAGAATTAATTAACTTTTTGTGTGTGATCATTAGCATAAAAGTGTAATAACACGAGCATCATCTAAATACATTTTGCGTGTAAATATTTCACATTAAGTGTATTTGGTTGTAATCTTATCTGATACTCAGTTAATTTTACTTCTATTGTTCTTCTATTTGCTCTTAGCGTGGCAAAAATAACAAAATATGTATCTACCAATTTTTTTTTCTATGTACGTTTTTTTACGTTTACGTTTAATTTGATTTGTCAGTTAGTATTAGGTACCTATTATATATTCTGTGGTATTACTTTCCTAGTAGTTGTAGTATCGAAAATCATTGAAAAGTTTGACTTAAAAAATAAATTCCAAGTACCTAATTGCTTTCTGGGGGGTGACCACCACCTCTTACAGCAGTATTATTATAACCTTACTTCCGTGTGTGAAAGAGATGGAGCTATACATTCCGTATAGCTCCATCCTTTTCCCACACGAAGTAAGATTAAAATAATACTGCTTTAAGAGGTGGTGGTCACCCCCCTGTAACACGCTACTACGACGTTATAAAACTTTAACATTACTTTTTTCTATTCCAACATTATTTTTTAAATACACAAAAAAAATTAAGTTGGAATAGAAAAAAGGGGGGTGTAAATTCAAAATCAAAAGTCATTTATTCAAATTAGGCTGAGAGTCAGCACTTTTTGAACGTCAAAATTACAAAAGACAGTCCCCCAAAAACGCCCGCCCTTCACCATCCATCAGGTAGGCAGAACAATTTATCACCATCCATGTAACTACTCTGCCCGAAATATCTTTTCTCCGTCAATGTGTAACTTCGACAATGCATAACTTCGACAATGCATAACTTCGACAATGCGTAACTTCAACAATGCATAACTTTGACAATGCGTCACTTCGGAAATGCGTAACTTCGACAATGAGTTACTGCGACAATACAGGCGCGATAATTTCATAAAACTACCTAATATATCAAAAGCCTTTGATACTGTCTGTGTTTATCTAAGGCTGTGTTGGTTTTGCTGATGTCACACGTTCTGAGTTCTGACCTTGAACGATAAAAAACGGAACCTTCTTCAAATAAGTTGGTAGAGTTACTGGTTTTTTACATCGCGAGTTCAGAAATGAATATCATTTTAAGTTATACTTAATATTAAATTACATTTATTTTTTTAACTTTTTTACATATTATCACGCCTGTTTTCCCCGAAGGGTTAGTCAGAGTTGTACCTATAGTGTACCCACATTTCGCCAGGTACAAATTTAAAATTGAATGAACTCCTTATTACCGCTGAGTTTACAGCACAAAAAAGTCTTCGGAAAACAGACGAAAACCTATAAATAATTAACAAGTACAACGTTGTTAATTATTATTATATAAATTATGTTGATTATTTATTATTAGATATTAATTATGTTTATATAAGTACATCGAACTTTTATAATATATTTGAAACAACTTGAAAGCCACGGCAACACGACAACACACGTCAGACTTGTTCATGAATGTTGCAACAATCGTAAAATAATGCCACTCTATAATAATTGAAACACAATTATTATGAATTTATTTTGCGTCTGACTATTTGTTTAAAGAATAAAGGTCGATTTATACTTAATTACAGTCGGGCAAATATAGAAATATAAATAGTATAGAAATATTAAAAATAATAATTATGTAGGTAGGTGGCTTTCCTTGCAAGGGTTACAAAACTGGAAGTAGGTAGCTAATGTGTCAAACAAAAAATTTAAAAAGATAAAAATGAATAAGGCTTTCAAATTATCTTGAGAATCAACACTTTTTGAACGTCAAAATTACATAAGACAGTCCCCTAAAACGCCCACCATTCAACACTTCCTAGTGCTTTAGCTAGGAAGCAGAGGTGACGCATCAAGCTCCCCAGTTAAAACTTTTCCAATCTTTCTTTGAAATATCAACGTGAAAAGAAAAATTACGGCCTTCAAATGAAAAATTAAATTGAACCTTAAACTCATGGTTGAATGGACTTAAAACGGTTTTCAGATTACGATAAGCCGAGTTGATTGCTTGAACTTGATTTACGACAGTAGTTACCTACCTAATGTTTTACGATTATGTCTGAAATTCTTTGACATTGGACTTTTGATTCTTCTTAAGTGTGTATCATTTGACGCATCTTCTTCCAGCCCTGGATTCGGTTACGAGTCGGGCACCTTCAGTTTGACGCTTTCACTAATGAAACTAACCACGATAATCACATCTAAACCGCGTTCAAGAGCTATCAGTGTCATCATTGTTGTGGATTACGGACACTGACAGCTCTTGAATGCAGTTTAGGTGTGCTGATCGCGTCAAGTTTTATTGATGAATTTCGACCTTAGTCGACGACATTTATGTAATTTTAATTCTTCTCTCATCTTGATAATCCAGTTGTGTTTAGTATATTATTAGCTACGATAGTTAAAACACGTTGTAGTAAATTACTATGCTGAAATATAACATATTTGATTAACAAAATACGCGCATTGACGTGGAGTTGTGGTTGCCAGCCCGTATTACCTATAATTATGTATTTACGGATATATCTATAGCTGCAATATACATATTTAGAAATGTCTATATTTTGTAACTGTAACATATTTATGATTGGTCCTTGGAAGCTCTGGACAGACAGACGTGGAAGGAGAGTAGTAAGACCTTTGCCCAACAGTACCATTAAAGCATAATAAAAAAGACATTACCTAAACGTTAATTTAACCGATGATCTATACTGAAAGTTAAATGTCGTGACATTAAAAAAGTCTTGTTTCAAATATATCAACACAGTGCAGTCACAATTGTTTTTTTATAACCACTTACACTGCGAGTGATCATAGATGACAGCTCTTTTATGATCTTGAAAATATTACGACCATATATTTTTTTACAAGCCATTTCTTCAACCTTGTATGCACAACACTCTCTCTTACAGAGAGAGTAACAGTGAAAAGGAAGCCTTATAACACGCAACTTAAAGTGCATTGACCCCGTCTCGGACCGACCTTCACCTAGAACTGATATTAGATCACTGTACCACGAGTCCACGATCAACACGACTCGATGCAATTCTAATAGATAGTGCGTGACCAATGTTGGTGACAAATGTTTGTGTAATCGATTCGATTTACATTGTCATACGGTAGAGGATTTCTCTAAGCTTGAATAATGCCTGTTTTTTTCTTACAGGTTAAACTACTTAAAAAGAGACGGAATAAAGATTATCCAAGCTTATTTTCATGCTTTTCAGGGAGCTTTTAGCCGCTAATCTAATTTTACAAAGTTGTTTAGTTTTTTTTTATAGCTTTTAAGTTTGTAAAGGAGACCAGTCACGTTTCATAGAGAGTTGGACCCAAAACCCAAAGTAAAATACCTAGTTTTATACATTTTAATAAAATATAAAACTACCGACTGGCGAAAATAAATGAAAGGTGACAACAAACTTCTGCGAGTGTTCTTAAAACGTATAAAACTTGATTTTTCAACTTTAAAAACAGCTGAAGGAATGGTTGTAGAGATTCGGCGCAATAGTAAAAAATGAAAAGGAGTACTTCCCCCGACTAGGGTAATACATTTTTTTTTTTGGTGACCGGCCATTTTGGGTTTTGGGCCCAATGTGTCTGATCTCCATCCTTAGCTTACCTAATATTTCCAGCCCTAGTAGGTATTGTCTTCATCACAACATTCATGAGCTACATGACACAAACATGATTCCATCAAATTAATTTGTCAGTTTACAAACAAACAATGTACTATTTGAAAACAAATAGCCCAATGGACTCAAAACTGTCATTGTTAAAATACATAGCGTGCCCAAACTCAATAGCGTGCATAATAACGATGGGTGCATTTTCAAATCGCATCGTAAAACCGACCAGCGTATCATTGCATCAGTGCACATAACTTTATTAGTAATTAATTAAATTATTATATCACAGTAATAAAAAACCTTTCTCGTTAGTGGGTCGAATCTGGAAATGCTTTTAATTGATCATAATGTACGTAAAAGGCGGAATTTGTTTTTGATTGTTACTGAGGCACGTTTTCTGATTGATAAAGGTGTCACGTGTACGTGATACAAATTGTATTTCTGTCAGTGTAACGAGTTCTTTTAAATGGATGAAATGAAATGAAATTGTTTATTATGTACTTATAAGTATAGGATATCGCAATCACTTTTAAGGCTCCCCCAGGCGCGTTTCGGATTATCGGATGCGTTATTGCGATAATGCGTCCCGATTCTTTGTCACACAGCTGCGTTTTTATCGTCCGATATTACTAACGTGTGCGTGTAACCTACAGTACAGGCCCTCCGCCCGCACTACGAATTACTACGTTATTAACACAGGTGTGTGTAAGATAGTAAGCGTCCTAATACGAAATGTTCTAAGAACTCATATCGGAATATCGCAGGACAGAGGAACGCAAGCGTCCTACTTCTATTGCGTCGTTATTGTTGCAGCAGTGTGTAACTTCGTGACCGACCTAATACAAAATGAACTGAAAACAGATATCGCAATAACGCATCCGATATTATCAACCGATAAAACGCGCCTGTAGGGGAGAGCGTTTATACGTCATATTAAAAGAAGGATGAATGAGTAATTTTATCTTCTGAATTCATGGAATCTGACATTTAAAAGGTTTGTTAATAGCAACCAAACAAATAAAAGCAATATTTTGGCTTTTTTGGAACAGACACCGTGTTGTAAATAAAGTATGTTTTATTATTGACCTCTATGTCCCTCTTTAAGGCGTGTCTTCGAAGACAAAACAAAGTCCCAAAGTTGCAGGTATAAGTGTTGTTTTTTTTTTAAACATAATTTATGTTTTTTCGTGAGGATACAACTACTCACAGTGAGTAAAGAATTATATTATATTATGCAGCTCATTATTATAAGGGACACAAACAATAATAATAATTAACAAGTAATAATTAACAGTTTCAATTATTTCCTATTATGGTAAGATCATCATTATCTAGCAATCAATATAATTTGCTAGCTTTTAATCGTTATTGTGCAAATAATAGAGGTTTTCCTCAATTTTTCTTCATCAGCCGGTAATCATAACCGTCTGATAGAAGACTTGATTAAATTATTAGATGAAAAAATCTTCTTCTTCTCTTCTTCATCATTTCCGGTTTATGTGTAGAGGTCAGTAAGGTTGTCGCTCCATGTAAAATACTGGTATTCAGATGCAATTTGGTAAGATTGGAAGCCGACTCCAACATAGTTGGGAAAAGACTAGGTAGGAGGAGAATTATTGCATCAAATTGATAAGAAAAGTCGTTTTTATAAACCCTAAGGAATCACTTCAATGTTTTGCAATTAATATTTAATTTCAACCTTTTTGCACCAACGGATTTTTCTTTTTTGTGCGATCATAATTATTTTGCTTCTATGTTTTTTAACTAAAACCAAAACATGTATTGCTTGGCAAGGCCAGTCGATGTTTTTCTTTGCACTTTTTATCCCTTTTAAGTATAATATTTTCGAATAAGTTTTTCTGTTTACCTACTTCGCGTAACTTAGACGCTGAACTCGCGTTATAGATTTTTTTATTCGCATTTAGACTGGAGCAAAACTTTCTTTTAAATTGAAATACAATTATAGTTTCGATAGAAATATCATAAAAGCTGTCTATTTTTAATTACTCAAATGTAGCACATGGAAAAGGCATTTGGTTTCTTCTCTAAAAGGTTCAATCTGTTTTTAATGTAAATAGTAAGTTAAGCTTCAATATACTTTCTTTCAATCTTTTCGCACTTAAAACTTACTTAGCCTAGTTAATAGACAAGTCATTAGCTTGAACATGATACAGGTAGAAATAGCTTATTTTGCTTATAATAAGTACTTACGTACGCTACATAAATCTATACTAATAATAAAGCTGAAGAGTTTGTTTGTTTGAACACGCTGATCTCTGAAACTACCAATCGGATTTGAAAAATTATTTTTGTATTTGATAGCCTAATTATTGAGAAAGGCATTTAATATCACGCCAAGACCCTTAGGAGTCACGCAAATAGAAAAAAAGTCACTAAGAACGCTATGCGAAGTACCTAATAGCTATACCTAATAAAAACAATAAATTTCACGGGGACGAAGTCATGGCCACAAGCTAGTATGGAATAAAAATGCAAGTCGTAAGATCGGTTTACCAATTAGTAAAGTAACTCTGGAGGGTTGGAAAGGGCAAGTCAGTAAAAAAGGGGAAAAACTATGATAGTTTATCAACCGCTGATAACGATCTTATATTAATAGCAATTAAAACGGAGTCTAATTTATCAATGGGCACGATAGAAGAGAGATGTTTTATTACCTGAAACGTAATCTTGAACATACATTTCTTTTCGTATATTCCGTTTAAAAAATAATATATCCTTGGAAAGAACAGAGTAAAAAAGCTTGTGAAAACGTCCTAATTTTAAATGTCATGGAAAATATTGATGGTATTTGGTCTTATTTGTAGGCATATAGAGGCTGTTGAAATCATCAGTGAGACGAGATGATTAACTCTTGAAGTTTTGGCAAGTAGACCATCATCACGAGCTATTCTCCATAAACTCACTATCAAACTTACTGTAATGATGAAAACCACAAAACCAGTTCACTAAAATCATGAAATCTAAATATGTACAATAATTAAGCAAAAACAAAATTATCTTCAGAACAACATGACAGTGACAGGTGGAAGTAATCAGAGGGGCAATTCTCGTAATCTAAAACGTTCAAAATCTAGTCGCAATCTCATCTCAGCAACAATCAATGTCAAACACTTGTCAAAAATGTACGGAAATTAGAGGTATTTTTGACAGATTGAGACTGAGATCAGAATGTGAATGTTCTTAAAATTACGAAAATTGCCCCTCTGTGCGTGTGTGGTACTGTCACTACTTGTTCATAGATTATAGATAGGCACTCGACAGATATCTATCTTGTACCTTACTTGTTACTGTTATCAGTAAACATGATAAGGAGTTGAACTTGTGGTTAATTAGTGTCTGATATTGTTTGTGAATGGAATTGTTTTAATAATATTGATATCGATACGAAAATAATAAAGTGTGGTGTTTAAAAAATATGCAGTTGATAAGTAACAGTGGCAAACATTGTTACATAAGAATATATAAAAAGTGATCCTATGGGTATATGAGGATCAACGATGGGAAAATGTGAGGTTTTGTGTAGCTATTCCCAATACAGGCTCAGGAGGAAAGTAGTTAGCGGATCAAATATATTCGTATATGTAAACTTGTATTTATTGCCTTTTGTTTACCTTTACGAGTAAATTATCCTTGAACTAAAACCTTCGGTTGTGAAGAAAATAAGTGTAAAACTGTTTCAAAGTTAAACATAATGTTATCCGAAAATATCGATATTAAGATCTGTGTCCATCTCTATATTTACCATCCTTTCATTATTTAAAGTTGGCCAAAAGTCTTTGAAATATCTGCATATTTTTATCTCTATGAAAATCTGTGAAAAACTCTTTCGAAGTAGGTACATAAACGACGAGATAAAACTACTTAGTTTAACTTTGTACTGATAAGAGCGTGATAAACAATATTATCAGTGAACTCTACACGAGATTTGGCAGTTATTATTATGTAAAATATTATATTATGAGAAAAGAGGTACAAATAAAACAAATTTTGTTAAACCATTGCAATACCTATTTGTGTTAATTTTGGTACCTGCTTTGTAAACTTTACTTTTTACAACATTTACAAAATGATTTACGATATAATTTTCTACTAGAATATCTTGGTTGGTTAACGCAACAAAAACCTAGGCTTTAGAACAGCCAGCTCAGTTTCCATCACGACCTATGTAATCAAACATCGATCACCATAAATCTGTTACGTGCCATCAAAACACTATCAGCCACAACAGAAATAAAGCCGTATCATCACCTGTTCAAATACGCAGACTCATACACGACTTTAATAATTAAAACTCACTTTTTATAACACTTTTACAATTTCACATCACTACACAAAATTGGCGGTAAAAGTTTGACAGCTACTTTTTTAATACAGATTAAAAATTTAAATAAAAAAGAACGCGGTGAAAAGAGGTTTGTATTCGGAAAACGGATTCGCGGTGGCGCGAAAAATTCGGAGCGCGCGAGTAGATGCGAGCGTCGCGTGCAAAGACGACTAACTTAATGCGTGCGCGCTAACTATAGAAACCCACGCGGTGACACCACTGTGTTAACCTGAAGATTAAAACTTATATTATTACTGGTAACGTAATCAAGGCAATTCGACGCGTTTTGGCCTATGATGCGATTGTTCATAACTTAGGCAATTATTAGATTAGGACACTTCATAAGAATTGACCCATTTCGAAATAAATTCTCTTGATTTTGTAATAATGACGATAAAATATTGAATATACGACTCTGTTTTTGTTTTCATAATGGAAATTATTGATTGTTTAAAATTCTTTCGTTACTAAATGTAAGCTTACAAACAATTATTATTTATGGGAAATTTTCATTTTGACACTATCTTGACAGCCAGAAATGTGTAATATGCCTATAAATACAACAATCTGTGTGTTCTGACGTCAGAGAGTAACAATAGACAATATCTACGTAAATGGCAATCAAAGAGAAACACTTTGAATATTTCTGCTTTAATTAAGTGATAACAGCTATTTTACATTTATCAGCAATTTTCTTCAATGACAGGTAACAAGTTACATCATTGTGTGTGGCTCGTGTTTGGAAAAGGCTTGTGTTGACTGATGCATTACCTAGGTACTACACTGATAGCGAACACACCTTACTATTCATACAACATTCTGACATACCGTATACCAGTAAGTGTGTACACTGATAAGAAATATTGCAAAATAGTTAAGGCACTATGTCAGCAATCCTGCAAACAAACAGGTGGTTTCTTACTGGCCATTGTCATGCAAAAGTGTACTAAGCGCTAAAGTTAATCCAAAGAGGTCTACATAAGGGCAGATTAAAACCTTTTTGGAACGTAACACACGAATAAAACGAAACTAGAAACGCATGGCCAGCTAAGTAAGTCACCCGTCAATATGAATCCGAGTTTAATCCTCGTTCAAGTTAATCCGCGATCGATGAAACCGGCGGGTGCGGTTTTCACGTAAGACGCGTGTCAGAAAATTAATAAGAGCAGTAATCGCGATGCTCTCCGAAGGTAATTGGATTATTTTGTACAGAACATTACGTTCATTTCTTTATCTTTTACGCTGTATCCGTTGACAGATGTATTAAAAGAATTTTATGAAAATAAATTTGCAATTTAATTAGAAATTAAGAAGATTATTGTATTATTAAACAACCCAATTTTGGGGATGGGCTGCCACTGCCCATTCTAAATCAAATTATTGGCATGTGTCTAGTGCCTCTACTCCTAGTGCGTCTAGCTATCTACTAGGTATGTAATCCTAGGTCTTGGGACTCTAGGTAGGTTATAAATGGCTCATGGGCGAAAATTACGATCTTCCACACAAATTTCATCTCCTATTTACCCCTTTAGGGGATAAATTTTCAGAAATTCTTCCTAGGTATACATAGGGAACTTTTGTGCAAAATGTCATTCTTTTTGATCAAGCGGTTTAGGTTGTTTGTCTGTCAGTGAGTAAATGAATTAATAAATTTAAGTTTTTTTTTAAATTAGATACTGTGTTATCCTGCCACATATATACATAAAGTCCTCCAGACCGTATTTCAGCCACTGCGGCCAATCTCAACGGTGACTAGCCTTCGGCGCGGAAGATATTATAGTGCACAAGTTTGCGCACAGACACAGGTGCTCTCCCTCTTCCACATATATACATACAAGGTTGGTATGACGTTCATCCTAGCCTCAGAAGCAGGAACTTAAAGCAAAAAGTTAAGATTCTCGCAAACGCCTTTCGATTTGTCCACATTCGTTCACGAGTGCAATGCTACGCTGAATATGACGCATTCATAACCTGGGGAAAAGTATATCCCCCAAATAACTGATTGTGAGCTGGCACACTGGGTAGTCTCCACGACCGTACTTCATACACTATTTAGTATGAAAGTCTTGACTTGGTGAGTGACGTCTAACCTCTACTATTTTCCTGTAGTCCTGGTCATTTTATTTGCAAATATACTTATACTTGGCACAACTATCTTGTGGTCATAAAACCTTGACTGAATGAAAGCTGATGCGTCATATGAATGATTAGGAATACACAGTACCTAGTGTCTTCCCCCCGATGTAGAATCTACTCAACATATTGGTAAACACATGCCATTTTCCCATACGGGCATGTAAAAACTATCTATCCTCTACGTGATAAGGTCCTTGCATATCTTTGGCATCGTCCACTCTTATATTTCAAACGTTCAAAATCTAGTCGCAACCTCATCTCAGCGATAATCAATGTCAATTTGCCAAAAAATTATGAAAATTAGAGGTATTTTTGACAGATTGCGACTGAGGTTAGAATGCAAATATTTTTAAAACACAGGAATTGCATCTCAGGTAAAGATATTAATAAAAACACTATAAATTTCCTCGGTACTGTAGTTATACCTTCATAATAATGTATTCTGTGACCTTGCAGTCGGCATACACAGTCAAAGATCGCGGGTCTTACGCGTTCTGTCGGTTGGTCGGGTGCGTCCGCACGTGACGACTCGGCTGTAGCGAAATTATCGTTTAATAGCTATACTTTTTTATGAGTTAAGTTACGTCAATTATATTTTTATGTTTAAGTATAATTATGAAAATGTACATAGTTGTTTAGGGGTCGATATGGAAGATTGAAGTGCGTGTTAGGTACGCAGAACAAGTCGTTGCTGGCCTTCCTTGAGGAGCTGGGGTGGATCGAATAATCGATAATCCCACCCGTACGCAAATTACCTACTAACAATGGAAAAAGTCAAGATTTTGAGCATAAGAAATCTCTTTCACAATCACAAATCCTGTTATAAAAGTGTGGTGAATAAGCCCTATTCATAAGGACTTTAATATACCTACATGACTTTTGTTGTCTTATGCACTGAACGCAAAATGTCTTAAATAAGTAAATACCTATGCATGTCCTCCTTTAAAATAATGTTCCTACTGCTTACTTGCTTTGCCTTTGCTATCCTGAAACTGCTTGCTTCTTAACAAAAAAAAACATCGATTGTAGAAATCCTCCTTTCTGTAAGTCTCCCAATAAGCCGATTTTTACGGTTTTCTTTGAAAGGCGCGGTAAAAAATCTCTTCAGCTGTACTGCACGTTTTGTTGTTATGCTTGTTTAATCCCTAATTCTCTTGAAAATTGGTGCAATGTCGCAAGGTCAGTAACTCCCGAAAATCACCAAAAAACATTATTATGCGTACCTATTCTCATAAGATACTATTGAGGAAGAGAAAGGGATATTTCTACATGCACGGTCTGGTGAACTCTCTCTCGATCTGTAACTTACGTAGGCCATCTTAGGAAATGGCTAAATACGTAAAAGATTATGGAACACAATGAAATTAAAAGAGTGTCAATAACTAGGAAGTCTCCTAAGCAATGGGTTCATATCACTAATTGACGTTATCAATGTGAGTCAGATGGTGAGCAAACTAATTAATAAAAAACTTTTATTTTTTCACGCACAACCTAAACCAAAAGGCCAATTCTCGTAATTAAAACCGTACAAAATTTAGTCGCAAGCTCAGCTCAGCGACAATCAATGTTAAAAACTTGTCAAAAATGCAGGGAAATTAGAGTGTCAAAAATTGACATATTGAAACTGAGATCAGACTGTGAACGTTCTTAAAATTACGAGAATTGCCTCTCTGGTCTAGAAGTATGGAATCTGCATCGGTTGCATAACGAAAGTGAGTATTAAAGAAGGAGTTTTGAAAAGTCTTACCCAAATAAGGAAGAGTGTATGGAAATTCGGGTTTGTATGAAAATTTGTAATTTTTGCCGATAGAAAATTATAGGCCGCACGGCTTCTTAAGCTAAGTTTTTAGAAGAAAAAAAAAAACAACAAATAAACAATTTTCGAACTTTATCCTTTACTTGTGCTGTGAGACCTTGCTTGTTGCTAAATTTAATGATTCTATTATATCAGCGGGAAGTACCCAATAGGTTCTGATTTATTTGCGAGAATAGAGGCATGAGGAACAGGGTGTTCACTCATCCTCCATTGAAAAGGGAGGATCTTCCAACCAGACGGGTGTTGTATCTGGCGGGCAATTGCCAAACGGTTGATATTGGTAAATTGTATCTATGCTAATTGTACGGTAAATTCTGCTTGCGAGATGCAGGATTTGCGTGACGTCGACGCGCTGTTTGCATGTGACGTTGTAGATACCGCTACACGAGTATCAAAATATGTCGCTTAAATGGCCGTATTTTTTATAGCGTTGACTTAGAAGCTTGATTTTTTAAAGCTCTAAGCCTCCAAGGGACCACAGACCTACGTATTTGATATTGGTTTCAACTTTATACCTTCACGCGTTCATGAGAAAAAGGGTCTTGACAGACTAACACACAGACAGAAGGACAACGAAGTGATCCTATAAGGACTCCGTTTTTTTCCTTTTGAGGTACAGAACCCTAAATATGGATTTTAAGTTACATTTTCAATTCATTTAACACGCTTAGATTCAAACAGACTGACTGATGTATTTCAGAGTAAGGGTGAACTACACCAATGTATCTGAACGGGAGCAGTGGTAGCCCAGTAGAAACGGCCGCGACTTACGAGTTTTAGGTCGTAGGTTCGAACCCAGACAGGCGCTTTACTTTGTGTAAATTATTTCATCACCATTGCTCTCAAAACGGTGAAGGAAAACATCGTGAGGAAATCGGCATGTCCTAGAACCAAAAATTCGAAGACATGTGACATCTACCAACCCACACCGGCCCCGCGTGCTGGATTACGGCCCACTCCCTCTCTCCCTCTCACAGAGGAGGCCTGTGTCCCAGCAGTGGGAACATTATAGGCTGATTATGATCTGAACGGGATCAACACAACTAAACCGCGTTCAAAAGCTGTTAGTTTCAATATTATACAAAAGAGGGGCTTGTGGCTAAGTAATAACAGCCGCACGGGTCGATCGATCAGGTTAAGCTACGCTTGCCGCGGTTGGTCCGTGTATGGGTGACCATCCTTACATACCGAGACCCCTCCGTGCCTCGGAAATCACGTTAAGCCGTTGCCGTTGGTCCTGCTGTCGTTCGTAGATCTTTGACAGTCATTACGGGTAGTCAGGAGCCCGAAAGACTGACAGCTAGTCTTATCAAGGGGTATCGTATTACCCAGTAACGGGTTGTGGAGGTCAGATAGGCAGTCGCTCCATATTAAATACTGGTATTCAGCTGCATCCGGTTAGACTGGAAGCCGACCCCAACATAGTTGGGTAAAGACTAAGCAGATGATGAATGTTGACACTGACAGCTCTCGAACGCGGTTTAGATTTGCTTTCGCCCTTAATACGAAACCGATAGACAAAACAAAACAGAACAACACATCGAGAGAAAATAAGCATTACATAAATAAAGTGCAGATCATATTTTTTTCTCCGACATTGGAAAGCCAATGTTATTTTTACGATATCAATCGATTGCCGATGAGATCGATAAGGCCACGTGCATCGGTTACTGAAACCAATCGATTTAAACATCGCAAATTCGCAATCGGATCGCGGTCCTTCACATTTTCATGGTTACGTAAACCATGAGATTTGTTAGAGGAATGCGGGTAGTTACATTTTTCCGTGACTTTATATGGTTTACAAAACTATCGGTAGGTGATTTGATTTGTTACGGCAAAATGATTCAGGTTTTGTGATTGCTGATGTAGTTTTGATTTTTAGCCGACTTCAATAGAGTGGAAGGTTTTACTTCGATCAAGTTTTCCAAAAAGGTAGCTGGGACATACTGAATGCGGAAGGCGGAGGACAGGGTGCTGTGGCGCACCCTGGGAGAGGCTTATGTCCAGCAGTGGACTGCGATAGACCGAGTTGATTGATTGATTAATGTTTCCTACAAACAACCTAATGTTTTCATCAATTTTTTTACGTGTTTGTGGCTTAGGTATCCCAATTTTCCAGCCAATGGTGAGACATGTTTTTTGTTAAAGAGTAAATCGTAACAACCGAAATACTTAAAATTTATCTAAATACGAGTAATGGTATAGGTTGCACAGATTCCAAAATCGGTGCCTTTTAACAGTTGGAATGAAATTCCGAACCGTTTCTGGTACTCCTTTATTTATTATCACCTGCATGAGTCTCGATCCCGTGGGGATATCGGGATATAAAAAAAAGTAGCCTATATGTTCATCCTGGTTATAAACCATCTGTGTGCCAAATTTCATCCAGATCCGTTCAGTAGTTTTGCCGTGAAAGAGTAACAAACATCCATCGCTCCATCCATACAAACTTTCGCGCTTATAATATTATTAGGATTAAGATATGAACACATTATCATTAGGACATCGCGCACCCAACAGAAGTCAGCGTGACCGATAAAAAGTAGCGTTGCAGTGCACAGTGTATCGAATCTAATCGCAAAAATTCATGCAACGCAATGCTTCACAGTTTGTTCAGACATTTTATTTGTCTCACTGTGCCAATAGTGTGTAGCAACCTTTCGTTCTGAAGATGATCCTTTATTGACCAGAAAGATGTTATTACAAAGTTAGGCGTGTGAAAATATGGTAACCAATATTTTATCTGCTGTAAAGATGATTGCCTAGTGGTGGTGATGATTCAGCAGTGGTGACCTGGTGGCCCCGACTCACGAGTTGTGGGTCGTGAGTTCGAACACTGCTCTCAAAACGGTGAAGGAAAACGTCGCGAGGAAACCGGCATATCGTGGGAACAGTATAGGCTGATTATGCTAAACTGATGATTCAGTCAGCGATGTTACACTCTTAATTGCTTAGCTGTGACTTCAGTTAAGTTAGCTTGACTTTGCATAGTTAATGCAGATTGTTTGGAATGTAAAGAAAAACGTCCAATGTCATCGCAGAAACCCCAGGCGTAGATGGCGGGACGAACTTGACGCTTATAGGAGGGATTGGTCCATATTGGCTAAGGATCGAGCTGATTGGACAAGGAAAGGAAAGTTTTTGCAGTGGAACAATACTGGCTGATTATTTTCATGTACTGGCGATCGTATTAATTATATTGTTGTCAGTAGTTTTGCGGAAAGTACTACTTTTCATCTTGATATTATATTATGTTCGCGACGATGCTTCACCAAAATAAATAATTTAAACTGTTTTGGTTACGCATCCTCGCGAACATTATAATTCCTTCTCATATGTACAGTTTCTTACATCATTCACACGAATTATTTATTTAAAAAATTTCGTCTATCTGTGATAAATCTGTGATAATATCTCTCTTATTTAAAGACGATCAATCATCATGCCGTTAACTATTGTTTTAACAGGTGACGCAACTGAGTGTGTATTGCGTAATATAACATTATAACAATCATACAATACGTGTAAATATTTATTTGCATAGATTATAGACATAGTATGCTACGATAATTGTTTTAGAATTAGAAAGTGAGACTTTAGAATGTTTTTACTGAGGTAACTTGGTAGAGGCCTATTTCAGCAATCGTCTGTGTTATGTGCGATTGTTGATGCTGTAAAATAGATTAAAAGTTATGATTAACTTAATAATTATTTCAAAACGCTTGAAAGTTATTACGGTAAACTTAAAATTATTTCAAAAAGCTTGATAGGTATGATAAACTTGCTTAATTATTTCAAAAACCTTACAAGAAACCATCGAGTGTATCGCGTCGATCATCGCAAGTTAATTTGTGGCCACGTTAATAGCGGCATCAGTGAAAATCCATATCCGAGTTGCAGGTGAACGGGACTTAGGACACTCCATAATCATAATTATAATAATCATTTTTTATTAGTGTCTATGAAGTTGGACATGCTAACACTGGGTGTTGGATAGGTCAGTAATCCCCCACTTCGACAAATTGTCTGATAGAAAGTCCACAAATTGCGATGTTAAAAATAACTGCTGATCGGTGCTATAAGTGTAACCAATACATAAGATATATTAGCAGTTATGCAAGCTATATGCTTAATTACTACAACTGGGCAACCTCAAATAGTTAATACATAACCGATGGGTTGTATGGTTGACTATCACACCGTTGCGTAAGAACAAGAGTAAATTCGTGAACAGCTGCCACGGCTGATTTTAACTTCTGAATTGTTTAATTTTTTTGTTTATATCTGTTATTTTACTATGGACACTTTTAACGTGCACGTTTTTCTACATCGTTCTCATATGTACCTATAATTTCAACATCAATGATGTAACCAATATTTTGTAAAAAAATTATAATTTAAAAGAGTGTCCGTGGGGTTTCTTGCCCGATTTTCTCCATAAGTAAGTACCTATGGAGAAAAACGGGCAAGAAATTCCAACTCCTGTAATAATTTTCGCCACCATGTAAATTGTTCTGTATTGTGAGCATGTAAAATGCAGTTGAAGAATCTATGTTTCCAACTTGTTGAAGACTTGGCAAAGTTTATGTACCTATTGTTTAGAAACGAAGATAACTTATTATCTACAATAGTATCTTTACAGACGCTCAAGGACGTCAAGATTTAACTGGAAATATCTAGTTTTAAAGTGTTTGTTTTATCAGTTGTTAATCTTTAATCCCAAACTTGTTTCGAAAAAATAAACGTGACCCGTTTTTGTTTATATTTTACTAGTAACCTTTTACCGCCACAGATGTGATAAATAGTATGACGCAAAATTATGAATGGTTTTTATAATAATAATTAAATGACTGCATCACAGCTCATCATCAAGATCATATCTAACCAATTGTACAAAAACAGTCGAGAGGTATCGTGGGACACCAGCCGGTCTTTTCTGTAAAAATCTCACCGTGAAAACTTTGGTGAAGTAAGCTCAAAGTGAACTGTCAATAGTATCATTCCCTAGCATCAGCTGGAATGACAGCTCACTTCATCCAAGTTTTCACGGTGAGATTTTTACAGAATACCACTGCTGGTCGAAACGAAGTTCCTTTCGCTTTTGCACACTTGACGAATGAGAGCTAAACCGAAAAAAATGTTATATTTTGTTACGTATCGGTGTGACAGGTTGCCGGCACCGGTACAAGTTTACCGTGAGTGATTATCGAGCAACCTTACACATTGTGCAAGGACGGTGTTACGTTACCAATCCGCTGAGACAGGTGACGACGTTTTACTGGAGTCGAGTTGAGTCATCATACCTGGTAAGAGTACTGACCCTTTGGTGGTCTACATACAGGGTTAATTTTCAAAGACTAGCCAAATTTAAGGGTGTGGTATAGACCATCAGACTGAACAATTTTCTCCATGGGACCAACATCGTAATCGCGAATAAAAATTCAGCCGTCCCATATGTTTAGGTCGAGTAGGTATCGAAGGTTTCTATGGGGCAGTTGATAAATTTTTCGCGATTACGATATTGGTCCCATAGAGAAAGTTGTTCAGTTGGATGGTCTGTACCACACCCTTAAATTTGGCTGGTCTTTGAAAATTAACCCTGTATCACAGCCTGTATATTGAAGAAAAAAGAAATCTTTATTCAGTTCAGAAAAAAACACGGTACCATATAAAACACAAAAACTGGAAGCAGATTGCAAGGAGCCTTAGGTGCTAGGTTTTTACAAATGCCCTGAACCTCACACTAGGATTCCCTGTGTCGTAGGTCCAGTCTCTTCCCAAGTAAGACAAACATTTTCATTTATGTAAGTGAAGTAAATAGTATAGTAGTATTTATAGCACGTTTTAGGTATACGAACCGGGCATAAATCTAGAACCCGGGCAGCTTTGCCCGACCCGGGAGTCGAAACATAACTGGCGAAATGTGGGTGTGCTATAGCTGCACCTCTGCATAACCCTTCGGGGAGCGGCGTGATGTTATGTTATTGAGTAAAGCTATACCGATTCATGAGTTACAATAATTAGTAGATCCATCGGGGGAGATCGTAATTCTTAATTTCTAAGTTTTTTACAAATTGCGGTGATGTTTAGCATCATGTGTTAATAATTATTCAATTTGAGGCAATTATCATAAAATATTGATTAAATTATAATTATTTTTAACATTAATATAATAATTATGACGATTTTCAATCATTATTATTTCGAGACCTATACTGATGATTTAAATTATTATGATTTAATCTTTTTTTTAACGTAATTGCTTGCGTTATTTTGTTATGAAAAGCAATTATCAAAACGAAACTACAAAGGCCACTGTTCATTAGGCCGGTCTTAGAAACAGTGAAATTCAGCCTGCCAACTAATCTCTTCCACATCCTTGGTTGACTGGTAGAGATCCTTCTAGTCTTAAGTCCGTCTTTGTACATTTTTGTGCGAAAAGTTTAAATAAATAAATTCTCTACATGAAAATATTAATTACATCTAAAATAGTAGACTGCCTCATTGCTCGTTGGTCTAGTGGTCCCAAGTTCTACCTGCTGAGCATGAGATCCTGGGTTCGATTCCCAGGTCGGGCATAGTGTAATTGGGTTTTTTCATCAGGAATTCTGTCATTAGTGAAATGTAAGTGTACCTACTAAAGGTACACGTACACCTCTGCCGAACCCTTCGGGGTTTACAAGCGTGATGTTATGTTATATTCCAAAATAGTCGGTCCAATATCATTCTCATTCTCTTGCCCTTATGGCAATTTATTTGGGGTCGGCGCAACATGTCTTCTCCGTCATACTCGGTGCAATATCCAAAATGAAATATAGCCTAAACAACAAATTGATTGATATATTATCCTAACAGCAACCTACAACAATAAAATACAATTACCACACTAATATTTATAGCTCAATATCGTGCTAGATAACGTTGGATGGCTTCAAGAAGCTATATTTGTAATATAGGCAGTACTGCTTGGTATATAGAGGTTAATTTACATCGTTACAACCTAGTTGCGAACTTCTTTGATGTTTAAAATAACTGTTGATTGTTGTTAACGTTTGGGCCTCGAAGTTGGTGATTGTTCCATAAGCGGTAAAGAGCAGAATTAGAAAAGTGTAGATAGTATACTTAGGTATTCTACAACCTTTAACGTCCATCTACACATCTTCTTTGAATCACTTTCGTATAAGTCTATGGCAGGCGCTTTACTTTGTGTAAATCATTATTTATTGTGCCAATAACTTACTGTGCCGATTAATAAAGGTGATTCGAGGAGAGGAGACGATTCTTATAAAACGATCAATTCAGAAAATTACTGCTAAGTATTTGTCCTCGTTGATTTAGTTTGTTATTGCATTATTTGGATTACGAGTATCCACAATGAAACATGACAGATTTTATTTCGTATAATATCGCAGTTTTCTGGTTTTCGACTTTTGGTTGGTAAACATATTGATCCTTGTCGTTCCCGCTAGTTTCGTAGCCCCAAAGTTGTGCATAATTTTTCAATTTTGACACATTAACCAATATGTTAGTATGTGTTATACGTGGAACGAAACGTTAATTGCTGTTGTGCGGTACACTTATTGATGATGTTCACTCATTTCATTTGCATTTAGTACGAAGAGAGTGAAATAAGTAGGTCTATAGGTACGTTTGCATAGAAACTAAGAAATAAGAAAAAATGGTAATAAAAAAACGACTGGATTTCTTTTAATAAGAAGTTCCCACGATAACCTTGTTATTAACTTTACACGTTTTAGATTGATCTCGATAATAATTAACTAGTGAAGAATCTCATTCTCTCCTGACCAACAATTGTTCAATAATTTTATAGATTCTGCGCATGTATCCGGGAGGAAATCTTGTTTATAGGCAATTCCATAAAATATCTGAGTAAAGTATCTAAACTTGGAAATGAAATTCGAGATCAAAAATGTATACAAAAAAATGTCACTGTCAAAGTGACGTTTCAGGGGCAGTCAACATTTCCCTAGTCAGTATAATTATTTGATTTTTATTAAATTTCGTGCTTTTGGAAACACGCTGAAGCGGCGTGTCAAAATGAAAAAATACATTCGTATTAAGAACCTCCTCCTTTTTTAAGTCGGTTAAAAAGAAAGCACTGAAGCAGTCAAGGGGTAGTTAGTGACAGCAAACAGGTTTTTTTTTAAGGTTTCACAAATAATATTCCTTATAACCAACAAAAAAAAAAACAATGCTACTAAACTATGATAGAAGTGTACTAAGAAATGAGTAGAAGAAAAATATTCAAGTTAATGCTATAAATATTCGTATGGGACATAACAGCTGAATTACGACTCAAGTACAGACATTATATACAAGTGACTACTTTAAACTAAGATTAAAGAAGATTAACTAAGATTAACCCGTCATTTTGCGACCTCTACAAGATTACTGTTATTGGAACTCGTTACGTCTGTAATGACAGCTGTAAACTTGTAAACAAGTATTATTACATACTTGCAGCTTCAATTGTTGGCAGGAGCAGCAATTTAACTTTAACATGTAATGTCGTATATTCAAACGTGTTTTAAACCTAGGTATTTCATAAACATAGTCTGCATGTTGCTTATCAAAAGAGGCACTTAGTTTATAAGGTAGAATGTGCCTATGGCGTCGAACAATGTAGATATTGTTTGACGCCAACGACGCCATTGGGTGTATTTTTGATCGAATATTATAATGTATATTTGATACATTATATTTTATACCTATTTGATTTAACAACTGTAATCATTAAATGATTTGCTGTCACAGACAGTCAAAACTAAAGGATCGAAAGTGTAAGTGCAGAAATGAGCAATTGGATTCTGGCAGGCATTCTACCCTTCTCGACATTTACGATGAAACAGCCCATGGGCAATTTATCTTACAGTAAATAACGTTTTAAAATTGTGTAAAAAGTCTACTTCTATAACTTGGTAATAAACATGAAATGTTTTAGGCAATAACTTAGATTTCTTACGATCATTAACTACGCTTGTGCAACCTGAATCGTTCTGTAACTAATTAAAACAAATAATTTCGTTATATGATTTTAGATTAGTGAAAAAATTATAGAATGGAAGACAGATAGACGGAAGATAAATGGGAGTTGGTCTAGAAGAGTCTACTGCAAACGCCAATGTTACTATTTTTAAATATTATTCTTGACGATTTGCAATATTAGTGACCTTTTATATAGTAATCTTTAGCGCCCGATGGGATCTCCCATCGTGAAAAATGACGAATTTCCACAAAAACTCTCAAAACATGTCAATTTTGTGAGAGTTATTTATTTAGGGTAGGATTTTTTAAAATCCTTCCTTACTGCTCACTTACGTTATAAAAGGAACTCTTGTACAAAACATGATTCTAGGTGGGGTTTAGATTTTAGTGGCTAGTTTTCATTCTTAAAATTTTCATTCTTTTCATTCTTTCAATCATCACATACTCGTAATTTCAATGTGTTGATAAAAAAGAGAGTTGTTGTTGTTAGAGAGTTTTTAAAAAAAATTAAGTATTACTAACCCTATGAACTCTTGTCTTAAATAAAAGTTTACTATTCTATAGCAATCTGTATTCTAGCGTCTGTCTATAGCTAAGTCACAAACTGAACTGGAAGATGGACGACACAAAATCTCCCACATTTAGACATTGTGCTCAGATTCCCATTATTACGATAATGATGTCTTTTGTGAAAGTAGGTAATAGTTAATTGCTTCTATTAATCTCTTAGCAACATGATCCGCAGGCTAGAAATCTTTGTGTAAGAGTATGAGTAGTATTTTTTGTGCAGTCTCGTGATTTCTCAGGGTAATGAATGCTAAAGGTGTTTTAATAGGTGTGAATGAGTTTTTAGATGTTTGCATGCATGGTGATACTTCCTTGGTTTAAATGAAAGTGTTACTTAGTAAATACATTTTTCATTTATTTATCTCAACATCATATTACAGGCACTGTCTGAGATAGGCCCCCCTATCTGAGTTACAGATCACCCGGCTCTTTTAGATAGAATTGTTAATTTACAAAACGGTTAGTCAAGATATTATGTAATAAAAGTTTAAAATTGCATTTAATTATAAGAAGAACCTACCAAATTAAGAGAAAAATTGAAGAAAATGCAAATTGCTTTTGATACTGATACAACTTTGCAATTATATTTTTATTGATAACTAATATCGATGCTCATCACGTCTGAGTAGTTTTGCTAATTTAATTTGATCCTGTATATGCACACAAAGCTTTTTACTCATGCACCCAAGATCAATGAAATAGAGGAGAAACCTACGCATACACAGCCTGGCAACAATAAGTGCACAGACCGGCCATTTTTTTTTGTTTTCATTTCGCGGTCCCACGGTCGGCTGGACGCAATAAAAAGCCTGAATATTAAACCATGGCCTAGCCTGGTGTCGGAATTGTACCCCGTTTTATGGCCGATTGGGTACACTGGAGAGCAAGAAAATAGTGCAGTTTGTAGGGTAGTACTTATGTGTAGGAATAGCGCGGCTCAATATTTTAATCAGGACTAATTATTGTGCGCCTCGAGGATATTCTTTGCTCGAGGTGTAATTGATGTTGCCGGACTTGATTTTTACAAAGTAAGCATTACACTTGGGGACAGAAAAAGAGTTGAGCAGTATTCACAACTTTTAAGCTACATTGGTTAGCATAATCAGTCACATGTCTTCGAATTTTTGGTTCTAGGACACGCAGGTTTCCTCACGATGTTTTCTTTTACCGTTTTTGAGAGCAGTGGTGATGAAATCATTTACACAAATCGCCTGGGATCGAACCCACCACGTACAATTCGTAAGTCGGGGCCGTTACCACTGCGCCTGGTCTTATTGGTTAATCATCAAAACTAACTTTCTCCTAGTTAACTTGGTACAAGCACTTTTATTAAATAACTAGCAGCGCCCCGTGGTTTCACCCGCATAAGTTAGAATCCCGTGGGGATATCGGGATAAAAAGTATCCTATGTGTTAATCCTGGTTATAAACCACCTGTGTACCAAATTTTATCCAAATCCCTTCAGCAGTTTTTGCATGAAAGAGTAACAAACATACATCCATCCATCCATCCAAACATACTTTGACGTTTATAATATTAGTAGGATTTCACAAGTCTGATAGCAATTTTGATCTTTCTAAAGACATTCCAAGTAGGTGTCCATTATAACGTACCTTTTACAGAACACTGGGTTTCACTTTAAGTAGTGATAATGTAGTGCTTATGAAAGTTAGGGAGGACAATATTTATGTAAGTACCACACTGAGTACAATCGGTAATTAACAGCAAACATCAAACGAAAGCGGGCTGTATGCTCTTTGGAGAAATTTTATGTGAGACCTTTGACGCACTATACGTAGGCTTTTGGGCAACCTTCAGCCTTAGGCATTATCTCTTTTTAGGGATAGAAGAACTTATCACTTTTATCATGAGAGCAAGACAAGTCAACTTTGACAATGCGTCAGGGAAAGCCTTTGCATACGAGTATAAAGAAAGTTTATTCAATAAACAACTTCTCACCAGATGCATCAGATCATAGTACCACTAATAATTACTATTTTATTTTTTTTAGTTTTTTCTAAATTTTATTTATTTGTTTTTTAATTCCCTAGTGGGATTTATAGATATCCGTAGGTGTGCCCGCGGCATCACAAGGGATATCAGAATATCCGCGCTGCGGTATTTATTTTTGAGATATCGCAGCATTATGCTGACCAAATTTTTGACGTACATTGACGAATTTTTGGCCTCCCACGGGTCTTTTTTTATTTCTAGTTTTATTTTTTTGTTTGGTTTTAATGTTATTTTGTTAGTTTTAAATGCTCCTTTTTTACCTGTGCGTGTGCAAAATATTTTTTTGTGATGATTGATTTATTGCCGCATTTGATTTCGAAAAATATGTACCTACTTAATTAACTCTAATAGCCAAACTCGCATTTACATAACAGTTTAATCAGAATATTACATACCACATTAGCATTACGCAACCAAAACACCACCGTAACAAAACCTACTAGGCGAAATACGCACTAAAAACCTAGTACTACGAGTATTCACCAATTTTTTCCACACTGTGCAATTTTTCTCGGCCTGACGTGCATCTGTAGTGCCATTAAAGATTTTATTGGTAGATGTAATGATGAGTACTTCGATAGCCACAGCATTATTCAATAGTCGATCGCTGCTCGCCATTATACCGTCAAAATATATGTATATGTGCTACATTGCTCTTTTATGGCGTTACGGCGGTAAAACTGCGTAACAAAAAACGAAATGGATAGTGAAATATGGTAAAGGTTGCTAAGATGTGCTCAGGGGACGCGGTTGAGATGCTGTTTGAAATTGTTTTAGTGTCGATCACGTAGGTATTAATAAAATATTGGACGCCTGAAATGGTGTGCGTATTGTGTAACTTTGGTATTTTGAATTGCCATATCGGTAGGCACCCGAAAGGCAAGTACCGCATCGGAATTGGCACAAAGTTTAAAATAACAATTGATTTTCGGTTATTATGAGCAAAATGAATAGAAAACGAAGATATTAGCTTGTTAGCGACTGCAGCCTACAAGATTTAGCCTTAAATACAATATAGCACGACAATTACTGCCGAAAACGAAGGTGGTCTTCCAATATTAGATACTAGCTTCTTCCTGACTTCAGCCACCGGACATTTCTTGAACCCCTGACCCACCCCGTCGCGTTGCATTGCATCGCTGGCCCGCGCTGTTACTTCGTTTTCGCTTAGCGTTCTTTCTGATTTTTTTGCTCGGCTTCTAAGGGTCCTAGCGTGATGTTAGGTTTATAGCCTTTCTCAAGAATTCGGCTATCAAATGCAAAAAGAATTTTACTTCTTTTTCTGCGTTTTGTTCTAACTTTGTTCTTATGATCGACTTCTAAAGGTCATAGCGTGATGTAAAATAGCCTATAGCCTTCCTCAAGAACTGGGCTATCAAATGCAAAAAGAATTTATCAAATCCGGCAGGTAGGTACTTCAAGAGATTAGCGCGTTCAAACAAACTCTTTGTATAGGTATAGATATAGTCTTCACAAATGAATGTTTCAAATTGATGTTATTTCAAGTTAAACAAATATCAACTTTATTTTAATTTAATTTCAGTGACAGCACTATTGAAAAAGTTATGAAAATGTTTGAAGTTGTAGCGTAAACTGAATTTATTGTGTAACCATTAAAGTTATTTTTCTATAAACTCATATTTGTTTACGTTTGTGGTAAATAAATCGCGAATGCAGATTAGATAGATAAGTAAACTTTATCACCGCACTTCGTCTTTCTCTCTCACGTAATAGAGAGCATTTGAAACCTTTATGTTCTTAGCAGAAATAAAATAATGCTAAAGTACTCTTACTTTCATGAATAAATACATACTAGGCTAAGCAATAAGTAATAAAATGTAGAAAATAAAACAATGCGCAGGCGCAGGTATGCATCAGATACTGGGCCCCTGACCTCTGCCCCGCGCTGTCTATGCGTAGACTTTCTCATTTTATTCTAAAACGACATAAAAGGGATAGTGGATATTATATAAGATGTTTTTAGTATAAAAGCTTTGCAGATATTCTGCAAGTTTTAGGGCTGAGTTTTTCAAACATCTGATAACTTTATCTGAGGAATAGTTTTGAATTTTTGACAGTACTTCCATGCAACATCTGTCCGACAACCATTTTATTCCACGAATAAAAATTATCTGTCAATTGAAAACTCAGCTCAAAGGTGAATAATAAAGTTAATAATATATTAAACGTATTCGAAGGCACTATTTAGGCTGTTACCTATAGAAATCAAATCACTTAGCTAACAGCAGGCCTATTCTGTAAAAATCTCATCGAAAAAACGAAAGGGAAGTAAACTGTCATTTCACTTGGGGCTAGGGATTAACACTATTGACAGCTTACTTCACCTACGTTTTCACAATGAGATTTTTACAGAATGTAGATCAGCAGCCGATCTACTCTAGTTTCAAATGGATAAAGTTGGCTATCTGGTGAAGTTTGCGGGGTACCTATTGCAGCTCTGCGGAATTCAAAGCTGCTCAAAAAACCTACTATCCTACTAATATTATAAATGCGAAAGTTTGTGAGGAAGGATGTTTGTTACTCTTTTACGCAAAACCTACTGAACGGACTTGAACGAAATGTGGCACACAGATAGTCCAGGATCAACTCCAAAAATACTTTTTTTAATTTTTAATTCCCACGGGATCGAAACATATGCGGGTAAAATCGCGGGGCGCTGCTAGTTTGGAAATAAGTTGAAAACTTTATACTGGATAAGCCTATTTCAACTGTAGACAGAGGGCAGATTGAGATATTATGATGAAGATTGCAAATCCTCACAGAGAGTAATCCAACATCTATTTACAACATGAATAGAACGGAGTACTTGAGTCTGAGTTTAAAAAAAATCTGTGAGCGAATTTTAATGACAAAGTAAATATTTTGTTATTTATCTACCAGTAAGTGTAATAATTATGTGTCATTACGTTCCAATATGGAAGTTAAATGAACTTTGTGCCATATATTATAACTTTTTGTACAATACAAATTATTACTGATTTGTTTCACGTGGGTTACAATGACGTCTTTGAATAATTAGACCCATCGCTATTATACCTACTTTTATGGTTATTTTATGACTTGCCAAATGTGTGGGAAAACTGTGTACAGGAATATTATTATCGCCAAGTAGGTAAGTACCTACAAGTTGTACTTGCGCAAACTTGCTAATTAACTTACTTATGTTCCGCTCCCTGAGTTTGTTTCGCCATTTCTTCTCACGTGTAGTCATATAGGAAATGTCGACTCCATTTAGCTTTTAATTTTATTTTTAATACGACGTGTTAAAGTAATCCTGATATCCTATTTCCATAATCATCATCTATTCTATATTTAGATTTATTTTTCTGTTCTGTTTTTTTCTGTCTGTTGTTTCCTGCCTATTTATATACGTGTGTACATAAATGGTTATAAAAAAAAAACTATTTCTTTTCATTCCGTGCGGGTATCGATAAAAATACTAAGTTTGTCGCAGAGTTTTCACTGTTTCGGTTTGTAATATAATAAATTCCCGAAAAACCCAACCAAGCCTTTCAGGGAAAAGAGGCGTGATGATATGTTATGTTAATCTACTCCTACAACATAAAAATATAATAACAATTATTTAAGAAACTACACACAAGTAATTTCACGCTCATGCCTGACAGCTAAGGATACAGTTTAAAAGATAAGTGAAAAAATAATGGCTCATACTCGTAAGAACTACGATTAGTAGAATTACGTATGATTACAGCTTAATAGTAATTATTGTATACTTGGCCCAATTATACACATCGCGTGCATAATTGTCGGCCTACATACTGGTTTCACTAGTTATGGGCATGCGAACTCAGGCGCCAGATGCCAGTGAACTCTTAATTCATATTCAATCATGAAAATACAAGCGGCCCGCCTGATGGCATTTCCGATCGGCAAAAATGACGAACTGCCATACCTTATTTTATCCCTAGGTAGGTGGTGATTTTTTTCAAAAATACTTCCATAGTTCTCACTTTCGCTATATAAAGAACTCTTGTGTAAAATTTCAAGTGCTTCACTGACAGACAGCGCACAACACAAGCGCACAAGACGCGCTGTCTGTTAGTGAATATAAGATCATGTAGATATGTGTTATTTTGTGCGTGTTATAATTTTAAAGGTTGCAATGGACCTCGTCAGTTAAGCTTAGTAATAATTATGCGTATGCATATGTCATGTGGAACGGACGATGTATGTACTCAAGAGCTTTTGGTGATCGCTGTAGATGGGGCTGACAAAGTTCAGAAAATCGCAAAAGTAACTGACTCAACATAGCATAATAAGCATAATCAGCCTAGAATGTTCCCACTACTGGGACACAGGCCTCCTCTCTGTGATGTCTCAGTCTTCGATTTTTTTTTGGTTCAACATAGCCCAGAAAATGACTGGTTGGTTTTCCAACAATAAAGAGGTTTTATTTTGTTCAGAGAACCTTTTTGTAAAGAGAAGCTGATTGTCTAGTATATGATACAGGCCGCTAGGATAAAGGTTTTCTGCTGTGGAAATGTTTCTTCTTTTGGATCTTGGGAAATAAGTTGATTGGAATTACGTAGCGAATCGAAGACGTCCGAATATTTAAATGAACCCCATGACCTCATCCAAATCTCGTCGTTTTTTCCGTATTATTTTCGGTTTATATTTCAATAATACCAAACTAAGTATTCAAATTACTATAATGAAGTCTTTGTTTTACAATGCCATTGTTCATCTATTACGGGTAGAGCATTGTCTCATTTTCAATTTAAAGATAATAGGAAAATTTAAACGCTCGTCTTTAGTTTTTGTTGGACGAAAATTAAATAATACTTATGGAAATAGTCAGCTGGTGAGTCATGTTTTAGACATACATATATATGATTCTAGTCTCAGCTTTTTTAACCCCCGACGCAAAAACGTGTTATAAGTTTGACGTGTCTCTCTCTCTGTGTGTGGTATGTCTGTCTGTGGCATCGTAGCTCCCGAACGGATGAACCGATTTTAATTTTGTTTTTTTTTTAAGAATATTTTTCGTAACGTGTATTTTTGGGTTTTGTAATTTATTGATACCCAAACCAAGTCGAGTATCTGAACCGACAAAAAAACAATTAGCCTTTTGATGATGTGTTGATTCCATAGATCGATATTTTGAAGGAGTCTTGCGCGTTATTATTTTAGAAATTAGCTCATGAGGTGTTTATTTTAATCTTGCAAATAATTGTATACATAGCAGCTTCACTTATGTAAAAGCTTTTAAAGGATTTCGCTGGGTAAATATTGAAATACCTATTCGAAAAAAAAACGATGTTTTTCTCAATACATGATTACATACTCTCTAGAAACATTGCTAATACTTCTAAAACTAGACAAATATTAGATAACAATTGTTTGACCACTCTTGTACGTTTTTACAAATGATTGGCATTCACAACTTCGTCTGCCTTTTCCAACTCGTATTTTGAATGTCCAAAATCCGGCTTAGCTACCTATCAATGTTATATCAGGACCTACAGTCTAATTGGCATGTGTATAGTTATTACAGGGCCGGTTGTTTACTGATGAGCAATTATTGGTAATTCTCTTTTATTTTCCTCCTATAAAAGTAATTACCCGTACCGAGAAAGTAAACTAATGTAAATTAAAAGGACCACGTTCATATAATTACTAAGAAAAATAGTTATAGCCACAGGACGTGAGTTGCAATTCTATCGCAGAGTTTAGCGTCATTGTCATACAAAGTGTCCCTTGATCTTCATTTGTGAGCATACATATGCAGGTTATGGCGTCTTTTGGTTATAATTAGCGTGTGCGATGCCGTGGGCATACTCATTACGAATGAAGCGTGTCGGATGCGTTCGGGTGAAGTCGGGCGGTGCCGTCACGTTGAACGCCAACGCGGTCAGTGCTGACCGACAGTGAACTTTCCCTTTAGGCCAAGCAAAAATCACAGTTCTATCCAAAATTAGAGCAAATGTTTTTTTAATTAGATACTTATGTCTAATGTCCAAATGTATGTTTTTATTATACAGACGGCACGGTTGGCGCAGTGGTTAAGCGATTGACTGCTGCGCTGCGTGTCGCGGGTTCGATTCCCGCACGGAACAAATATTTGTATGACCTACATGTATTTGTTCCGAGTCTGGGTGTTTTTCTATCTATAATATGTATGTATTTACAAAAAAAAAAAAATTGTATATAAGTAGTTTATCAGCCATCTTGTTACCATAACACAAGCATTAGGTTGCTTAGCTTGGGACAAATGGTGCTGTGTGAAATGTCCAGGGATTTATTATTATTATTATTATTAACAAAAGTCAACTTGAGATATTATTTATGGAGATATTAAACGTCGGGCAGCACTGACCGACGCGGCTCCTAGAAACGAAAAATCGACTTTCCGTTAAAGGGGGCCGCGCGGGTCGCGGTGTCAGGTCTCCTCCCGCGGCTCCCGAGTTTGTAATCTCACCCGCACTTACGCAGTTGACGCCCATAATATATCTTGATTTGAGATGCCTTTACATTGAACAACTTATATTTACTCCAATAAACTTTTTGCTATAAAATGAGAGTTTTTTTTGTTTAATGGGTAGTTTTCGCTAAATATTTTACAAACACATTCACGCACACACATACTCACCCCTACACACGCACACGCAAACACACAAAACTTGTGGATTTATAATATTAGTATTAGCACTCGTCGATAACGTAGCTTTCCATTACTGAAATAATTTTTGAAATCCGATGAGTAGTTTTAGATATTAGGTACTTTCTACATCCAAACTCACAATCCTACAAAATTTACATCTATAACATCATCATAAGCCCCGAGAAATCCACTGTGACAAAGGCCTTTCCAACTTCGCGCCACACAAATTTTCACTCTTTGGTAATTGTTGTTTTTTTTCTAAGTCCTTTACGTTTTTCAAAAACCATCTTATTTGGAGTAACTAGAGGGCCACGTGGGTCAATGAATATAGGATTTAGTTTGATAACACTGTCCTACGGCCTGAATGAATGAATCGAAAACACTTGTAAAACGCGGTCAGCACTGACCGACGCGGCCCGAACGGAAAGTCTAGTTGTCGACCATCACTGACCGACGCGGCCTGAACGGGCAGATGCATTTTTTTCCTTGGCGTTCAACGTGCTAGGGTAGGTGTTGCCAGGTTTTAAACTGGGTGGAGAATTGGAAATTCGATGGAATGAAAAACTAGCCATGGAGGTCTAAATTTCGTATGCGCGGGCGTATTTAATCAATGGTCGAATCATGAGATTCGACCATTGATCTCATGGCTGCGGTTATTTTGGTCGACCGTAATAATTTTCATGAAAGACTTTATCCAAAAGGCTTTAAAACAGTGGATGCTAGTGCATGGAAGGTAGCATCACTGGCATCACATCATTGGTGGTATATATTCTATTCAATTCTTACACACAAAGTCATGCTTGTAAAGTTACTTTCAGATACTGTCGGGTATCGATCGCAATGGATTATTAAGAAGAAGATTCCGTACGGATTTTATTATAATTCCTATACAAAATCTGACAACACAGAACGCGCAGTCGCATGGAAAGACATGAATTAATTATACTAAGTTATTGCACCGGCTACATTATAATTAACATCAGTTCACTGTGGGTCACACGCGGAAGAAATATGGAAATAATGCACGTATTTTTCTTTGAAAAAGTAACCGAGTTATATCCAGTTTTTCATTGATAGAAGTGTATCAACTAGTCAAAATTCTTGAAGCTTAGTATATAAGGTGCAATTAAATCAGTCGAGTTTCTTAGAGAATTGCTTAGCTTACCTTCGTACGGAGGAACTTATTTTGGATAAAGATTGATAAATTAATGAATGCGTGATTACGAGTATAGTAGGTTGCCAGTGGCCCTAACATTGAAAGGGAATCGTTTGTCTCGGTATGGGCATATGACGAGGAAGGTTTAAACGCATGTGACTAAAAGAGTGACGGATATTTAATGTGGATGCATGGAGAGGGAGAGGAAAGCCAAAGAAAGGATGGGTGAATTGTGTAAGGAATAATAAGAAAGAAAAAAACAGTGAATGATAACGTGACGTTTGACAAGGGAGAGTGGAAGAAGAAAACGTGTTGCGGCAGCCCCAAGCAACAAGGGACAAGGACAGGAAGATTATCATCACCAGCCTACAGCAGTCCACTGCTGGACATAGGCCTCTCTTGTTTCACGCCATTAAACTCAAATTTTGGCAACTTTCATTCAGCTGCTACCAGTGATCCTGCGAAGATCATCGCTCAACCTAGTCTGAGGGAGTCCTACCTCACATTTACCGATTCGCAGTCTATACTCAAGAGCACGTCTACCCCGACGGTCATCGGTTCTGCGGCTAATATGGCCATTGCCACTTCAGCTTGCTCATTTTGTGAGCTATGATGAACACTTTGGTTCTCGGCCGGATCAGCTCGTTACGGATTCGATCCCTCATAGAGACTCCAAGCATAGCCCGTTCCATAGCTCGCTGAGCGAACGACCTTGAATTTATGGACTAGCCATACCGTGAGTGTCATACGTTTGGTACATGATGGTGGCAGTTAAGGTAGAAGATTACTAAGTCGCACCTTCGCTAAGTCGTAAATATCTATGAATGGCACTTTTTAAAAGAGACAAACACAAAACAATACAACATTAAGGTACATTTGTCTTGTCTCTTTGGCAAACAATAACCACATAAATAACGAGTTTTTGTCATACATTTATTACTGCGTACACACAGTTTTTGTTTAGTTAGGTTCAAAGTTGAGGCAGTAAAAACGTTGACCGTCAAACTGACGTCATGGCAAAACCTGAAGCGACGTATTATGTGTTAGATGTTCTTCGAAACTAAGAAGAAAATACAGGACGGTTGGCAAAAACAATTTCTTAGCAATACCGGCTAATCTTGTGGGTTTTTGGGAAAATAACTATTATTTTTGGAATCTATTTGGGTATCTTTAAAAATGAGAGTCCACAGTCTCAGTGTCTCTTCAAAGTGTTAGATATTAAGGAAAATGTGAGATTGAAAAAATAATATATACAAACACAAAAGTCCTATCCTGTCTTTAGCATATTCATAAAAAATGCTTCACGATCACCAGCGAAACCTTAGCTTTTCAAATCAGATATAAGAAGGTTGAGTAGCTATATTTTGATTACACAGCCAAATATTTTCCCAAAATTAGCAATTTTTGTGCTTACTCTACTAACAAATATCCTTCTTGTGATTGCAAAGGTGAACGACTTGCTCAAAAAAAGTGTTTTACCCATTCGTCGAACAGAAATCAAATATCCAAAATTATTATTCAATTTATTTAAAGACATTTGCTATAATTTGACCTATGATTGGTTACCAATTAAACCAATTTCATAATTTACTGACTTATTTTACGTTACTATTGCAAAATAATTTACTGCTCTTCTCATTTTTTGAATCGGGAAACGCGTTGATGTCTTTTTCAGGGTCAACATCCCGACATGAAAATTTTACAAATTATATTTGAATAGTACCTATTATTATATTATAAAAAGCCTGTGACGTCCCACTGCAGGGCTATGGCCTTCCTACTCTCTTTCCAGTTCTGTCTGTTTAAAGCTGTTAAGGACCAGTTCTTGTTGAAGGAGTCCAGCTCATCCCGCCATCTCCGTCTGGGCCTACCGCGATGTCGCTTGCCATTAAGAGGGACCCATAGGGTCCTTACGACCCTATGGGTTTGGCCTATTGGTCGTCTGACATGGGGCAGATGTGCCCAGCCCAATTCTATTTTAGCGTTGCAGCTTTCCAAGTGACATCAGTTATTTTTGTTATGGAACGGATGGTTGTATTCATAACCAGGTCGGTTAGTTTGGTATTCTGGGTATGGTCCATAGCCCTCTGGCAAACCTCGAGCGTGGACCTCTGCTGATTTGTCAATAGTACCTATATTTTCCATGCACATGGACATACGTAGAACATGTACCTAAAACTACATACATACATCGGTAGGTATATAAAATAGGCTCAATCAGTTATAGAGAAAAAATAGGATGCTATTTTACCTTCTTTGTAGTCTAAAAGAGCTAATTTTTAAATAGAAAGAAAATTGCTCGCAAAACTTCTATTACATATAGTCTAGGAATCTTGGTTTGAAGGCAAAGTTAAGCAGATGTTATTTAAGCGCCTACAAAATCTGAAAACGTAAAAATATAACGTAACTGAAACGTGAAAACATATTTTGCGCAGGCGTTCTCAATGTTGAGAGGTTTTTCATCAGCATTGAAGAGCAAAAATTTGAAAAATCAAAAAATCATGCTAATATTAATATAACACGTGATAGTGCAGCATGCAGGTATAATAACCTCATTTAGGGTTGATTTTTCATTCATCTGATAACTTTATTCGAGGAATCATTTTGAAATTTTGACAGTTATTTCATACAACAACTGTCAAACGTCAATTTTATTCCTCGAATAAAAGTTATCTGGCGATGGAGAAATCAGCCCTTTAACAGACTTATCTTCAGGCGTTGTTATTACAAATTGCAAAACAGAAAGAGCATGCAAGTGCAATATATAATAAAAGTGTCTACTTATTTTATATCAATCAATAAACTTGTATGTGATTTCCTATAACATAAATAAAGGCAAGTGTTGTAGTATCAAACAAATTTATGCACGAGTTTATTTACTAGTGAACCCATCAATCGTCAAACACATCACAGACCTACATGCGAAACAATCCGAAGATATTGTAGAATCCGAAGATTTTTTAATGAAAAATGTTGCTAAAGTGATGTTGCATTAAAGAAAATGTTGCAAAAGTTAGTGTCAAGTGCATGCTATACTTTATCGCTAGCTTACGTGTGAGCGCGTCTCGTAGCGCGATCGCAAGTGACGTCAGAGCGCCGCGCAGCCTCGCGTGGTATCGCTCGAACATGCGAATATCTACGCAAGTTTATAGCAACGCTAGATATGGTATGCATGCACATAAGAATCATCAGATAAAACTCGCTATAAATATTTTAATAGTAGGTACACATACATATATGGAAATGTAGCCTTATTTCAATAATTACAATTACTGAAACATGATATTTACAATGCAATTTATGGGGCCAGTGCACATCTAGGCATGCTAAAATCTATTGCTGCAATGATGAATTCTTGTTCAACACGCTAACTAATTATTTATATGCACTAAATATTGAAATCATCATATATTAAGCTATTGAAGTATTCATAATCAAACTATGCTTCAATTAAAAATAACCTATTGTAATATTCTGTGGCTCGAATAAAATGAACCTCATAACGCCATCTATCGTCAACATCGACCAACAGACAACGCCATCTATTACAAGAATTAAGAACTACTACTTACAGGCAGGATGGTCGTACAGCGGCGCGACTCTAGTGCCCTCTAGCGGACCGCCTGCTAACTTCGCGGAGATGGTCTCCAAGAATTCTCTGATCTTCTTCAGTTCCCCACGAGTCGCATCGCTGGGCCCTGGCATGTCGAAGCTGTCACATTCCTCATCTGAAAGTGGAAGGCACATGGTCAGCAATGTGAGCTTGATCGGCTTGAAGGACACTGAACGACACAAAATATAAGTTTTATTGTTAATACGTCTGGGGGCGTTTAGTGTCCCGCAAAGTTTTAATGGACGTTTGGTGTCTTCCAAAAAATATAGGTGCTCGGTATGCTAATTTACAATAAAAAGAAAAAATAAAGAAATTAATAATATAATATGAAAGTGACAAATAATATAAAAGAGAAATTAGAAAAAAAAAAACAAGAAACATAAATTATTTCGTGAAATTTATAATAAATATATGATATTAAGACCAAACCCTAATGCCTAGTAAAAGTCTAGGTTTGTCCCAAGTTTAACAGAACTACCAATATATGGTGGATATATGGGTGCAGGCTGTTGGTGACGACATGTGGCCAACGACAGGAAATAGGTACGCAATAAGTCTAAGAAAATTGTAGAAAGACAAGTTATATTTCCACATACAGCAGCTAAGCCTACCTACTCGTACGTTTAGTAAAGTTTCCTTGACTAGTAGGAACACTACAAGCGTCAGTAAAGTTAGGGAACACAGCCATATACGTGCAAGCAGGAGACTTTAAAGATCAACTTTGTGCGTCAACAAGTTTTTGCCAATTGCATAGTTGGTAATGTAGTATATTGACAGTAGTACTGACAAGTCTAGCGGTTACTATAGTATCTAAAGACTGCGCAATTCAGGTCATTATTAGGTATAGTCATCGGCGCAGGCTGATGCCTATAAAACTGTACTTAAGGACTACACTCTGCTACGCTATAAAGCAGTATCAGAAGCTCGAATCGCACGCCATTCAATGCGATCCTCGGTCACTTTTATCGAGCTAGCTGCCCATAGCATAATCCACCAAGCAGGCCCAGTGCAGGTTGGTGACTGATATATCATCTCATGTATTCGAATTTTTGGTTCTACATGCCGGTTTCCTCACCATGTTTTTCTTCACCGTTTTGAGAGCAGTGGTGATGAAATAATTTACACGTAGTAAAGTGCCTGCTTGGGTTTGAACCCATGACCGTTTTGCCTTCAGCCGCGAATTTGGCCTTTTGATTGTAAAGTCAGGATTTGTGGTTAATTTTGTAAATCAAACCATTATAAAACTTAAACAAATTCGTGACCCTGAAATGCTCCTCTTAAGTGAAGCAGTATGTCTACTGACCTATCTGCTCGAGCTTGTCGGTGGAGACGCTCCACGGCATGACGCTGATGGCTCGCTGCACCTGATGCAGGAACCACGCGCCTGTCTCGAACTTCACCGGCCTGGAATTAGCAAGAGAAAATAATTAAATCATATTATCACTCCTGTTATTCCCGAAGGGTTCGGCAGGAGTCATTAGAAACACCCACATTTCGCCAGTTATGTCCCATGTAAGTAATAGTGGCGCCATCTGCTACTAGGAAAATTCCAGATGTAAAAACTCAATAACACTGCCCGACCTAGAAATCAAACCCATGACCTCACGCTCAGCAGTCGTGCTTGCTTCCACTAGATCATAACACTAAAATAGAGTTAACTTTTAATAAAGCCGTGTGATAATATTAAATCACCATTTTATATGTTATCTATCACTGCATTATTCACAGTACGAACCATGACCCACAGACTAAAGCAGATAAAAATTAGGTATTCTGTGAAAATCTCCATCAAGGTTGTTGACTACACGTTAGATCGAACACACGCCAATAATTACTATGATAAACGATGTTAAATGATAAATGAATGCAATTTACTAACGAGTTCAATGAGCACGTATTTGAAGCGAAGATGAATCTATTGATGCGAGATAAACCGGTTTGCGATGGCTCAGATTCATGATCCTCATTCCCTTGCCAATAATCCCCTTATCGCCTTATCTATTTTTATTTCCTGTGTGTGTCCCAAATAAAATATTTTTCTTTTCACTTTTATCCCAATTTATTTAGAATCGGTGCAACGTGTCTTTTTCTTCTATATTATGAGTATTAGTCGTCATCTCGGCAGTCACCCTCTTTCTAACCATATCATTATGATGTGACTACCTCTATGGTTCACCATATCGCGATGGCTCAGATTATGCGCTTATTTATTTTTATTAAGGCATGGTATTTACCCAACACCTTGTGTGTATAACTACATACATTCTTTATTGATGAGAGAATGTAGATCCGATAGGAAAGAAAACAGTGATAGTTTTGGGACAAAAATAACAGCAGGCGCCGCTCATGCTAAGGATTTCTATCTATTAATAACAAAAAATCCGTAAATTATCGGTGTAATATTTATTCAAGAAGATAAAAATATATACACTGAATGAACTTCTCATACTAAATTAACTAACAAACTATTAATTAAAAAATGTAATATCCTAACCTAACTAAAACTATTGACAAACTAAAATATAGCGTCGAAAAATTCCTCCGCATCGCTGTGGACTGGTAATGTACCCAAGAGACTGGCGGCATTGCCACGTTGTATGGCAATGCTTAGCCTCTGGTCAAGGCAAAAGCCAGCCCTTGGGTCACGAGAAGTGTAACTTAACTAGATGTTTTTGCATTTCAGAACATTTTTTTTTTGTATATACTCGATCCAAATTGCGACTGTGGCGCTGCCAGGTACATCTTATACGATGACTTTGGTAGAGTGGTGTTTCTTTTATCCAATAGTGGACATTTAAAAAAAAAAACATTCATTATCCTACGGTAAAGTATAGCATACTCACTCTCTTGGATAACAGATGCAGGGTAGAGCCCCGCCGTGCTTGTCCCCTCCGCAGCTACGACACACGCCGTCGTCCTGAGACGATGTGATGCATCTTCTGGGCTCGTTTCTGTAAACAAGATAATGATAAGTATTACAGTATTACAAGCAAAAAATAACTAGAAATGCTACCGACTTGCCCCTGACCCGAGGAGCCGGCACCAGTGGGCGTTGCGGAAGAATCGTACGTTCCCGCCACCCGGTGTAGGTGTGACATGGAACACCGGGGTGGTTTTTAGTCAGTAAGAGTCTGACAGACCCCTCCGCGCCCTCAGGGCGTAGGACATCCATGTGGATTATCCAAACCGGAAAAAAAGAGGTAGCTGCGCGGTGCGGGAGGTGTGATAGTTGTCACAAGTTGACGAATCACTGAGCTCTCCCATCACATCACTGCTACCTCAGACGATGTCTCAGTTAAGCGGTTGGCCTATACATTATTTAACCATGAGTGCACGCGCTGCAAAGTATGCTGAAAAAGTAAAGTAGGAGCTCTATTTTAATTGCACTAAAACCTGTGCACAAAAAACATCTTTGTTTTTTTTTAATGTCATAATTAACAAATTAACTAAATGAAAATTATGCTGTGAGTGTAGCAAAGGGGATAGGGCAAAATAATTCAGTTATTACCTACTCTGTATTATATCACAAATATCGCAATCTGAATTCTCTTTCACCATATTATTTTAGACATTGTAACATTAGTTCTATTGTATGTACTTATTTCCTCAGACCTATCCAATTAGTCTTTTTGAGCACGTAGAGCGAATCAAACCCATCGGATAAGATTACTTGGCTTTATAGCTTACAGCCACAATAAAATAAGAAGTAAGGAAGGCGAGCATTACTATCGACTTTGTTGTTAAATGCCATAGAAAAACCCAGACCGTGGATATTTAGTTCGGAATTTGTAATAACTTAGTATCAACTTTTTAGAGGGGCTTGGTTAGACTGGAAGCCGACCCCAAAATAGTTGGGAAAAGGCTAGACAGATGATGATTTGTAATAACTTGGTAAATACTAAAAAGGGTCTGCGATCACAAATACGTTTTGCCAAGCATAGTGATTGTGCAAGATTGTTTGTAGATAATATTATAGTAATGATAAACTGGATCAAACCATAACAAAACGGCTGCAAAAAAAAATCGGCTTTAAAAGATTATTTCAAATTGAGTTAAGTTCATCAACAAGCAACTATTTGCACGTTGTATGGACCCATTATATACAGCGAGACATTTTCATAAGCACCATGATACATTCTAATAGCACTATATACAAGTTTACTATATAAAACATAAAAAAAGTCCACCAGACCCAATTTCGGCCATGGCGACCAATTCCAGCGGAGATCCGCCTTCGGCGCGGGAGATATTATAGTGCACAAGTGTATGCGCAGATACAGTTGCACTGTCTCTTCCCTGACTTTCATTGTCCGATGGGACGGCAATCCGACACGACCGGAGAGAGATGAGGCGCAGGAAAAACGACTTAGCGTACTTTCCAAGACACGGGGTATCACACCGCCAACTTTCAAACTCCGGGCTCTCGGCACTCATGCCGACCCGGGAATCGAACCCAGTACCCCACGCTCAGAAGTCGCGTTTGCCATCGCGAGACCAACGGGGCAACTACACTATATTGTATAGAAGTGCCTACATACAATAAACAGGTACATACTACAATTGTTACAGAACTAAACAAGGGTATTATGTGTAACTATAACTGTACATTATCTGCTGTTGCTTAAATAAAGTAATTATGTTGCTACATCCCGGCATTATGGCAGAAAGCTTATTTTTTACGTTTTATTATTCACTGGCATGAATAATGTGAAAGGATTTGCATATAACTCTATTGCGATAGTTTGAATAATATTTTTATTATTTTGCCAAATATGGAGAAATCTGAAAAGTATGTACTCGTATGTATGTCTCTTTAATCTGTTCATTCCGAATTGAGTATGAGTGGATCAACTTCTATAATTTCAACTACATAAGTACCTATATGTAAAGATGTCGGAAAAATGAAGCTAGAATCCCATTCCAAAGCGTAGTAGGTTCCTATGGAGACGAACGGGTAAGAAACTCCACGGACACTCTTTTAAATAAAAATATTGTTACAAAATATGGATTACATCATTCATGTTGAAATTAAACATGTGAGAACAATGTAGAAAGACGGGCAAGATACAAAATAAAAAGTAAAATAAATTAAAAATAAGCCGCAGCAGCTAAGAGATGACCAATCCCTACTGACGACGCCCGTTCACGAACATGACGCATGGATCAGCACCATTCATCTCAACCATTTTGAAGGGAGTATAATGATCCAACACACACGACACTACCAGCGAGACATTTGAGTAGGCATGACATACTCTCAGCCGAAAGGGCACATTAAAGTCAATGAAAGACGTGCGTACTAAGTAAATGGTAGCTTTATAGAAGACTACATAGATGTGATTTATCCGCTATGATCCCATAATGAAATTGAGTGATGAACCGTTACCCATTTTAATTAGGTAAGTTCTTTAAATTATCGTGTCATCGAACCTACGTACGACCTCTCCCAACCATTGCGGTTGCTTCCACTATAAACATGCGCTCAAAAACAAAAAAATCATCAAAGACTTACCCAAACTTAGGCATGAAACCATCATAATAATGTCAAGACCATTCGATCATCACATTTCGCACGCGCAAGATGTGCAATGGACAAATAAATCTTTCATTACTGTTTTTACTTGCAAATGCTCGTAGGTACCTAATTGGGAAATGCGTGGAGTCATAGGCAAGGCCCCTCCCCCCCTCCCGGCCAAGGAAAAATACTAATGTCTTGTGGGCCCCCAAGACCCAGCTACAGCGTGGAGTTACGAAAATATTGCTACAGAGGCACGGTATCTTGTTTAGTAAAAGTCATGGTATTAAGTAAATAGATTTATTAATAGGTTTCGTCTTGACGTTACACGAGGCGTTTAATAAAGTAAGTAGGCACGGAGTTACACCTAGCTTCAAGGTTTCGTTAAAATTATAAAATATTGGTGGGTTTACTGCTGAATGTTTTTTTCTTCACGTGACTTTTACCACACTCAAGGAAGGACTTGTTTTTTGATGCAAATTTCTTAAGTACAAAGAGAGCCAACAGTTGCAACAATACCAAACTGACAACAATCCGTAGTTATTTACCAATATTTATTCATTAACAACGCTAATCGCTGCTGAGTGACGAAATTATGCGAAAAATATTTTACTAAAATAAAATTTCCTCAGCTGTTTACTTTAAGGTGATTTGAATAGACTGGATGCAGGAGCAGAGGTGGCCCAGTGGTGACGAACCCAGACAGGCTTTACTTTGTGTAAATTATTTCATCACCACTGCTCTCATAACGGGAAGGAAAACATTGTGAGGAAACCGGCATGTCCTAGACCTAGACCGAAAAATTCGAAAGCATATGACATCTACCAACCCACACTGGGCCCACGTGGTAGATTATGGCCCACTCCCTCTCACCGAGAGGAGGCCTGTGTCCCTGTAGTGTGTAGTGGGAACATAATAGGTTGATTACGCTAAATAGACTGGCTGAATTATTGTGTGTTAACGCTAGAATCAAACGTGGTATCATTATATGGGATCGAACTCACAACCTTTCCAACGCCTGTTCGTTGTCTTTACCGCTGATACATTGCAGTGATAAGTAGTATACTTTCGATTGTGTTGCGGGTGACTCAGTAAGAAATAGACAAGGCTAAATACTAAATCTAACTTACACTGACTGCACAATGAATGAAATGAGGATAATAAACATTTTCCGCTTCACAATATCGTCACATCTGCCGAATCTGACGAAATGGTGGCGCTCTGATTAGAAGAATGTCATCGTCTTGTCTCGTTTTTTTTAAACGAAGTAAGAGTAGTTCTACTTAAGGTAAGATTTTAGCTGCACTCGCATCGTATTTGCGAGCAGTAGTGACCAAGTAGTTACGGCCGCAACTTCCGATGCATAATCCAGCCTATAATGTTCCAACTGCAGAGACACAGGCTTCCCATCTTTGGTCTCTATCACGCGCGACCAGTGTGAGTTGGTAAATGCCACATGTCTTCGAATTTTTGGTTCTAGAACTATGTCTTCCTTTACCGTTTTGAGAGCAGTGGTAATGAATAATTTACAAAAAAGCAAAGCGCTTGTATGGGTTCGAACCTACGACCGTAAGTCGCGGCCGTTATCACTGGACTACCACTGCTCCTGCAGTGCGATTCTGTAACCATCTCACCGTGAAAACTTAGGTGAAGTGAGCGTGGAGTGAGCTGTCATTCCAACTAATGCTAGGGATTGACAGCTCACTCTAAGCTCACTTCACCTAACTTTTCACGGTGAGATTTTTATAGAATCGATCGGCTGATGTCGATGATTGATAAAACATAAATTCTGGATCTGCAACAGCAACAATATCACACACGCAGGAAGTTTGGTCGTTTTGTGTCTGAAGACTGACACTGTGACAATTGTTTTTGCTCTCATTGTATCGGAGCATCCGTTTAGATGATGCCCAGCGGACACTACGAGGACAACATCTTAAAAACGTAGTTGTAACAATGTTGAATATAAGAATACTGGCTTCGTACCTTTATTATGGAATCTTTTCTATAACATAAAAATGAATCGCTGAATGGGTTGCTTAGCGCAAATCTCGAGAACAGCTGAACCGATTTCGCTAATTCTTTTTTTAGAATATTCCTTGAAGTACGAGGATGCCATGGTTCTTACGTAGAGAAAAAATTACAAAATTGCCTGAGAAAGTCTAAAAACAACACTTTTCTATACTCCCATACAAACGAATACAAATTTTGTTTCGGGGTGGGTCGGGGGTACAAGAAAATACACGCGGACGAAGTCGCGGGCAGAAGCTAGTTTCTTAATATAATTTGACATTCAAAAAGTGCTGATTCTCAGCCTGATTTGAATAAATGACAGTTGATTCCCAGGTCGGGTAAAGTGGTGTTGGGATTTTTCATCTGGAATTCCTCAGTAGTAGCCCGGAGTCTGGGTTTGTGACCAGTTGGTGGTAATAGGCCTATTATCCACCACCCGCTCACAAATCATATGGGACTTAAACATCATTGGCGAAATATGTGTGTACGCACGACGACACATCAAGCTATACATTTCCAGTCTAAGCCAACTCCTCATTGTACGAAAAACCTATAAAATGCGAGGTCAGCTAAAACTGGAAATGTTTAGCTTGATGTCTCGTAGCGTGTACTATAGGTACACTCTGCCTCTCCCTTTGGGGAGAACAGCAGGCTTGATGTTATGTTCACAGATGAGTGCTAACGCGTGCCCGTGTTCCCGCCGTAAGCGGCAGAGGAGGACACCGTGGAGTTTTAGTGGGTTAGAGTCCCACAAAACTGTACTATCTCCCCGTGGAAGTGCAGAATGCATGAGTATTCGAAAAAAAGGCTTGATGTTATGTTATGCTAAAAATAACGCTGGAAGATGGTTATTAACCTATAAAGTTATAACGCTGGAAAATTATGCAAATTCAAAAAGCTGAGCATTTTTCGTAGATACTCTTAATGTGCAGCATAAGCAGTCACAGGAAAGGAGATACAGCTCTGAGAACTAGCTTCCTTCCTCCGCAAATATTGCAATCCCTTTCACATCGTGTCGAGTATGCAGATTTCACACAAGAGTTGCAACTGGTTGCGCCTACTAGTCGCAGCGACCAGTTGCTCCACAGTTGCTTAACGGTCGCAGATCAACTTAGCTCAGGTTTTGACATATACTGGGCGCCATGCTTGGGTAATCTCCCTTCTGATACGGAGTTAGCAATCCATTTCACTTGAGCAATTTGTAACACTCTGGCCTTTCATATGTTCGTGTTTATGCACTTTTATCATTAAAAGGTTTATAGGTAATATTATGTTTTAAATTGCTATTTTAATGAGGAAGAATGGATAATGTAAATTATATGAAGTCTTTGAACTTAATCATTATTTTCATTGGAGTTTTGTTTATTATTTGATAATGTTGATATTTGGTTAAACAAACGATTTTGGACAGGAAACATGAATAAAACATGCATCAAGTAAAATTAACCATAAACCCTTGAAACCAGAGGGGTGATTCTCGTAATTTTAAGAACGTTTACAGTCTGATCTCAGTCTTAATTTGTCAAAAATACCACTAGTTTCTCTACGTTTTTGACATTGGTTGTCGCTGAGATGAGATTGCGACTAGATTTTGAACTTTCTAAATTACGAGAATTGGGACTCTGACTGCATAAAAAATCAACATCTTAATGATTCACAAAAAAAAAAAATCATCAGATAGTGGACAGTTGACGCTGGCAGAATAGTCGACATCGGATTAGTTGCTAAAATGGTAAAAAAATAAAAAAAAGATAACAGTTTCATGAATATTTTATAAAGAACTGGTTTGGACTCGACGTCAAGGTCGTGCCAAGGTCAATAAAATTGCGTCACGGATGATTTTTGTCGCAGAAAAGTCTTGAGTCGTCGTGAGATGAGATAAGATGACTGCAATCAGTTTGCACTGATAACAGCATCGTTCTATCGGTTATATTTGAGTTATTGAGTCATTTCAGCCGAAAGACGTCCACTGCTGGACATACGCCTCCCCAAGTACCGCTACTTCGACCGGTTCTGTGCTCCTCCTTCACAAGGTTATCGGTTCACCTTGTGGGAGGCCTTCCAACGCTACGTCTTCCGGTACAGGACGGACGGCAGCATCTGCTACCTATACAAACTGCAAATGCTTCTCAGACGATTCTTACTGTTTCGTATAAATCGTTCCGGAATATCTTTTCTTCGCTCCAAGACAGGCATCGCCGATCCTGGTGATAAAGCTGGTAGGCTGAAGGGCGACTGGGCAGTTCACACTTACAGCATGCATGATGACAGATGAGGCAGGATCATCACACAGTGGGTGCCTGAAGACAGGTATTGTTGCCGAGGTAGGCCTCTAAAAACGATGGCGTGACGGTCTAGACTCGTTCTTGCCTGGTTGGTTGGAGATGGCAAAAAATAAGGAAGACTGGAAAGTTGTTTTAGGAGAGACCTTTGCCCAGCAGTGGCACAAAACAGGTTAGTAAATGTTTTTCTCAAGTACCTAACAACGTACTTAAGGCCCAAGCAACCAGATGTGTCTAAATATTCAGTGATTTATTAGCATTTGCGTGAACAATTATGTAATCTCGAACAAGGATTTTTGAATATTATATCGGTATCCGATAGCGTGTTATGTCTAACCGAATGTAAAATATCCGATTATGTTGTACAAGCGCCAACGTGTTGCCATGTTGCGTTGTGCATTGCCGCTGAAGTGTGTACTTCCTTTTACTCATTTTAGTTTTGGTCCTTCGAGTCGCGTACCTACATAACATAATCAACCTTTAATGTTCCCACTGCTGGGAGGCGTGATGTACATGTATTATGATGTACCAACATAACTGTTACACCTGTATTCTCCTCGAAGGGTTAGACAGAGGTTTACTCATAGTACACCCACATTTCGCCAGATATTTCGTTTATAAATAATCATTACGTAATAGTTGGATTAGAGCGACTTGTTGCAACCGAAGATACGGTTTTCCTTTGACAGACACATGTCGGGAAGTTTAGACGTCTGATTTCCTGTTGCGTTGCGTTTGCGTGCCTTCGTCCCGATGTTATTTTTATTGCATCAATCTGTATCTGATTGGCGTCTTGAAATGCCCCAGAGTGTAATCTTTTGCCATCATTATTTTACTCCTGCCGAAATTATCCTATGTATTTGAGATAAGTAGGAACTCCACTCCCATATTTTATACGAGCGCATTGCAACTACGTTTGCTACAAACTGTCGCTCTAGTAGTATCTACTCATATATCAAAGTTACATTGAAAAGTCTAGAACTGTAAGGTCGGATTTAGTTTAGAATTAAAATTTGCTTAAATGTCATTGTCACATTCAAGTTCAGTAATGATGACGAATTATGACTTAATGAATGCCACAATCAATTAAAGTGGCCATCTACTGGGCTCAAAAAATATAAAATATCGAAGAAGAGTACCATCGACGCGAAAATAATAAGACGAAGTTCAATAAAAACCTATAACCGGCAAATCTAGATCTCAAAAAAGTTTTTTTTTTGTCTAAATAATAATTCCCTTTTTTACATTCAAGACACACACATTTGTGCAAGGTAAATATTTATAGGGCTCCGTAATTTCATTACTAAGATGTGATATGAAGATACCATGTTCTTCTGGGCATATATCTGAGCCCTGCATTGGCACCGACGTCGCTTCAATTATAATCTACACAACCATGATCTTTCACCTCGACTCTAATATGACGAGTAAAATGTATGGTATACATTTTAAATTGCATTACATTTACATTTTAAAATAAGGGTAGGTTGTTTACATTTTAAATTAAATTAAATCAACTAAGTAAGTATGTATATACAGTATTTGTCTCTCTTTTCTCTTTTTTTATAATATTTAAAGATCGCTCTTAGCGATAAGACCGCCCATTGAGTCACCCTTTGTATTTTTTTTATATTTATGTCTGTAATTTATATGGTGTACTTAATAAATAGTATTCTATTCTAAACTCAAACTCAACTCAAACTCAAAGTATTTATTTCAATTAAACCAATTACAGGTACTTTTGAATTGTCAAGGGGTCGGTCAGTCAGAAAAATGAAGCTAGTTGCCCATTCCAAAGCGTAGGTACCTATGGAGAAGAACGGGCAAGAAACTCCATGGACACTCTTTTAAATCAGAATAATATGGTTACAAAGTATTGGTTACATCATTCATGTTAGAAATTATGCATGTGAGAACGATGCAGAACATTAAAAGCGTCCGTAATGAACTGATAAAAAAAAACAATTCAAATATAAAATTAAATAAAAAATAAGCCATGGCAGCAAAGAGTTGACCAGTCCCTACTGACGGCGCCCGTTCACGAACATGACGCATAGATTTATTACATACTTACTTAGTTTATTTTAAAATGTAAATCATACATCTATACACGTCATATAGGAATCGAGGTGAAAGATCATGTTAAGTAGATATAATTGAACCGGTGCCGGTGCAGGCACGTGGCAACATGCACTTGTGAGTTCAATCTTGTTTACAATATAATGCATCTTATTAATTGTATCATCTATTTGTAGACGCTCTGCAAACACTGCTCCTGCTCTTATAATGTGTGATATTGAAACATATTTATCAACATTATAATACCTGTGTAAATAATCTCCAAGATTTTAATGTTAATATTTAACCAATCTTTGTTCTGAATAACCGGCTTTGGTTGGGACAGACTAGATGCGGAAGACGGAGAATGTTGTGGAGCATTCTGGGAGAGGCCTCTATGTCCAGCAGTGGAAAAGCTGTTTTGATTGAATTCTGAATAAATATTTATTTATTTATTGTTATTATCTTGTAGAAGTCCAAGGTACTGAATGGAAGTTATTCTTCGCTATACTTAAGTAGCTTTATGTATCTCCACTTGGTATGGATATGGGTGTTAGTAATTAAGGTAAATATATGTAAGACTGTATGAGATGATTAATTAAGACTTTATGGAGGATGCAAAAGACTTGTTGTGACGAATATTATTAATTACATATGCATAAAGTGGGATTAAATGTATCTATACATAAGGCCTCGATGCGTACCAAGGACCAAAATAAATTACCTTCAGAGAACACGAATGTCCATGTTAATGTTAAATGAGTGCAGACGTCCGTACGAATCTCTATTAGGTGAATACTTAACATTATCAATTTATTTAAATTTTTGTCATGAATACTAATTAATTTGAATTCGCAGAACGTTAATTAATACCTAATTGTTTGTTCATGGTACAAACAATTTTAAGTTTTTATAATGACTTTTTTTTTTGACAAATAATTTCATGTGAATGATAACCACGTACTTACTCTGGCCGCACTTAATGATCTCTTGGACTCTAATCCAAGAAACGATCTGTTTGCGGACGAATGGATGAAGATTGGCATGTCAGAAGCACTGTTAGAGGGATTTATGAAAGTGTTGTTAACTTTTTACATGATGATTTTATATTTTATCTCTTATGTGTATATACGAACTGTGTCTTTAATTTCTGTAATTGCTATAATACAAAATGGTGTTCGGATCATGATTTTCCTGGTTTACACCTGAACATCATCTAAAAGTATTCAGTATTCAACCGTAAATTAAAGTTTCATTAAAATTCCCAATGTACGTAATTTGCTTCATAAAAAACCCTACAACAAACCAATTAGTTTTCCTCGCTCAATTTTCTCGGAAACAATTCAATCTCTTAATTTTCAATTATCCTCATACACCTGGAAAATTACTTTACGTCAAGTCCACTCAAATTAATATATGTAGGTAATTTTATAAACAAAGCTATAAAAAAATGGCCTTCGGTATAATAATTATAATTATTTTTTTCTAGCCATTAATGTCACACTACTGGAAAAAGGCCTCCCTGCTCTCTTTCCACCTCTCTCTGTCCAGAGCTGTCAAGAACCAATCTTTATTAAAGGAGTCCAGCTCATCCCAACATCTCCTCCTCGGCCTGCCGCGTCGTCGTTTGCCACTAAGCGGGATCCACTGGGTCGTATGTTTGGCCCATTGATTGTCTGACATTATTGGTAGTAATTAGATATTATTGGTATTAATTTAATCTTCACTTTTTGCAAGTATGCCATAGTGTTTTTCAATGAACCGGAAACGAATTTCATAATCTTAGCAGAAAGGAAGAATAAAAGTATTCACAAGAGTCGTTTTAAAAATGTGTGAGAATATGAACATCATGAGGCATTGTAGATTTGCTTTGGAAGAACTGTCGTCTTTCAAAACATTTTCAGTGATACTCTGCCTGAATTTCAGTTAATTAAGTGTCAATTTAATCTTACTCTTATTTTTTTGGTTGATTTACTTATTTTTAATTAATAAACAAAGGCACTTTACAGTTGTATGTTTATTTATGCATTAAAAAAACCTAGTCGATGTTGGCACAGGAATTCTGTTTGCTGTATGACAAAAATACATTTTAATATACAGACACGAAAAGAGGCAAGTAACTTACTTAAGAGAGCTAAAATTCTACTTTAGACTTGGTCGATTATAACAAAAACACTATTCTAATTCAGCCTAAGAAATTAACATTGTACAACAATCTAAATTTTAAAACGCGTACTATTAACTAGAACACTTTAAGCAGTCACTTCACTATCTATCCACATTTTTTGGTCTTTCACTCGTCGTCCAAGTCAAACCACATTGACGTCACACTCCTCGATCCTTGCTCCCTCGCCTGCTCCTCAGTTATGATCCTAATGACCACCACCTCCATCATGCAGAGAGCGAATAGTATCAGGAATACAGCAAAGTTCGACCCTTGGTGGTGGAACTGAAAGGAGGCCGGCAATGGCCCCGGTGGTGGCCAGGCTGCCACCCCAAAAGTCACTAAACTCGATACACTGGATAAACTCATGCTCCTGTTTCACATCACTATCGGCAAAGTTTTTTTTTATTCGCTGTTCGTAATTCAAATTTCAAATTAGACGGTTCTATTGTCACATCATTTTGAATCGATTGGTCTTTCGAATCGAATTTGTTTTCTCGATTCGATTACGCGTTGTTTGTTTACAAAGCGTGCAAATCTCCCGCGTGCCGGAACGACTGTGCGGCTCGTTATCGTGGTCGCTGGGTGGGCTGCGAATGCATCGGCGCCACCAGCCGCTGTTGCAACTCTCTTATGAAATATGAATCGCTTTAGTTAGGTTCTTTGAGTTGAGAAACGGTTGAAATGCGAGTGAGCGCAACTGTTTTGCGGTCAAGGCTGCGCGGGTCCAGTGTCCGATGACCTTTAGGTGTGACGTCCAGTATTGTAATGGGTTAGTGTACGTCGTACCTACGATGTGGGGCGGACTGGTTGCGATACACCTGTTAATTTGTATTGTTTTGCGCCTCCATTGATTCTATTAGACCTCATTATGCTGCCGAAACAGGTCATGGTCAAGTTTTATATTCTTCTAGTTGATTTTAGTTTAGTTAGAATGATTTATTGTGCTAGACATACCGAAACGTTGTAATTTCTTGTATTTTTATTTATTTTGGTGTATATTTTACGTCTGGCGTACGATCTAAATGGAAATGAAATGTTTATTTCTGTAAGTAGATCATTTAATACACTTTTATGACACGTCAATATTTAAAAAATAGATAGCGTTGGCATTTAGTTTTTCACTTTTTTAGTTTTTCGCCGGCATTTCCTAGCTGACTGATCCCTGAGAAGAAATGCAGAAACAAACTCAGAGGTCAAGGTCTCTTTTAAAGTCCAAACATTATATAGGTATTATTATTAGGATTTTATGTGAGTCTAACAATGCAGGGCCATGTCTAGAAGGGGATTATTTACGAGTTATTTATATTTTATAAGTAAAAAAAAAAATAACTTGTTATGTGAACGTGGATGTTATTCCTAAGCTAAAGAATTTCCTCATTGGAATGTCTGTCCGATGACATCAATCTGGGGCGCGCCAGTGTCCCGATAATAATAAATAGATACAGACTTTCATTTAAGTGTAAATAGTATTATCGGTCAAAAGCTGTTTGCGATATCCCACATTTCGACTGATATATATAGGTACCTAAGTATCTACCTACCTGCAGCCTGAAAACGGGCTATCTATCTAGGTCATGTTCTGCGTAAATACTGACAACGATACGCATGTCAAACTGACGTCAAAGGCACCAGGCAGGCAGACCAGGCATGAAGCAACTTTCTTATTTTTTTTTCCGTAAGAACCTTCTACAAAGTATTGGAAAACTAAAAAAAAAGATGGATTAAATCGGTTAAGTCGTTCTCAAGTTATGACGTGATCAAGGGAAATAGGGATTCATTTTTATACATAAATATAGATAACATAATTGGTCCTTTTTTTCCAAATTGTAAAGGACCACTTTCCTACTAATAAAATTCCAGATCGTACCTAAATACATATATTAGTCAAAAACCAATTGATTTCTTTTTCTTTTTTCCGGATGTATTTGAATGGCTTCCCTGGTTTCTTTGGCCTATAGGTTAGGCCAAAGAAACCAGAGCCGTCCAAAAGCGCGCTGGGTTGACGATATCGTCAAAGTCGGGAAACACCTGTGGATGAGCACAGAACAGGGAAGAATGACAGAAGAAGGGGAGGCCAACAGTGGGTGTTTCCGGGCTGTAATGATGATGATTTGAATTGCTATTTCAACGCTGCCGCTGTTGAAACTAACTGAACGTGTCCTGCGATATGTGTTAAGAAATGATCGATCCGTGCAGTAAGGTAAGAAATCATGGAGCAATATCGAATTCCGTCAGATGTCCCATCTACCTGCTGTTACCAAACTAATAATGATGTTTGTTGACTTTCTTAAATTGTCGTTGCCTACTTACTTACTTAATTGAATGAAATTATATGGGAAGGAAGATGATTCTACTACAAACCTTCCATTTATTACAAAATAAGCAGGTAAGTAGTCCTTTTTCATCCAAACTTCTTTCTCAAAACATTAAAACTTAAAACACCAACCTGTTTTTAATTGAGTTAAAAAATCAAGATTCCTAACCTCACTTTTTAACTGTCATTTTGTCTCCGAAACTGTGTCTAAAACAAACAATGTTCATTTACATAGCCTACAAAGATGCCCCCGAATTATCAAGCCGACGTTCCTCAATCGAGTTAGTGGACACTTCCGTAGAGAAGTTGTTACTGGTCAACCCAGACTGCCCAGTTCGGATCATGCTGGAATACATTAGGAAGAAGTGTCGTCTGGGCAGCTTCACCCAGTTCGATCTGTGTGACGAGACCGGGTTCCTAAAGGGATTGTTTGCCCTAAACACTTATGCGTACGCGACTGACCAGTTCGAGCATAAGAAGATTTATTATGTGATTGTGATAAAGGCGGTAAGGATAATTTTATGTTTGTTAGTGATAAGCACAGGAAATGATTATGCAAGTAAAATGGGGATTAAAGTCGATTGGTTGCCGGGAACATGTGTATCAGTCGCATCATCCAAATAAACAGAAAGGTTTTTATCAAGGAAAAAAGAAATTGAAAGTATTACATTGAAGCAATTCTCCCAAAGTTACCATTAGGTACCTATAAAAAGCCTAACCTTAGTAAACTCAGTCATGATTTCCCTTTAGTATTAATATGTCTGGTCTTATGCGTTTCCGCGTAGGAGCTTAACCGATATAATTTTTAGCGCAGTACTGTTTATGGGGAAAATGTTAAAAGTAAATATCATTGCCTGTAGTGGGAATATTGGAATGTCATAGGCTCAAATATGGTCCTCCTTATCAAATTCGAAAACTGCGACCCTTTGACATTATTATTTCTAGCATGTGGCTTAATATGGCTTGCCAGACCGAATTTTATTTTAAACACCCGGTCACAACTAGACTTGGCCGGCAGAATTAACGGTAAGGGCATAGGAGGGCTTAGGTTTCTCAGGCTCAAATAGAAAATATAATAAAGCTTCTGATACCTACAGGAGGTCAAATACTCATATTATAATATTCATGGTGTACCTACATTATAAAGAATATTCTATTCTATGCTCCTACCTTGCCCTTTTTCCCAGGAAGCAGACAAACGCCACATAATACTGCCCCAAGTGAACCAGGAGAACAGGCTGTACATCGACCTGCAGACGAAGGTGAAGAAGTACATGATGGTAGGCGAGAGCAGCGCCCTCTTGACGGGAAAGTCTATGATCGGGACCCCGTCGTTACCGGTGAAGGTCTCGCCGGTCAAGACCGCAGCCACATCGGCCAAGGGATCCGTGAAGAGGAAGTAAAGACGTGGAGAAAAAGGTTTTTTAATGCCATGTATTTAATCGAACCCCAAATGGGAACACAATGGGTCCATGTTGTTGTTCTGCAATGATTAATTAAATAGTTTATTAACTACCTACACAACACAGTTACTGGGTAACCCGATACTCAATGGATAACTTCTTATCAAGGGGTAATAAGTCTTTAACTTGTGTTGTAAAATATGAAATACTTATAAAATGAAGAAGTGAAAGCTCTCATGCATAATTATTTTAAATCATGAACAACTTTTTGCATGTATTTGTTTTGTTAATAAGTTCTGCATGACAATAAATAAATATAATTACTCAAAAGTATATTCCATTTAATTGGTTTGTGATCGTGAGTACCTAAACGCCTTGATGTTTCATGTTGTAATGATGTCGAACTTAGAACGCCTATTAAGAAATAAACTTTACATTTCTTGTAAATGTTATTGCTATTGCTTGCTTAGTAGGCGACTTGCTTCATGTAACTTCTATACATCGTGTTGGTATAGTCAAACTCGCAATTGCGTAGTCACCCTAAGGTCGAATTTCACTTGCACGTCAAAAAACAAATTTTCTTTCAGACAATTCTACGTGAAACCGAGATCATTTCACCCTCAATGAAATTTCAATTTACTGGGATTAGTTTTCAAAAGTGGTATAGCAACTATAAGGTTTACTACACATGTAAGGCACTTTTACGAAAAACTTACAATGTACCTAGAGCCTTCATAAAGCGATCTAACATAAACAAAAACATCACGCCTGTAATACCCGAAGGGTTAGCTAGAGGTGCACCTGTAGTAGGTACACCCACATTGCGTCACTTATGATCAAGTCCCATGTAATAAGAGACGAGCCTAGTGTCATCAACAGGGCTCAAAACCAGACTCCGGGTTGCTGCTTGGAAATTCGTGATGGAAAAACGCAATAACAACACTTTACCCGACAATCCTGGGTAATGCGATTTATTTACGACTAGCTACTGCCCGCGTTGATGTCGGAAATCATCCCCCGATAACTTGCTACCAGGACATAAAATCGGTCCAGCCATCTGGGAGATTAGCCGGAACAAACAGACGGACAACAATTTTAACAGTTGTTTTTGTTGGTATAAGTACCGTATATATGAACTTTCATATGCATGTAGTAAAAAGCTGTTATTTTGACATTACAGACAGACACTTCAATTTTATTTATTTGAATGCATGATGTATGTATAGATACCGACATTGCGTGTAATAGTATTTTCGCTCAATTTTTATAATACCTATAGTATCGAGTAGTTACTCCACAATAATGAGCTGTCCTCAATAAGTAATGGCAGACACACACATAAATACAAATCACAGTATTATAGTTTGTCTACCTTCCGGTATATGTACACTCTACTGTGGTAGAGTCTGTTGCTCGTGACCAAATATAGTACGACAGGTATAATGTGGCTGGAATTAATTGGTAGAGGCGTAGAGTTAGGGTTGGATTAGAGCTTATGGAGTTAGTGGGTAAGTTTTTCCATTAGGAATTTCTCATTAGCAGCTCGGAGTTTGGAAGTTGGCGGTGTGATACCCCCGTGCCTCGGAAAGCACGTTACTTAAACGTTGTCCTGCGCCTGATCTCTCTCCGGTCGTGTCAGATTGCATCTGTGTATGTAGATGTCTAGTCCTGGTTGAGATAGGCCACCATTGGTCTAGAGGATTTTTTTTTTGTTTTGAGTTAATAGATATAGCATTGGTGGGTGAGAACTATTTCTACATTTTTCTGTTAAGAGACTGCCTACTGCATTTAAATGTTCAAAACGTAAGTTTGATTCTAGGATGACGTCCTTTTAAATCGAATGAAGTACTACTGAAATGTAGAGGTAGAGTTTTATCTTTAATCTCTTTGAACTTGTGTCTATTCTTGACTTGATCGCACAAAAACTTGGGCATTTAATTATATCTGGGTTCCAAATAATTTTCTTACACATACATATTTATGAAAGCAGAAAATAGACTCCTAATACACGAGCGACATGTTGTCGACGACTGCAGTTGCCTCTGCCGTTGACGCGTGTGTATGAGCACTTTACGACACTTCTATTTAAGAAAAAGACTGTTGATGAAAACAATCCAATCGCTCATGCATAATCAGCCTATAAAGTTCCCATTGCTGGGACACAGGCCTCCTCTCAGTGAGAGGGAGTGGGCCGTAAATCAGCACGCGGGCCACGCGGGCCACGCGGGCCCAGTGCGGGTACAATAACCGCATCCTAAACTTGAATCATCGTCATTATTATTGACAATTGTTTATCCACTCTGTGTAGGTACTTTCAATTTTTATTCAATCCTGCCCGCCTGTCTTCACGGAAGTCAGTCGCACGTGCGCAGGAAATTCAGCGATCACTACACGAATAATAAGTGGGCTTTTGTAAACTAATAATATTATAGATTTATAGTTCTATTCTAACGTCCTCTTCTATATCATTGTTAATTTTAAAGATAGAGATATTTGTTTTGCAAATATGGGTACTATGGTGAACTTCTGCCCGCGACTTTGTCCGCGTGAAATTTCTTGTTCTTCCCAACCATCCCGGCGCACCGCATCACCTGCTTGCGCTATAAATTCGTTTTAGCGTTTTTTCTGACTTTTTGTAATGTTAAATAGCTTATATGATATATAGCCTTCCTCGAGAATTGGACTATTAAGTGCAAAAAGATTTATTCAAATCCGACTGGGAGTTCCAGAGTTCCAGTTCTCTTTACATACAAACAAAATTGAGCCATAATTTACCAGTAGCCATGCAAAAATTACAAATTAATCTACTTATCTAACACTACTTTTACAAACGGAACAAAACAACACAAAACCAAACGTAATTCTTATTTGAAAACATTATAGAGTCTGAGATAAAAAAAAACAAACATCAAACATTGCCTATTTTTGTAAATACACAAAATGTTATTTATAAAAAACACTACTTTGATTGCCCTTGTCTTGTGGTCGCAAGCGCTACTAGCCAGCATGAGGTTCTGGATTCGATTCTCGGATCGGAGTAAGTGTTAGTGGGATTTGATGGCAACAGGCACGCCTCCTATTAAACAACCTCCTTTAAACATAACTGGTGAAATGTGGGTGTATTATTCGGCACACCGCTGCCGAGCCCTTCGGAAAAACAGGCGTGATAATATAATAATAATAATAATATCCCTGGACATTTGACACAGCACCATTTGTCCCAAGCTAAGCAACCTAATGCTTGTGTTATGGTAACAAGATGGCTGATAAACTACTTATATAATTTTTTTTTGTAAATACATACATATTATAGATAGAAAAACACCCAGTGATGTTATGTTATTATAAATTATAGTCCTGTTATTTATTTTGCGGTCGTGGAGAGATTTTGGTGAAGGAGGCTGCCACCGAAACGACCTTACATAACGGCTGAAAATACCTTACAGTTTGGCGTAGTAGGAGAGGGTAGTCTGTAGAAGGTATTATTATAGTGGTAACAGTTATGAGGCTTCCTCATACTGACTGACAAGAACACAAGAAGATCAATCCAAAAGGTTGTTAACTCTCCTTCGTTTTTAGGACGGACTTCTCTTGGAAAGTGTTTAATGTTATTGTACGAGTTAACCGATTATTATTTATCTGATACACTACTCTTTTTTATTCCAATCTCCTCGAACTGATTCTGAGAATAGAAACATTTACTTTGCCTCTCTCACAAAAAAAAACCGCGGCATTCCATAAAACCATAGAGTAACAAAATAAATTCCAATTTCGAACAACGGACTGTTCGCGCAACGAACCGTATCGATGCGCTTTTAGCGCGTCAAAACTGTTGACAACCGACCAAATTAAAACGGCACCGGTATCCCCCTTACTAAAATTGTACCCCTACGTCACAAATTAGCAGGTTTATAGAAGATAACTGTTTTCCAACTGTGACACTGTGCTTTAATTCTTACTAATGATTTGTTTGTTTTTTAATACGGTGTTTTTCTGTGTTAAAATTAAGTCAAGTTGGAAGCGTGAACGTTGCAAAACTCGCGGTTGACATCGATTACGTATTCATTACACGGCGTTTTGTATTTTATTTGGACTAAGCATTGTCTGTAAGGCTATTGTTGCAAAAATTTCACTGAACGGTGTTCAGAGTCTCCTTGTAATAACGATACGCCTCTATTAAAATCAGATTACCCGCACTTACCCGCCATTTTTGAATAGGTAGGTTATTTTGTAACATCTATTCTCGTTTGATATGATACGATACTATCAAAGTTTGATTGTTTTATTGAGATTTTGGCCTCTATGAATTCTTTTCACCCCCAAAGGAGCCTTGCCTTTTCAGATTTCAGACCTGAGATATCTTCCCCTATATAGAAACCCTTTTATGTCTGATAATACAATACGGTTCTTATAATTTCAATTTCAGAGTTACTAAACTACTACTTATAGCTTTTAAACCTTTTATAACCATCATAATTTACTTACCTAGCCTTTTCTCAACTATGTTGGGGTTGGCTTCTAGTCTAATCAGATGCAGCTGAGGATCAGTATTTTACATGGAGCGACTGCCTATCTCCCTCCACAACCCAATTACTGGGTAATACGATATCCCTTGGTAAGACTGGTTGTCAGACTTTCGGGCTTCTGACGACCCGTAACGACTGTCGTAGATCCACGACTGACAGCCGGGACCAACGGCTTAACATGTTTATATGGTCACCCATCCACGGACCAACCGCGGCAAGCATAGCTTAACCTGATCGATCGACCTATGCGGCTATTATTACTTAGTCACAAGCCTCTCCAAACCTTTTACAGCCTTAAGGACTATTTTTTCCTACAGTGTAATGAAACCAATATCAATAACATTGAAGCTTAATTTCCGATATGAAAATTATCTAATCACGACGGCGACGGAATCATGAGCGGTTTGTTAATGATATGACCTCCACAGAATGGACAAAGGCCGACATTTTGGCAATTTTCAAGTGTGCCATGTTAAATTGGAAAAAAATTACGCTCAAGGGCGTAACTCGTCTCAGGCATGACATATTTTAGCAGGATACAGCATGCCTGACTTATAGGCAGACGGCCTTGCACTTGACTTTGCTGGCTTTTTTTACCATATTGGTATTTCAGACCACATTTCTTAATTTCTTATTTTGGTTCGATATTGTATTGTGAGATTTCTAAAAGGGCCTCAGGCGACACAATAGGCGTTTACAGAACTTGGATTTTTGAGTTTGTAACAATCTACAAGTGGGAACTTGCGAAGTTCACTATACTAGAAAGAAATTTATACCTTACTGCAGCGGTAAAATGGGAGATCCCAGTGATCTGTGCTAGGTACTAGGTACCTCGTACACCTTACTAACCTACGTAAGGTTATGCTTTCACACAGATTTGGACACAGCCTGCGCTCGACCATTGCGTTGTCCGTGAAATTTGATTGCTATGCTGTTACCGCGGTTTACGTACGTGATAGGTTATCAAACTCACAGAGCTTTCACTGTTGTCATTATGTTACTGGTTTCTGTGCCTAAACAATTTTTTATTTATTTATTGGATCGCCAACAGAGGCTACACAGTTACATAAATTTTGACATGAGCAGGAGCAAATACAAGTGTGCGCTTCCAATTATAGGCGACCACATCATTCACTTAACATCTAGGTTGGTACAACAAGTTTGATAAGAACGAACAAATAAAACTTAATCACAATACATGAAAATCATATAAAGGAAAACAAAATTAAAGCAAAACAGTATGAGTACAAAATAAAAAATAATACAAACTAATTTCAAATAAAATAAACGAATAATTAAATGCAATGTTTTCTTACTCGTGAGCTTGCTGAGAGAAACATTTTCAGCGGTTTACGATGAAAGCGACGACGTCTTACAATAGCACTATTATTTATTTACATGAAGCATGTGAATAATGATGATGAATGATAGCGGCTGCGACTTCCGAGTGAGAGTGGTGGTGGCGCAGTGGTAACGACCGCCACTTACGAGTTGTAGGTTTGAACCCTGACTGGTGATTTTCTTTGTGTTAATTATTTCATCACTACTTCTGTCAAAACGATAAAGGAAAACATCGTGAGGAACCTGGCATGTCCCAGAACCAAAAGTTCGAAGACATGTGACATCTACCAACCCGTACTGGGTCCGCGTGGTGGATTACGGCCCACTCCCTCTCACAGAGAGGTGGAATCATTATATGGGCTGATTATGTTATGTAAATGGTCTTAAAGAGAAGTAGGTAAGACTTATCCATTTGTAGAATAGGATTAAGTCCCATTCCAGTTAATTTAGGATGTAAGGCAGAAGCTAACTTATACATATTTCTTGTAGAGTGCCAATGCACTTATAGGGCTCGAGTGCTTTTTTCCAGTTGATTGGTGATCACCCTTACCTAATATGTACTTGTTAGTGACATGCCTCCCCTCTGGGTATCTCTGGCGTGACCATTCGTTGTGACGACATTGTGTTTTGTTTAGAGTTGGGTTGTTCAATATGACTCACGCGTTATACCAATTACTACACTGAAAAGTGATATTAAAATAGAGATCAGTCGCCTTCTCGGGGTGTAATTACAACGAAAAAGTAACAATTAAGTAAGTTTAAAGAAAGAGAAAGGCCTTGCAATACCTAGATTTATGCATTGATACACTAAATTATATATGTAAGCAATTTTTAGAAACTGTAGCCAAATGTTTTGGACGTACGATATAACTATCCACATCTATCATCTACCTTATTCTATCTTGCATTTGCCATAATTTTATTAGAAATATAAAATGAAGGTAGTAGAGCTATCATTTTACCGAATTTTAATTTGATAGGACCCACCTTGAAAATATTATGTATCCAAATATTCACACTGATTCACTTATTTCACAGGCACGCACACAACACAACACTAGGCCACAATATCCAAATTCAAATGTGTCGGAAGCAGCCGATCATTTCCGAGCTTCCGTTCGACGGCATCAGCGCGGAGTGAGTGAATGGAGTGAACTGAACGTGGCGCATGGCGCGGTCGGCGATATGCTCGACGCGTTGCCGATATGGAACCTCCCTTTTTGAGTTTGGAGTTCCATATTTGAATGGTTTCAGTTGGGTGCATGGAATTAGTAAGTACTAAGTTCCTTGGATGGGTGTGACGCGACGGGGAAGTTATTTGCGGGCGTGACATTGCATGGTATATAAGCATGGTGCTCCAAGTAATCTCATTATTGACAGTTCTATAGTCGTGATATAATTACCAGCCTACTTTTACAACTAAAGACAGATGTTGGTTTTTTACAATCATGAATTATAGATCCTTTCTTGACTGACCAAGAGTTTATTTTCATCTATAATTTTAATTTTGGACCTAAGTTTTGAAACGCGATGTGAATTATTGAAATTATTTTAATATTAAATCTTTAATCTAGGATATAATTACTTTTAATTGAAAATCTAGAGCTACAAAATATATTGGGATAAGAATCGTAGGCCGGCCGGCCGGTTCGTAGCACGTAGCGTATCTCGTAGCCCTAAATCCTTGAGATTGGATTTAAATGTGTGATGTCGTCGATGATTCAATAGAACCAATTTAAACAGAAGAGTAAAGGACCATACTTTCTCATATTATGATACCTAAGTAACACACATTATACTATCACTTAACAGCGGACAAAGAGCATTTCTTCTTTCAATGTAGGCACTAAAGTACTTAAGTTTACACACACTTAACATCTATATTTATAAATTGTACAGAACCCCTAGCTTGTCAAACGCAGTACGACCCAAACGGTTGTTCATTGTACCGTGAAAACTAATATGGTCAATAGGTGCTCGACATGGCCGCGTCCCATAACGGAGACAGCTGGCGAATTGACTTGTAGGTAATAACATCAACTGACTGAATGACAGGAGGCAGACTGCGGGGTAGTTGCGTAACGACAAATGACAATTCAACAACATTCATTGCGTTATTTACGTTGTTGAATAAACAAATGAAGCAATGGATTAGCAATATCCTTCAAAATGACACACGCAATTAGGGTGCTGGTTGCAGGAGGCGGAGAACCAAGGGCTGCGGCGCAATTTAGGAGAAGTCTATGTCCAGAAGTTGACTGTATCAGACAAAGCTGACCATCTTCCTGGTATACTCTTAGTCGACTTAGGTGCGTAAAAGTGCCAAAGTCAAAGTCAAAGTCAAAGTTTTTTTATTTGTAAAACATAGGTGGTGTAAAAACAGGTGTTGGTATTAAAATATATAGGTACACTATGTTTTGCCGATAACTGCGTACAAATATGAATTAGTAATAATTAATTTAAAGCGAATTCAGCAAAAATAATAATTAAAAAATGTAACAGTAAAAAATAATTAAGTAATATAAAAAGTAAAAACACACTTAAAATGAATGCTTCAGTCAGATAATTATTGTAAAGATATGTCATAATGTCAAATTAGAATTATATAAAACAATTTTTTTAGATAATACTTATTCAAAATGTCTAGTAATAAAAAAGTTCAATAATACATAATGTCACAATTTGTCTGTTATAAAATCTGAGACACTATAATAACATTTTTGACATAACCTCGTTTTTAATTTTTGCTTAAATAAATTAACATGTGCTTTGGCCTAGTTTATTTTCTAAATAGGTAGGTAGTTCTATTTCGCGAAATGTAATAAATATGGTCAATAGGTGCTCTACTGATGACGCGTTTCATAACGGCGACAGCCAACGAAGTGATTTGTTGTTGACAGGGACGACATCATCATCTGCCTAGCCTTTTCCCAACTATGTTGGGGTTGGCTTCCAGTCTAACCGGATACAGCTGAATACCAGTATTTTACATGGAGCGACTTTACTGGAGTGATCTTTTGTTGGTACACACGACGCTATAATTTCCAGTTTTAGCTGACCTCGCATTGTATAGGTTTTTCGTACAATGAGAAGTCAGCTTATACTGGTAATGTGTAGCCTGATATGTCATCGTGCGTACATGGTAGTAGAGGCGCTGTAAGTTAGGTATCTCTTCTCTAACTCAGTCTAATGCAGTTCACTGCAGGACATACGCCTTTCCCAATCCCAACGTACAACCTATAAATATGCTTGATGGTCGGTGACGTCTCCCACCATTACTAACTGTGTTTTGTTGTCTTCAATTACTGTCTTTTTTATCTGAAAGAAATTTTGGGATGTCTCTTTTTAGGACAAAATGGGTTAAAATTGCATGAATACGAATTGTAAAAGATCTTGTTCGTGATCGTGTGTTCATGTTCTTATCAAATTGAACAGCATCTTCACTGACCTTGTAAGTGAAAAGCTATTTAAGAAGTAAGCGAGAATCTGTGACGTTATGTTCGTGACACAGACAGAAAAAATAAACAGTGGATTCGCACTCTGTTTTGCAGACAACCCTAAGAAATCTTAGGGTTGTCGTCAAAACGATAGGCTGTATGTTTATTTCATGAGTTCAACTGTAGGCGTGGTTTAGTACTTATTATTAAAGTGTCCACCATTATTTCCATCGTTCTCGGTCCTGCGCTACTATTTGCTAATTCTTAAGGAAGACATCCAAGTCATCCCGTCATCTCCTTCCACCTATCCTGTAGTGAGTGTGGTTAAATGACTGAAAATCTCACCGTGAGTAGGTACTTAGGTATTATGAAATAAAGCTGAAATAATCGCAGTGTAATATTGTGCAAAGTTACAATATCACGATTTATATTTCCTCAACTGTTTACGAGTAGGGTGCAAGTTGATTCATACTTAATAAATTTTGCGCTTGATTAATTTGTTTCATGATAGTTAAGTAACATTAAAAGTTCAGTCTGCCTTGATGATAATTTAACACAGTAATAATACCTATAAATTACCTCATGTTTTGTAAAAAATTACAAAACAAAACACACTTTATGTTACGAAATAGAAATGGCGTTTATAAGCAATTAGGCAAAGAGTTTGATGTTGCGTTAAAACGTTAGTTATTTTACAATCTTCAACGCTAAACGCTTTTCACTCTCATGGCCACCCACGAAGGCCGTCTTTGATGTACGCAATACAGGCATAACATCTATACATAATTATACAATAAATTAAATTCCTTTTTAGTCAGTCTGTGTTATCGCGTTGTTCTTCTAAGCTTCGCAACGGACTTTAATGCAGTTTCCACCGATAGAGAACTTATTCTGGAAGTTTTATATGTTTAATACATTAACTTTAAACTTGCCAAATAAATAAATCCCGATTTTTTGTCAGTTCGTACAACCTGTGGGAAGCAGGGGCGGGTCGCTCGTAAGGAATAGCCTAATCTAATTATTTGTGCCCAGCATCTCTTCTCCAATTCTCAAACAAAGTAAATATTGATGGTAGGTAGAGCCTAAAGTTCTACCTACCATCAATATTTACTAGGTGCAAGTCTGCTAGGTATTTTATTTTTCCCTGCCAGCAGAGCAGAGCAAAGCAGTCATCTTCAGCTTTTCCTGGTGAGGTGGTAGACACCAATTAGACCTTTTTTAAGCAGATGGTAGCCTATCTTACACAAGTACCTTTAAGAGCTTCAGGTTTCAGATTTATACCATCATCATTCTCCGGCCATTATCCCAATTTATTCGTGGTCGGCGCAACATGTCTTTTTCTTCCATACTTCTCTATTAGTCGTCATCTCGGTAGTCTCCCTTTTCTAACTGTATATTCACACGGTCCAACCATCGTTTCTATATCCTTGTTAAAAACTGACAACGCTATTCCCACCAACTAACCGAACCAGAACGCGCCAACCCTATTCCTAACGGTCCCAAACGCGACTGACGTGACATTTTGTGTTTCGAAAACGCAAAACGAATAAATCCGCGAACGTCGGCGTCGCGACTCGTCGCCGTCGGTTACGGTTTGCGCACAACATCGGACCTTTTGTTAACGCATGGTAGTCGCGGACTGGTGAATATGACGAAATTATCGCGGGACCCGATGTTATCTCAATTTTGAAATGCATAGGTAATTAACTTAAATTATAAATAGGTGTTTCTGAAGGTCGTTCACCTATCTAACAATGATTAATTGGGAAATATTTCTGTTGAACTGATTTCGCAAATGATTTCACTATTATACTTAGTTCTTTTTTTTTGTTATAATTGTCTGCAGCAATACTTAAAACTGTAAATAACTTATTTTTAATGGACAGCGCCATCTAGACTTACGATTGCGAACAACTGGTGTTAATAAATCCCTACAACGTGACTAGATGTCGCTGTCGTACGAAAACTCACAGTTTCCCGCGCTTTTCCATTAGAACATAGGTTATGTGCTGGCATTTGGAGGTGTAAAAATTAAATTAATTTAATATACAGTGGTAATCATTATTTTAGTATACATAATATGAAAGTAGTTTTTATGTCTATGAAGGGTTCATACCATAGATGAAAGAAAAAACATTTCTATGGTTCCAATGACACGAAAGGAGTACCTATAAGTTATTAAAATTGTATACATACCTACCTACTTAATTTTGTACACACGCGCTACCAAGGACAAGGTCAGGTCAAACGCGCCGTCAACAACAGCGACAAAAAGCTGCTCCTAACGTCATTAATTATAGCATCATACTAAAAGTTGTTACCATCAGACAGTACCATCAGGTACTTACCTATGATAATTTATAACTCTAACCCCCACGTTTCCACTCATAAACAAGTTGTGATAAGTACTTGTTTTCTATTGTAATAGACTTGTCAAAAATATGTTGTGTCTGAATCACGTACAGGTGGGCTCAAAAAGTTAGTTGACATTTTTCCACTTCAGCTGTGAAGCCACATTACAATTTTAAAATAAAAAAAATAATCAGGTACCTATTCCTAAGGGATTACTTGATTATTTTTTATGATAAGTCAAAGGTAGTTGAATTAGTCAATAACTTTATAGCAGTTCAAACATTTGGATCACTAGAATGACAAGTTTTTCATAAGTTTTGTCTAGGTATTGTCCAGGGATATTCCCCCTTATTACAAAACAAGGTTTTTCTTTCAATCAGGTTTAAACCACTAACCCATTTATTGAATTAAGAACCCAAATGTTATAGAAATGCAGTTCTTTATACAAAACTGACAGCTTAGTTCGGTGCTAAGTTGTCATTTCAGTATTAAGAACTTTGCCTAAATCGAAATAAAGTTCGAAATACAAATACTGGCTCAATAGTTTAGGCTAGAACTAAAGTTAGGTTTCGTTTTGTAATAAGACGGATTATGTTTAACATCTTGGTGTAATTAATGCGAGACTAGGCAACTTTAGAGGTATCTTTATAGAACAAATTATGGAATAAATAACAATAGAAACACTTACTTCGGCCATGACATCCCATTGGCTACAAGGTAACATACTCCTGACACGATTCCTGCCAGCAGACCGAGGCTGACCCCCGCTGACAGCGACAATGTGTCCGGCATTTTGGCTCTTTTTCACCTTCTCTGATCACTATTTGCTGTCACTGTCACTCTTGTTGCGATCAACACTTGGTTTTTAGTCCTTCCATCCATGTGGTGTTGCTGGAGTACCTGATAGTAGAAAGTTATATTTAGTTAATTAAATTATATAAACCATAGGTACATACAATAATAAAGCTGAAGAGTTTGTTCGTTTGAACGCGCTAATCTCTGAAACTGGATTTAAAAATTGAAAATTCTTTTTGCATTTGATAGTCCAATACTTGAGGAAGGTTTTAGGCTACCTAACATCACGCTAGGACCTTCAGGAGCCAAGAAAAATCAAAAAAGTCTGAATGAAAGCTAAGCGTAAACGAAGTAATAGCGCGGGCAGGCGATGCGATGCGACGAGGTGGGTCGGGGGGAGAAGACATTTCTCGTGGATCAAGTCACGGACAGAAACTTGTAGTTTCAAAGTTCACGTTACGGAGATGTTTAAAAATGGACTCTATGTAGCTCTAGGTATAGAACAGCAGTGCGTCATTTATTTCCTTCAACTCATTCCATGGTCAGACCTTTAAAGGGTTAGAATTCCTAACAAATAGTTCGTCATGATGATTATTTTATTCAAAGGGTTGCTCCCACTAAATTCTTGCGAACCCTAAACGTAGGAATGCATGGTCAACATTTCTGGCGCCCGAAGAATTCACGCAAGCAACGTTTGAATATGTTATTTCAATTTGTGACTGCTCCTTGTAAAGTTTCGTGTTATATCAACCCGAGTGTAATGATTATTTATTTTTACATGATTTTAACACTAAAATTATAAATTAAATAAATGACAAACTAAATGAAAATTTTATTGGTTCATATTGGCTCAGGATCTAGTTGACTGGGAAAAGGACGGGACAATACAGCCCACACACTGCATACAACCCAGCAGTCGGATAACAGAGGCTAATTATTATTATGATTAAATGAAAAGATTATGTAAACCTTTTCGAATGCAAGCACTTAGCAACACACTGCAAATTAAATAGTCTAGCAACGCAAAAAAAATCTCACCGCTGTTCTACGATAATCACTGAGATAGGTACGCCCTTGTATTTGTAGAGAACGTATGAGAGAAAACAAAGCAACAAACAATCGTACTGAAAATCTCAAAAGCACAGATCTAGAAAAGCACAACAATTATAACAGTACTGCTGCACTAATCATTGCACTCACACCCGGTAACCCAGCAAAATAGTCCCCTACGGACAAAAACACACGAACAATACTAAACTGCTTCAAGCACAGTTAGTCAACCCAATAAGATCAGGCTAAGCTTCACACACTATCAGATGGTTGCAAGTGATGTGGCAACAATGCAGTTCCCATCGTAACAACGGGATGGCACAATGCGAGTCAAAAGTCATGGGAGCTTCCCAACACTAGTGCAGTGCGCGCGGGAACACTTTCTGGAAACTTCGAGAGAAACAAAAGTGCTGTTGGATATAGACTATAACGTTGCTGCTGTATATGTGGCTAACTCTGCTTTCTTAATTCGTTTCAGGTTGACGCTTTTGTACGAGTGCTTGAGAGTTTATCGCACCAGTTTTTCTTAACAATAGGAAACGTAATATAGGGTGGTATTTTTGTTTTGTATCTTTGGCCGTTTAAAACGCGCTGATTGTCAGTTTACGAGTAATTGCAATAAATTATTAAAACTAACTAGAATATTGATATGATGATGATGAACGCAATAAAATGATCTACTGGTAAAGTGGGGCTACCTCGACGGAACGGCAGTAGGGTGTGGTTATGGAGCTAAGTCGCAAACCATGCTCCACCTCCTATCCTGCCCTCTGTATCCCAAAACATGCAGTCAAAGTGACCTTTGCGCTGCCGTCGAAACCGTAGAAGTGTCGAACTTTTGGGCAACAAAGTCTAAAATACAGTCGAGCCAGCGACAAGAAGGAGAAGAAGAATTATTCACTGATTTATATCTTGTGGATGCCGTTGTCCCGTTGTTCATCTACACATGCAAAGCAGCAGTATCCGTTACTGAAGATTATAATATTATACTTTCCCTGATTGAATTTTATGGAGCTAGAATAAGTTAGTAATAATTATTAGCACAGTAATGATAATAAAGAGCACGTTGCTGCACAGTATGTGCACGTGGCTTAGATTTATTTATCTATGCACTTGCAACCACTTGAAGATACCTATTTGAAAACTGCCTACGTTCTTACAGCATTATGTCATTTACCTACCTACTCAAAGCTGAAGTTTTCCTCCACCCTTTATCCTTATTATGACTTATTTGTGGTCGGTCAAGTGTCTGTTTCTATGTGCATCTAAGACTTTTCTCCTTTTCATGTCATCTTTCAAAGAAGAGGAGACTCTAACATCTGCTTCCTTTCTTTAAAAAAGTCAGTCACTTTTAACTAAAATCACATCTTGTGGTTTCTGACCTAATCTGAGTGACGTCTGTGTATTCAAAAAGCACATACGCAACGGTTTCCTCAGCCTCCATGCAAGCCCTGGGGGCTTACCACCAGCTCTTATAGCAGGGCAGAAGTTGAACTGCACTGCTCTTTTGTACTTAGTCATAATAATCACAGCACCATTTGTCCCAAGCTAAGCAACCTAATGCTTGTGTTATGGTAACAAGATGGCTGATAAACTACTTATATACAATTTTTTTTTTTTTGTTGTAAAACATACATATTATTGATAGAAAAAGATCCAGACAGTCATAGAACCAAAAAGCAGTGCAGTTCAACTTCAGTGCAGTTCAGCTATAAGAGCTGATGGTAAGGCCCCTGCACAGAGGACTGTCTGTTATGCCTATTGTGTCAGTCTATATTCTTTATCTTTATCTGTCATCATTTTAGTTTTTGTGTTTACTTCCTTCCTTGCCATAATCATCTAATCATCCCAATACCGGAAAATATAAAGATGGATGTGCGAATAACACTTGTGCGACAAAACTGCACTGCGACTCACGATAGTTCGAATGCACACTTGTGCGACAAGCAATAATATTAAGTCTTCGACGTCAGAGCCACCCCGAGGTTCGGTTTGCTTAGGTTCCTTTAAACCCTGACATAAATAGGGGCTCCTGTCGCACAAGAGTGCATTCGAACTATCGTGAGTCGTACAGTTTGGTCGCACAAGTGTTATTCGCACATCCATTTGTCGAACTCACGTGGTACACTCATATATCTCTGGCTTGCCTCTTTTCTTATAGTGCACATTTAATTAAGTCCACATCTCTACAAAGCTCTACTATTTAATTAAGCTTGTTATCCTACAAGCAACCAATGCCTTCTCATTCACACGTTTGTTTGTGTCGTTCAAGTTATGCAAGTAATTAGTATAGAAGTGCGGCTGCAATGTGTACCGTGTTAAAATTGACACGTCTATCAGTGAGGTAACTGCGAATGTTGCTCAAGATATCTCGGAGATAGCGGTCGCGGGTATGTGTGAAATGTAGGCTGTATGGGATCAATTGTAGGTACAATTGAATGTCTTGCTGAATTTGTTGGCTCTAGCGAACAAATTCAGCCAGGAAATATACATATAAGCCGTTGTAAGGAGATATTAGTGTAAATAACCCCCTATAGAAAGGTTTGCAATTTCGTTAAGTGAATAAGTCTGTATAAATAACAAAAAAAAAGAGATAATTATGTAATCAAGGTATATACGACAAAGTAAGTGACAATGGATTTCTAAAAGTCTAAAAGGGCAGTACAGAATCGCTGGAGCAAAATCCATGAAGTGCATTGCTAATGCACTTCATGGTTCACCTGAGTTAATACTGCTAATCCAAGCAGTATTAACTCAGGTCACGAAGGATTATCAGTTTAGTGTGGATCCTTGAAACGTAAAGTGTTTATTTTTTTATTTACAGAAAGGTTACCGTCTCTTTCATGTTCACATTGAAGAAGCAAATAAACTTTAGTTTGCATAAACTTGGGAAATCCTAAACGCGAAACTGCTAACTTTAGTTAGACTCTGCAATAACTACCTATGCATAATTCTACTTAATATTATAAATGTGAAAGTTTGTATGTTTGGATGTTTGTTACTCAATCACACAAATACGGCTGAACGGATTTGGATGACATTTGGCAAAAAAATAACAGATAGTTTATAACCTGAATTAAATAACTCATAATATAATATGATACTTGTTATCCCGTTAGTAGCCCGTAGGGATAGTTTTCAATATACATGTGGGCGAAGCTGCTGGCTAAAGCTAGTTGTCAATATTTTGTCGTTAACCTTTATATACGTTCATTTCAAATGTGATCCCAAAGGCACTTGAAGCTTATTTATAAACAGCGATAATTTTTCTTGATAACTTCTGATGAGTTTGATTTTACAAATTGCAGTTTTGCAAATTCTTCCTATCAGAACCAGACCATGAATAAAGTCTTACGTTTATTGCTAGGCAAGAAGTTACAGTTGTAATCTATCGAAGCCGCAAAGTAATAACGGGCTGGCATCTGAAGCATCTCGGCAGTAGGCCTCTCTGTAGATCCGATTGTAGGCTTACGGTATTATACTTTTTATTGATCATAATCTAAAGACTTATTAAGTAATTTCCCTGATTTTCTTAGCCATTTTTTACACTGTTCTTCTCCTTAGCGTGTCGGTGGCAATCTATGTATTATACAGTCAGCCGAGAATTTGGCTACGAGCTTGGCAACTTCAGTAGCGTCCATCAGCTCGTGTAGCGTGCAGACAACAGGACACGCTGGGCACGGTATTAAATGCCGCATTATTTTTGGGACAGCACCACATTTACACTACTGGGCGGAGTTATCCGTGAATACCTAAGCAGGTTGTTTTTACACGTATTAGCTAGGCTAATGGATTAAGCATGGTTTCTCTTTTCTCAAAGAGCACTTCTCTGAGGGGCCTCTCGGAAATTCCGTGATGGACTGAGGATTTTTTTTTACCTATTTGCAAATATGATTATTACCTGTTTGGTCCAAAACTCTAGATCATATCAGTGTCCTCGTCTATGTCAGTATTTACTTTAGATATACGTCAATGTCATCGTGTTTTTAATGAATATTTTTACACAGAGTTTATTATTTTTTACTTCCGTATTAAGTTATTCGTGATTGCAGCTCGTAATTATGCCTAATTCAACTCTTTACTTCCAATGTCTGCTGGGCATGCAATGCAAGAACTTCGCCATAATCGCCGCCGATCAGACCAACACACAGAGCATTATCGTCATGAAACACGGTACTTTACCTTATTTACCTGCTGTTTTTCTGGTATAAGGTTTCTGAAGTGTACTATAATCGTGTTGGTAACTTATTATTGTAGGGACCTACCTATAGTTGTATTTCTAAGGAGAAGGAAAACTGTGTATACTTATTAATTATATAGTTGTATACCTAGTTTTAATAGTATTTTTTTTAATCATTGTTCCTCTCAACCAAAGCACCTGCCATCTAATCTCTTCACCACCCATGGATGACTGGTAGAGAATGCCTAAGGCATTAAGTCCGCCTTTGTACCTTTTTGTGCGAAACGTTTAAATAAATAAAAGGGTTCTGGGAGGTTCTAGGTTCTGAGTTAAAGATTCTGAAATTCAAAGTACCTATGCCTTGTACGCTGGACTGACATGCATCCAGCATCCACCACATAATCACCTTCAGTTCCCAACACTGAAAGGCTTTTAACTTTATGTGAACCCTGGGAACATGATGCCTATGATAATTAGACACATCAAAAACTTCATTGCACTGGACCTGTTAAAGTTAAATTTTATTTATTTATTTTACCATTTATGTACACACATATAAACAGACAAGAAAAAAACCGAACAGAAAAATACGTACAAAGGTGATGCTTATTACATAAGAAAAAGAGATTTCTTATGTAATAAGCATCACCTTTGTACCAGCATACCTGTGATAGGACAATAGATAGATAGAGTACTGGGTTTACTGGGAGTTTACAAAATAATAGCAAGTAACAAATGAAACAGCTTCCTTATAATGCCATGTTATGACCTAGAGATACTCTACATTTTATAAACCACAGATATTTATAATTCATAATTCTGGTAATATCTCCATTGTCCTCAAAGCAGCCAACATTTGGAATAGAAACAATGACATTAAAGTAAGGTTGAAAGTTTCCAATTGTTATCTATTGATTTTGATTGTATTTTCCTGCTGCTGACGTAGGCATTGGTGGAAATGGGTACAGTCACGTATAAAAAATGGTTTGAGCTATATTAGAAGTGGTCATTGTTTTACTTTGAATGTATATCGACTGAAAGTGGAAGACAGACTGCGATGGCAGACCAAGGCAAAGATGAAAAAGGAGCTTGAAGTCAACCGTCCAATAAGGCACTATATAGGACGTGCAGCTCATCCCAAGTAGTCATTCATTTAGTTCTACAGTATTACCAAATGGAAAAAAATATTCCATTTAGTTATATATGACTATTGGACTCCACTAAATACATGGAGAGATTTGCCACCTAAGCTGCGCGGTTCATTTGTTTTCTAGGCATGCATTCGTACATAGCTAAGCCTTGGCCTCGAAGGCTTAGCTATGTACGAATGCATGCCTAGCCTTTTGGACTCCAACTTAAGAAACTAGCTCGCAATAGTCGCAAACAGCAGAGTAAAAAAGCGAGAGGGAGACCTTTCACATGTCGTGCGACACTACAGTATTTTCAGTGATCGCAAACATACATACATAGGTACACTTTCAATTTATCTGCACTACTAACCTTGACCACGATTATATACGGGCTTTTAATCACATACTGAAGTCGTAACAACATGCCATTTTATAGTTCACAGTTAAATGCTTATTACGTGTAATGAGGCGGAAAGTTATTTTTATGGTGCGTTATGACTACGAGATAAGAGAAGATTAGAATTATACATAAGTAAATGAATGAATGAAGAATAGAATTATACATAAGTAAATGAATGCAAAAGTACCAAAAGCACCACAGGACAAAAACAGAGTTCCAAGGAGCTATGTGATTATTGATCTATTGCACTAGAAAAACTGTTAACTGCATTTAAAACTCTGTTACGTAAAGGGTATAATGTATTTTATTTAGCAGTTAGATTTGTGTAGCACGAAGTAAAACAAAGATCGATAGCATTACCAGTGCACAGAATCAGTAAATTCCTTACATTCTCTTCATCATTTAGTTCGTCTTTCTAACATCACTCCTATTTCCAGACGAGAACAAGTTGTACGAGATGTCAGACCGACTGCTGATGGGCGCCATCGGGGACCCAGCAGACAGGGTCCAGTTCACGCAGTTCATCGACAAAAACTTCCAGCTGTACAAGATGAGGAACGGCTACCAGCTGAACACTGCAGCCGCCGTGCATTTCGCGAGGAAGACGATGATGGATGCGCTGAAGAGTGGGGTAGGTACTGAACTTGTTCTATAGACCATTCTAGCCGTGGAAGTGCCTCCTGCACTCCTTGCATAGGCTAGTTGTGGGAACACGGAACAACGCGGGGCTTTACTTAGTCGGTATGGAAAATGACGGCGCCGTAAAGATCGCTCCATATTGGTAAAAAAAGTTAATTTATCAACACGAATATCTACAGCAAGGTATACTTCTCCATGACGCTTTTTCTACATGAAAAAGGCAATGTTTATACACATTTTCACAGCTGTTTGATATGGTTCACATTGAAGCAGGTTCTTCATTTTGTATGTAATCATTCCCATGACAACACTTTCGCAATAGAATTTAAGTAATGTCGACCATGGGAGTTGAGATTGACGATAGCGCTCATGATAAATGTTCTTCTTACTACTACTTTTTGCGCTGTAACGAACACAAATGACAACGATCATGCAGACTTACAACAAATTCGGGAAATCTCGTATGACTATGATATAAACTTCTTATCATCCTAGATTTGCCAAATGTAGGGTTATTAAGCAATCAGTGCTTATACAATTACAGCTGGAATTCCCTAAATGATTTAACTAATTAATGTAGTTTATCTAGTTTCATAGAATTTGATAACGCTCGTCGCTGCATCTAGCACACACGTGCTTGATGCAGCGGCTGCTTTATCAAATACCTCAGCGACGCGACGATATATTCTTTTCGTATCTTATCACACGTTTGGTAGGTACTGTCATTATAATATTAGAGTTTACGATAAGCTGAGTTAATGAGTTTTGTAATTGTTAAGTAATTAACACTTTTATTTTCATCTTGCCGCTTATTTTACTGCCGGAGTTCGTACGTCATTATAAATTGTCTGAGATAGCTGTAATATACTTATTACCTGAGTCTGTCCTGAAAATATTTTCAAGTAAATCTTTAGCAAGAGTTCAAAGTACTTTGCTTAATTCCTTTCAAACTGATGGCGCCTTTGGTTTGGCGACTTTGCAATCAGCAGCATATTGATTTTATAATCAGCCTATAATGTTCCCACTGCTGGGACACACACAGGCCTCCTCACTGTGAGAGGGAGTGGGCCGTAATTTATCACGCGGGACCAGTGAGGGTTGGTGAAACTTGATTTACTTTGGAAAATAAATCAGGGGAATATCAAACTCAAAAGGTGATAACTATTACGGTCACGCCTCTAAACCGGTTACCTTCTGGAAGGAGAAGGACACCCAGCCAGCTTTTAGTCTTAGCACTAGAGACCAAACTAAATATGGTTTAAACTAACGATAGCATCAACCACGGGCTTACTTTATCGTGGGTTAACTGAACATGCAAAGCACTTTCGTCCGTGCATAATTATGACGTTTTCTGTAACACTTTCGTCCGTACGAATGTTAATGTCAGCGCTAATTACGAGGCTATTTAATTAACTGTTCAACAATTAATCGCTTTTTTATTTTAATTAAGTCAGTTTTAGACTATTGTGCCTTTGTCTTGTGTATGTTCTGTAATATTGTTAAGAATAAGATAAAGTTGATTTTGTTATACCTGGTGGTTAAGTTTGACATATTATGAATGTTTTTGGAAGCAGCACGTCATCAGGGAATCATCGCGTCGGAAGCGCCTAGAAGCGTCAGTACAGCAGTAGGTACTAATAATATCCGTGCCTGCGCTATTAGTGCTGAGTGCAAATTCGGCTGTTACAGGCATTGTCAGAATTATCACGGGCCGGTAGTTTAATATCCGTGCCTGCGCTATTAGTGCTGAGTGCAAATTCGGCGGTCACAGGCATTGTCAGAATTGTCACGGGCCGGTAGTTTAATATCCGTGCCTGCGCTATTAGTGCTGAGTGCAAATTAGGCTGTCACAGGCATTGTCAGAATTGTCACGGGCCGGTAGTAATGAGTAATCGGTGAAGTCCTATGACATGCTTGGTTTGTGTATTATGGAAAGTGTAGAGTTGTATATTTTACCCGAATACCGCCTCTAACAGCGGCCGCCAAGACCGCCAAGGTCTCCTTGCTCTGTGGGAAGTTCGAATTTACGAAAGCTTATAGTAGCTTATAGTTTTCATTCTAATACCCCCTCTATAAGGAAGCCTTATTCAAGTCGTTAACAACAGATAAAGTTATCGTTTCTTATTAGTAACAATTGAGCCCATATATCTATATCTTGCAATATCTTTTAACTGCTATAGATATGCTTTTTATTCTGCAAATTCCTTCTCAGTCTTTTTTTTTAACCTCTATTTTTTATTCTAACCTAATGCAGGTCCAGTAAAAATAGGTTCTCATATACAAGTTATTCTCCCACAGATTCCATCTATGGTGAACATGCTGATCGCGGGTTACGACGAGGCGGATGGCGGACAGTTGTACACCGTCGACTTCCTGGCGTGCGCATTGAGAGTGCCCTTCGGAGTCCACGGATTTGGAGGCCTGCTCAGTCTGGGCATACTCGACAGATATCATAAACCTGGTAAGTTTATTTTGCGTTGAGGAAGATTGGGCGGAAAAACAGTTTATATGATTTTCGCCAAATTATGAATTTAGGGATTTTAGGAATGGTTGATTAATATTTCATGCCCTTTTCAAATTCTACCGGTGCCGTCTCACGATGTTTTCCATTACTTTTCCTTTCTTTTCATTCTTTCACATTGGTCAAATGTTCAGCGACATCCAATTTAGTGATTTTGTATGTCTTTGGAGACACGCGTCGAGGGTTTCTCTTGCGGGAATCCCCTAGTGGGTAGTTTGCTTTAAAAATACTTTATATTCTTATAATCCTTACCCTTTTTCGCAGAGCTAACAGAGTTTGAAGCATACGAGCTGATAAAGCGGTGTGTCCACGAGGTTCACGAGAGGCTCTTCATCAGTCTACCCAACTTCCTCGTAAAGGTCATCAACAAACATGGAATCAAAGAGATGCCAGTCATCACCCCAGCTACGTATTTAGTAGATCATCCAGCTTAATTTTATCAACAAATGAATTAAATAAGAATCTAGAATGAAGTGATTACATGGCTTGATCTATTTTTTTGAGTGGTTTGTTCCCTTTTTGACTGTGCGTTCATGTAGATCGTGCTTTATCAATTTGGATTTATTTTGACGTCAGTTTTTGTTTGATGTTTCTTACGTAATATTGTTTTATTTGTAAATGTATTATTAAATGGTTTTATTTATTTATTATTCATGATTTATTTTACTTGCCTACTTGAGAATTGATAATAATGGAAACAGGTCAATAAAACATTTTAATTCACTCTAGGGAATCAGAAAATTGTAAGGACGTTTATGAATTACAAATAAGCTTAAAACATTTTAATACACTCTAGGGAATCAGAAAATTGTAAGGACGTTTATGAATTACAAATAAGCTTAAGCTCTCCTGAGCCGAGACTTATCAAAACCCTGCGAAAAGTCTTATTATGGGATAAAAATGGCTTGAAGAAAGATTAAATTAAATCAAAAGTCATTTATTCAAATTAGGCTCATAATCAGCACTGTTCGAACGTCAACATTCCCAGTGAAACCACTTCCTAGTGCTTTCGCTGGGAAGAAGAAGTGGCGCAACAAACTCCCCAGCAGCACATAAACAACAACAAAAATAAGCTAAAGGTTCTTAAATTCGAATAACATGCTCCCAAGATCGTGGAACCGTCCAATTAACTGCAGATAATCCAGTATTCAGGCAAATTGCCCAACATCAGATAAGTCAGGACAATTGGACCGTGTCGTTACTTCTCAGAGTTTCAACAGGTTACAAATTGACTCGTCTCTAATGTACCGTGGGATTTCTAATACCTAATGACTCCTTAGGTGTGCCATAAGGCCAGAGTACCTCATTAGCAATGAGGTACTTAAGACACATCGAATTATAGAAAAAGACTCTCATACAGGTCATCATTCTCATTCTCCTGCCCTGGGGGTCTACTCCGAAGTGGTAAATTTATCGTATCGGCCGAATGTTCGGCCATTTCCTACTACGAAGTTGCTATTTGGTTCGGTCGCTCCCGACCGAACCGGTCCGATCCGACTGAACTTCATTTTGACATTTGTTGTATCGTAAACCCTACTCTGAACGAGAAAAGACCTACCGATAATTTGATTTTGACAACAGTTACAGCGTCAAATTACTGTCAAAATACACGACAGCAAAATAGCTATCGTTTGAGCATCGTAAGTATCGAATTTGGGATTCTGCCGTTTTGCCGAAAAGATTTTGCCAAAATTTCACTACCCAAACAAATTTTAGCAACCTTTTTTATACCAATGCAATGATTTTAGTACGCACATTTTCATTTGGTCTACTTGGCAGAATATTATCAAGGATTTAGGCATTTGGTCTTTATATGAAACTAGCTTTTGCCCGCGGCTTCGCTCGCGTTAAGAAGTATAGTTTGACAAAGTTTCATACAAACTTTCATCCCCTATTTTATCCCCTTGGGGGTAGAATTGATCAAAATCCTTTCTTAGCGGATGCCTACGTCATAACATCTACCCGCATGCCAAATTTCAGCCCGATCCGTCCAGTGGTTTGGGCTGTGCGTTGATAGATCACTATGTCAGTCAGTCGGTCACCTTTGAGTTATATATATTTAGATGATTTATTACAGAAAACTTTGTCAAATGATGTGAATAATCTTGGCCTGCTGTGTTCTGCACAACATGTGCTTAAGGGCCGGAGTGAGTGCTCCAGAGTTGACCCAAGGCGAATCTGAGGACCGGCAGGTCATATACCAGCCTGCTACATCCGCCACAGAGGCTTTCAGGAGACAAAGAGAGAGGGAAAGACAAGACAAATAATGAATAAAATATATTTTTTACAATACTAAACAACTAGAAATAATCTTCACTTTGTTATAAGTAAAAATAATATAGCATTCAACGTGGTGCAAATTTATTCCCACAGTCGATGATTCAGCGTACGACCATCGATGCTCCTCAAGTTTCCATGAGCCAAATCTCGATGCTCTACAAGGAAATTAAGGAGAGCATTCATTTGTGCCGCTGTCGGTCTGGTCATGGTGACTTCTTCTTGCAGAATGTTTGTTCATAACTTTCATTTCCAAGCTTCCAAAACACGAACATGGATAAACCCAATGGGCACTTTATCACGCGTAAAGTGAATAATTGAAGTAGTTTATAGTAAATATATTTAGCTTGTTTTTTGTATACATCTCAAGACTTCACTTTCAACACTTTAAACTTCCGTCAGCACTTGATGATAAACGTCCGAAATACGGTTATTGCTATAACGATAGCGACTGACGAGATTTGGTCTGAGTTTATAATTTTTTTCAGCTTTTTTCTCAATTTTGCAATAATAAAAATCTCAATCTATTTAATTGTTTGTTTACTTGTCATCCTTTGACATTTATCGTTTTTCTTTTTTTTTTTGACAATCGGCAATGCCATCTGTATGCCAGCTACAAATATATTGTTTTTTCGAGAAATAGTACAATGTTCCTAGGTATAAATATTGAAATAAAAGCGAAGTTCTATTTTCTTACTATAAAAAATAATTTTACTCAGTAATTCAATAGTTTAATTATATCGACATGAATAATAATGACTAATAAAAACATATCGATAAAACGTTCACCTCTAGCACTACATTTCGTTCGGTCCTACGTTCTTTCGAATATTGACTATGGTTCCGACCCAACTGAGCCGATCCGAACTTTCTTCGTAGTAGGACAACAATATTCGGTTCGGCCATGTGTCGGGCCGATCCGATCATTCGAATGTGTCACTTCGGAGTAGACCTCCTGATCCCAATTTATTTGGGGTCGCGTAACATGTCTTTTTTTCCATACTTTTCTATTAGTCGTCATCTCGATAGTCACGTAGACTCTCACACAGGTATATTTTTATTTCACGAAGCGACGCGCGCTTTACATGTAGTAACCAAGTGTGAATGTGTGCGTGAAGACGAGTAGCGTCAGCACATAAACCACACACTTACGGCTTCGACATTGTCTCGGAAGGTACCATGAGCTCCCCCGATGGCAATAGGCTCACCCCCTGTACATGTTACAGGGGGTTGCCAGTTATTTTGAAATGCCCGGTGGATGGAACCAGGCATTTAAAAATAACTGGCAAAAAGTGAGTGTGCTAGAAGTACACCTCTGTCAACCCATCAGGGATGATAGGCAATGTTATGTGTACTACTCGATGCGACTGCGTACTCAAACTCAAAGTAGAGTAAGTACCTAACATGAATAGCAGGATAGATAACAGTTTTAATCATAGATAGATAGTATACTATAATGTACTATAGTATCAACTGACCATAACTAGATACTAAGAACCGATGACTATATGCAACGGAGAAGTCTGATTGAAAAAACCTTAATAACACTGCCTGACCGAAAATCACGACAACTTACACTAAGCAGGCGTTCTTACGACAAGTAAACGAGGAGGAAACATTTTTATAGTATCCATTAGTTTCCACTTTACTAGAGGAAATTGAATGCTCCTGCTCTCAGGAAGAAATCAGGTCACATATAAAATGGAAGGTAATATTCTACATATATCCTTGCACTATATTGTCCATGGAGTTTCTTGCCCGTTCTTCTCCATAGGTACCTACGCTTTGGAATGGGCAACTAGCTTCATCTTTCTGACTGACCGACCCTTTGACAATTCAAAAGTGCCTGTAATTGGTTTAGTTGAATTAAATGATTTGAGTTTTGAGTTTTTGAGTTTTTTTATATATTTTCTTCGTGACAATAATTTTTATTTCCGGCAGGAAATACATTCTATTTTTAAAGTTTTATTTCTCACAACTTGTGCATTGTTGCAGGAATTTATGTGAATACTGCCCAGCTCATGTGGAGTTGGGCTGGAAATCTAGTTAGACGAGGATATAGCCGAATGGTGGCCAAGGTTAATCCAAAGAAACCATGGCCGTCCAAAAACGCGTTGGCTTGATGATATCGACAAAGTCGCGGGAAACACCTGCATAAAGGACGCACGAAACCGGGAAGTACGGAAAAAGAGGAGACGCATCATACTCAGCAGTGTGTAATTTCGGGCTGAAATAATGATAACTGTACATCCCAGTCCTACTGTTTTAAAGGGCTAAATCAAGTATTAATTTTTTTTAACAAGCAACATTTCCACATTCAGAAGACCCCCAAAAGATTGATGTCGAGATCGTTTAAAAATCTAGCTATAAAGATAAGTCAAGATTCTTTATTTGTCAAAACATGAGTACACATACAGAGCATGCAAGTTATTGATCGAGATACATTATAATTTCGGACCAGTCATGTTTGGCCTTAGTGGCGTACAAATATTTAAATGTCAGTGAATTAACAATTTAATCAATAAATTATTTCATAAGAACAAAACAGTAGGTATGTAATTTTAAAGCAAACAAGAAAAAATATAATATATGGTCAAAATTACGTAAAAAAATATTAAATGTCAATCTATACTTATAATAAGAATGTAAAAAAGTTGTGTCTGTACATTGAATATATTTAAAAAAGAATAATTGAGGGGGGTTAAGAAACGGTAATAGAACACGAATCTAATAAAAAAAGTCTGTCTGTTTGTCTGTTTGTCTGTTTGTCTGTTTGTCTGTTTATCTGTTTGTCTGTTTGTCTGTTTATACACGCTAATCTCCGGAACTACTGGACGGATTTGAATGAAACTTTTTTTGTTATCTAGCTACTAAACCTGGGCAACATATAGGCTATAATTGATTTTGGAAACTGGAACACCTGATGCAGAACCGCAACAGACCAGCTAAACTATAAGAGTTAGAAAAATGGCGCCTTAAAACAAAATTGCGTCTGATGAGCATTTTCTGCTGCGAGAATAAAATTGAAGATCCGGAACACCTGATGTGGAACTCTTAGAGCACAGCTAAACTATAATATATATAGGTTTGACATCTTAGCAAAAGTTATTCAGTCTGATGAACATTTTCTACTGCGAGAATAAATCTCGAAGATTGGAACATCTGATGTGGAACTCTAAGAGCACAGCTAAACCATAACATATATAGGAATGACATTTTGCAAAAGTTGTTCAGTCTGATGAGTGTTTTCTGCTGGGAGAATAAAATTCGAAGATTGAAACATCTGATGTGGAACTTGGAGAGCACAGCTAAACTATGGCATATACAGACATGACATTTTAACAAAATTTGTTTGGTCTGATGAGTATTTTCCGCCGAGATAATAAAAATCAAGGATAAGGAACATTTGATGTGAAAATCACTTTATACAGATGAGATTAACGCCTCATTAAAACATTTGTATCTATGGCCTCACATACAAAAGCTAAGATTAACAATAAAAATGAGAATAAGCCCAGCTTGGTGGTAATTCACATGCCCAAGAGTTTTCAGAAATATTATTAAAAGTTGGAGAAGGTCTCCTTCCTGCTCAGGTCTGGTGACTGTTCCTGATATAGGTACTTGGAAAAGTTGTTGCCTCCGAAGAGGAACTTATACAATCAGTATTTGGGGAGATTCAGAGCATAAGAAACCATGAAAATTCGTGGTTATGTGAACGCGTTATATCGACCCCAAAAAACGAACAAGCTGCATCAATAAATGAAAAAAATTGGGGGAAATTATTGGAGATGAAGTCGTTTACACTTCTTTTAATAACGTAGTCAATCAGGACGACGCCACCAATTACCCAGTTGAGTTCCTCAATTCACTCACAGCGAGTGGTCTTCCTGCTCATAAAATAAGACTCAAAGTTGTTGGTGTTCCGATAATGCTGATGCGAAATTTGACACCGCCGAAACTGTGTAATGGAACCCGACTTATAGTTGAGGTTTTACAACGCAATATTATTGTAGCTGTAATCCTCACTGGGAGTGGTGCCGGTGAGACTGTGTTCTTACCACGCATACCACTCATCGCCAAGAATTTCCCCTTTCAATTTAAACGCACACAGTTTCCTGTGACTACATGCTTTGCCATGACAATAAACAAGTCACAGGGACAGAAACTGAAAGCTGCTGGGGCTGATTTGAGAACCGGCTGTTTTTCTGATGGCCAACTTTATGTTGCTTTCTCAAGGGTTAGCAACGCTTCCGGGCTTTATATTCTGGCACCCGACGGAAAAACCAAAAGTATAGTCTATAAAGATTTTTTTTAGAATAGTATTGTTAACTAATTGATATTAATTTCGCTTCATAATTTCGGAATGAAAATAATTCTACCTTTGTATTTTAATGAAGTTATAACCTACCCAGTCTACAACACTCAATCTAAGTTATACCAAACTTAATCGAAATCCTTCATCGGTTTTGATTGATTTATTGTCTGACATATCGACGCACAGTTCAAACTCTTGCCGAAATTCCTATCGGAACGAGAAAGGGACTGGATCCGCGTACGAAGTCGCGGGCAGAAGCTAGTTTACAATATGTGGTCAAAATTACGTAAAGAAATATTAAATTTCAAATCATTGTTCATAAGCATTAATAGTTTGTTTTAAATTCAGATTACCTATGTGAAAGATGAATTGATAACATTGATTCTAAATGGTATTAAAAGTTGTCATTAAGAAATTCTGAAATACTGTAGTATGCGTTCTCTTCTAGAAATATCTTTAATTTATTTTTTAACTGACGAGCATTAAGCTCTTTCCAAGTATTTAGGAGTTTATTGAAAATTTTTGGGGCCATACAGAAAACACTTTTGTGCATCAATGTTGTTCTAGATCTATGTAGACAGAGAATACTGTAATCGCGTCTACTATGGCTGCGATCGACCACTTCTTCTTCCTTTTTTTTTTTTTTTTTTTTTTTTTTTGTGGATGGGAAATCATCAAATGACCCCCCCTCCCGCTCTGGGTGGAGCGGAAGGGAGTGTCAGACTTTTACTGACTAAAACCCACCCGTGTTCCGTCCTTAGCCCTTTCTGTTCCAGGGCAGCAGTTAACCTTTCGGAAAATCCCGCCGCCCCGGCAGGCTTCGGCCCTGTGGGGCCCCGTCCTCTGCTGTCATCTCTTTGAGGCGCGCGTGGAACACAACGCGCCGTCCGGCACGGGCCTGGTCCTGATCGGACGGTGAGCTACCCATTACTCACCGCCCGCACTTCTTCTTCCTTTAAGAATCCTTTCCTGTAAGGTTTCATCATCGTCTTTTTGTTCAACATTCGCCAGATTAACCATAGCTTTCCCAAAAGCCCAACATCCGTGATAACAGTATCACCACTAATTACATTACGCCATCATTCATGTTTAAACCCCAAAATTAGGTGAGACGGCCCCAACAATCTTGGGCCTCTGTGTGCACAGCTCAGAGGCCTGAGTGTAAACATGTCACGCGAATGTTGATAATATTGTACACACGACGCGCTCATTATCACCTGTGCGAGGTATTTCTATCTTGAGAGGTATTCTGAATGCAGATGTTCGATGTCTGATGTATGGCGGGTGATAAGATGAAGGTTGAAAATCAAGGTGATATGGTTGCTTTGCATTGTCAACGTGCATACACCTGTAGCTGGTGGGCTCACAGTTCAGGAATCCTACTAACATTATAAATGCGAAAGTTTGTAAGGATGGATGGATGTTTGTTACTCTTTCACGCAAAAACTCCTGAACGGATTTGGATGAAATTTGGCTCACAGATAGTTTATGACCAGGATTAACACATAGGATTTTTATCCCGATTGTCCCGTACTATCGAAACTTATGCGGGTGAAACTGCGGGGCACAGCTAGTAATCATACTAGCTGCGCCCCGCAAACATAAATAATATTTATGATAATGTGATGGTTTTTCTATCCAAGAAAAGGCGATAGCACCACCGCTACCCATACCGCCCTATGTAAAATTTCCACATTTGTATCTGTAATTCGCATGGTGTACGATGTGTACATAATAAATTAGTTATTAATTAAATTATATAATAATTTTATTATTATGCGGATCTATGAAAAAGCTCTCCTAAAGAAAGGATAAAGAGTCTTTTATGTAGATACCAATTATGAAGACATTACAAGCAGTAACACCAAGAGATTACGCACAACAATTGGATTTAAACTGACCTTTTGAATCACGCAATAAATAAAGTGAAACACATATTCGGTAATGCCAAATTTTCTCCTAAATCGCATGAGAATCTGGCATTTAAAATACCTAATTAGTGGGTACCTATATGCGTTAAATCAAAACATTAAAGAGTTGCCTAATGTTAATTGAATTACTAATCAAATTGTTATGTAAAATTCATTTTTAAATGTGAATCAAACAATCTCAACAATGTGTAAGAGCAGAATCCCAAGCAGTCGATATATCGTCATCACAATTTCATACATTTCGTCAAAGTAAACAGGTACACTCTCAAACTAAGTACAGAGGTTTATTAGTATAACAACCAAATTTTATGTTTACTTATTAGAGTAAATGTCTAAAGCAGTATATTCATACGAATATTAGGCTCTAACCCCGTGACCACGACCGGGCTAACCGCTAACCCTTCATGCACAATATTTATCTTACCTCTTAGGGCTTTTGCAGACGTGCTACTTTTTGATTTTCGACTTCATCGATGCTGCATTGAGTTTTGGCGACTCTTTGCGTTCGTCGTCATTGCTAAATCGCATCTTTTAGCGATTGATTTGATTCTAATGTTATATAATTTTGTTTAATTTTATCAAATTTTGACTAGTTTTATGTAAATTTGAATCGCGATATATTCGCCAAAAATGTAAATGAGTTTATGGAAAAATAACTTTAATCCCTACACAATAAAGTTCAGTTTACGCTATAACTTCAAACATTTTTATAACTTTTTCAATAGTGCTAGTCACTCTGAAATCAACCTAATTGCCATTATAATAAAGTTGATATTTGTTTAACTTGAAATAACGTCAATTTGAAACGTAAATAAAATTTGAATATAATTTGTTTTTGATGTTTACGGTTTTGTGTTTGAGAGCTGTGCTGGCCCAGTGGTAACGGCCCCGACTTACGAGTTGTAGGTCGTGGGTTCGAACCCAGACAGGCGCTTTACTTTGTGTAATTTATTTCCTCATCGTTGCTCCCAAAAACGGTGAAGGAAAACACCATGAGGAAACCGGCATGTCCTAGAAACAAAAGTTCAAACACATGTGACATCTACAAACCCGCACTGGGCCTGCGTGGTGGATTACGGCCCATTCCCTCTCACAGAGAGGAGGCCTGTAGCCCAGCACTGGGAACCTGTATAGGCTGATTATGTATTATTTATTTTTATTTTTTTATAAAAACGTTGCCCCACACTAGGAATTTCTCCTGTGTCGTGGGTGCGTTTACAGACATGTAAACTCACATACACAAACAGCCAGACCCGGAACAACTAATAGTGTAATGCAACGAATGCATGTGTGTGCAACTATTATGTAATTTAATTGATTGTATGTTGTGTTGTTAGCAACACAACACAACATACAATCAGGTAACTTATATTTACAGTTATCGGTACAAATCAAGTATTTTACCGATAACTGTAAATATAAGCTGGTTGTTAATTAATAAATAAAATTCTGCATCGCGTTGGGCGACTGAGCGAGGTATCAAAATTGCTGGTTTTCTATCGATCCTGCATCAACTGGCGGATAGGTCCGTCGCTGATCGCTGTGTCGAATCTCCGAAAAGCAACTAAATCGCTGAACGAAGTAGCATGTCTGCTAATACTCTAAGTACTAATTTCGTGTGGGAACCAAGTGTGCTTAGGACAAACTTAATTTTCTTATTGTGGACACAGGCGGTACGTACAAAGTAAGTATTATAATTTACGACATGCTGCGTGTTCCCTTGACACGGAAAACAAAATGCATACATTTGCAGTAACTTAATTATTGCTTTACGTGGTTTGTGGTATATGCAATACGATATTTTAGTTTTCAGTTGTCTGTGGTGGCAGAGACATCGGCGTACATCCTGTTACCATGGATTCAGTACATGATTCTGGATGAAATAAATAAAAAAATATAGCTGTTCCATACATTTTGAACGCGTAGATATTGCAGTTTTCTATGAAACAGCTGTTTTTTTATTTCATAACCGACGAAAAATTTCTGCGCTAGAATCATGTGCTGAATTCATGGTTACAGTTTGCACGTCGATGTCCCTGCCACCCTGTATCCTATGCCCTTTTTGTTTATTTATTTATCTCATGGAAAACCAATAGCTTTACATAAATATACTGGAATAAGAAACATGAAGCCAATTATAAGTTTTCACGGCAAGCTATACAATAATATAGTAAGAGATCTTAGACACGACAAATTATTATTAAATTATTATTTTTGTATTTTCGTGGGGACATCCCGTCGGACTCATACCGACTAAAGCCCCACTGTTCTTCTACCATGAGTCGGGTGCCCATATTTTATGCCTGTACCCACAAAGGATACAAAGTTGCCTTTGACATTATTAGTCCAGCCTTTTCTATTCCTGGAGTCGATTTTCAATGCTGAATCCCTTTTTATTCGCAGCGTTGGCGTTTGACATCGGCAACCCAATTACTGGGGGCTTTCGTTAGGTAAAGGTTGAACTGAATGTCAGACTTTCTGGATTTAGCCTGAACAGAATATAAAGGGTTTTGGAAGTGGTCTTTTTAGCACTTCTCCATGTAGATATAGGAAATTTAGGCTTTGTTATGCTACTAACTTGTTAATCATTCAAAATCGACTGTAAACGGAGTAGTTTTTAAGTGATTTAACCAATACCATTTAAACACCAGCCATCCTCGATCAATCAACCTAGGTAGATAATGAGGTATACATAATTTAATTTATAGGTACTACATAGCGTGCTCTTTAAATCACGTTTTGGTATCTTAGATAAAGAAGGTTCTAGAAGCTTCATCATCATCTGCCTAGCCTTTTCCCAGTGATGGTCGGCTTCCAGTCTATCCGGATGCAGCGGAATACCAAAATTTACATTACGACTGATTACCTGACCTCCACAACCTAATTACTGGGTAACACGATACCCCTTGGTAACACCTTGATTGACAGCCGGGACCCGGGCCCCTCCGTTGGTCCCGGCTGTCATTCAAGGTGTGTAAAGATAGTCACATCCATCTTACTGGGTGACAGGATGCCCCTTGGTAAGACTGACTTGGTTAAACACCAGCCATAATGTCGAACTATTTGTATTCTGTGGTCGTACGTGTATTAAAAATCGCATCCGTATAAGTATTGAGAGATTGCTAACTCATTACCTTCGGTGATTACAGATAATTCGCAGTTTCCGTCCATATGATAAGTATAGGTAACTCTCAGGAACGTGCGTGAAATCGTATCTACTTACCTACCTGTTACAATGTAAATTATGTTCTTATTGATCACATAATCACTATCAAAATCACTTTCATTTATATTGGTCAGGTTTTTTGCATAACGTAATTATATGCCTAGTTAGTGATCAAAAGATTTCAGACTTAATTCTTTTAGAACTTTTTTTGTGATTAATAATACAGGGTGGCAGGGACATCGACGCGCAAACTGTAACCATGAATTCAGCACATAAGTTTAGACCCCCCTAGCGTCGAAATTTATCACCGGTTATAAAAAAAAATCTTCTGTTTCATAGAAAAGTACCTACGCGGTCAAAACGGATGGAACAGCAATATTTTTTTGGGGTCTAAATTCATGTGCTGAATTCATGGTTACAGTTTGCGCGTCGACGTCCCTGCCACCCTGTAGGTATATCGTTAGACTAATGAGGCAGTGTCGTTGGCCTCAAGCTCTATTGCTGAGTATTAAGTCCTGGGTTCGATTCTCTGATCGGGCAAAGTGTTATTGGGATTTTCCATCAGGAATTCCTCAGTAACAGTCCGGAGTCTAAATCTGTGTCCTATGAAACAAGCTCGCCCTCCTATAACATGAGACTGAAACATAACTGGTGAAATGTGCGTGTTCCCTACCTAAGAGGCCGTCTCCAAGAGCGAGAGAATCGCGGGGAATTTTCGTCGTGTCACGTATTTCTATACACTCTCTTAGAACGTGTCTCCACACGGCGATATCATCGCGGCGAGAATTTGATGGCACGGCGAGACTATCGCCGCGATTCTCTCGCCCGTGGACATGGCGCCTTATATATTATGTACATCGCTGCCTAACCCTTCAAAACCTACACGTATGGTGTAATTTTATATTAATAAGGCAGCTTTTGAGTCTTAATGTGTTAAAAAGAAGTAATTTAATCGATAGTAAATTATTAAAAAAAAAAAAAATTTGGTTGTCGAGTCTCGACGACATCTAAAAATGAGACAAGTCTATGTTGAATAATTATCACGTAAACAACCTCTGATTAACAATTAACAAAAACAACTTAGCAGTAGGAAAACTCTTAAAGAAAATAACGTAACCTTGTTTAAGCTTGGCAATGAATTGAGGGTTATGACGTTAATACCATACCTAATAAATAACTCATACTATCAAAATCATTGTCGAGATCACTTTCTACGATACAAAATAAATATTTGGAAAATAAGACAGTAAACAGCCATGTCATTGCTCGTACAAGAAATATACGAAAAATAAATAAATAATGCATAAAACGAGCCATGAGTCAGCATTATCTTATGTTATGGATCTTACCGGACTTTCAATAAAGATCGTAATTAAAAACGAATTTATTACAAAACGAATTGCATAAACTTGAAACAATGAAGAATGAATCATTTGCGCTTTGAAGTATCAATAGAAAATGAAAGAAAATGGAAAATAAAGTTGAGGAAAATGGCAGGTGATAAAAATATAAGTACCTGTCTGAAGATATCTTCAGATACTTATCTTTATCAGCAGATTTCAACAGATCTCATAATATTTACGAGAAGTGCACTTGAATAGCCAGACGGTCGTAGGTACCTTATCTAACTAACTTATTTACCGTCGATACGCTAAGATGATCTGCACCCTAATTGCGCACACACAAACACACTTTCAATCGCAATCTGAATCATTTTGAAGGATATTGCTAATCCATTGCGTCATATGGTCGAAAAATTTGTCTGCTGAACAACGTAAATAACGCAATGAATGTTGTTGAACTGTCAAAATGAAACCCATTGCTATAGATACATAGTGTGTTACGCAATTACCCCGCAGGTACAGAATAGTTCGAACTACATTCACAGGTACAACAACAATAAGAAGATTTCGTTTTTGCGGTTAACCAACTGCATATATTTCGATTACAGCAACCTTTCGAACAAGTTCCTGATTCACATAACATCACGCCTGTTTACCTCGAAGAGTTAGGAGTTAGAGATGTACTTATAGTAAAACCCACTTGTTTAACCCACTTTGCCTCACCTGGGAATCGAGCCCAGGCCCTCATGTTCAGCAGTAGCGCTTGCGACCACTAGACCTGCGAGTAAGGCAGTTCCTGGTTTAGCGTTTACTAATACCGTCTGGTGCAAGATTTAGGTAACTATATTTTCAATCTTGTATTTCAGTGTTACGAGTATTCAACCATTTCAGTCGGAACGAAATACGCTATTTTCTTGCGTTAATTTGTGTTGTTCAATTGATTGGATATGCTTAACACTTCTGCGTGACTAAATTGATTTGCGCTCAGGTTGCAATAAGAATTTGAGATATTCACTTCCTATGCAATGTCACCATAATGTTTAACAAAAGCGTCCAAGTGCAGGTGGGACTCGCACACGAAGGGTTCCGTACCATCGTACAATATTTACTTGCCAGGTACTACTTACATACACAAGGTGGACCGACGACCGTGTGAAGGCCGCAGGAACCCGTTGGATGCGAGAAGCACAGAACCGTTGGAAGTGGAGGGAGGTGCTTGGGGGAGGCCGAGGATGTCCAGCTGTGGACGTCTTTCGGCTGAAATGATGATGATGGCTACTTACATATTATTTGTATGTATGACCATTAATGTCAAAATTAAATTATCGAGCAAAAAAAACCCTTTAACTTTATTTTATTTTGATTATTTGTTCTTATAGCGGTGTCTACCTGTACCTATGGTTTAAAACATACAGCCCTGTGACAAACCGACAGACAGACAACAGCGGAGCCTTAGTAGTAGGGTCCCGTTGGCACTCTTTGGATACGGAACTCTTAACACCACAGAAGTTTCTTTATCATCATATAAGGAAACGTGATTTATAGAGCATGCTGTTACGAACTATAAATGCAATATTCATACAGATCGATTGCTACATCGAGAATTTGATTGTCTCACTTCATTTGGTACTTACTATTTTATTAGTACTTAAGATCTATGTCACTTCAGTAGTGCAATTCAAACCTACTGAAATAGTAACCGATTGTGACAGATTAACAAGTGTCCATTTTAAGTTGCGGAAAAGAGATATTAAATAATAATAATAATAAATAAATATATCCCTGGACATTTCACACAGCACCATTTGTCCCAAGCTAAGCAACCTAATGCTTGTGTTATGGTAACAAGATGGCTGATAAACTACTTATATACATTTTTTTTTTTGTAAATACATACATATTATAGATAGAAAAACACCCAGACTCGGAACAAATACATGTAGGTCATACAAATATTTGTTCCGTGCGGGAATCGAACCCACGACACGCAGCGCAGCAGTCAATCGCTTAACCACTTCGCCAACCGTGCCGTCATATTAGATAACCTAAATGTATTTATTGCGGAAAACGTAATTATTTGCCCATTTTTTACACAATAATGGTTAGAAAAACACTAACGTCATTTTTTATATTCTTTGCACTTGTTTTATGATTATTATTGTATATTTTTATTTATTTATTAGATAAGTATCAGCAGTGCGATTCTGTAACCCTCTCTCCGTGAAAAGTTAGGTGAAGTGAGCGTGGAGTGAGCTGTCATTTCAACTAATGCTAGAGATTGACTCTAAGCTCACTTCACCTAACTTTTCACGGTGAGATTTTTACAGAATAGATCGGCAGATCGAGTTAGAAACACAACGCTGCGCTCCATACCTCAAGTGGCGGATGTTGGAGAAAAAACAGCCAGGCAGTGGGAGTAGACCAGACACGTTTCACGAATGCACCCGGAGCGATGGGCAAACATCGTCACTCACTGAACACCTGAGGGAGGGAGGACATCGCCGTCGAGGTAGACCACGGCGAAGGTGGTGCGGTGATGTGGTAACATTTGCAGGGCCAACATGGCCAGAGATCGCACAGGACAGGGGGGTTTGGAAGAAACAAGGGGAGGCCTTTGCCCAGCAATTGGACAGGATGTAGGCTAAAAAAAAAAGAAAATTTGCTAATTTAGGTATAATATGTATTTATTGTAAATGGTACACTGCATACTACCAGGCTGCAGTGTTGTCTCTCCTTTCTCCCTTAATTCATCCAAAGGTTGTCTATAAAATATCGCCTTTAGCGATAAGACCGCCCATTGTGTCACCCCTTGTAAAATGTCTACATTTATCTATATATATATAAATCAATGCCACTTTTCGTTGTAATTTTATAACTCAAGAACGGCTGGGCCGATTTAGCTGATTTTGGTTTGGAAATATTGGTCGTAATCCAGGGAAGGTTTAAACGGTCAGAAAATATGGAAAAAGGAGTAGGGTAGGAGTAGTGTAGGAGTAGGTTAGGAGTTGGGTAGGAGTAGAGTAGAAGTAGGGTAGGAGTAGTGTAGGAGTGGGGTAGGAGTAGAGGGTAGGAGTAGGGTAGGGGGTAAGGTAGGGGGTAGGACACCACGCGAACGAAGTAGCGCCGGGCAGCTAGAAATGATTTATATATGGCAAAACAACGTTTGCCGGGTCAGCTAGCATCTGTAATATTTATGGTGTACATAATAAAGAGTATTCTGTCTATTATATTTATCTATTTGTCGATGGAAACGATAGAACAGTAGTTATGGACTTTTATATAATTTATGCGAAAACTTTCTACTTAACTAGAATATTAATATTCAGTTGAGGATGTCCGGTAAAAGTAGTAATTATTAATTATTGCAAGTATCTAATACAGTGGCGGACTAAGCCTGTCGGGGGCCCAGGCGGTACAACAAAATGAGCAACCCCCGGTCTTCTCAGTTTATTAGGTATTTAGGGCACAACGGGTCTCCTTGCTTGACTCCTCTTGTAATCGGAAAGGACGGCCTAGTGGTGTTCATTTTGATTGATGCTGTGCTATTAATGTATTTGGTTTTAGGTAAGTTAATGTAGGTGGGTTCTATATTTTGGTTAGTCAGAGCGTTGAAAAGTGAGTCGTGGTTGATGCTGTCGAAAGCCTTTGCGTAATCGTCGAATGCCAGATACAACGGCGTTTTAAATTCTGTGCACTTTTCAATAAGTTGGTTTAGAACAGGTAGTCGGTGGTGGAAAGGCCTCGTCTCAATCCAGCCTGTTCAGGTGGTTGATGGGAATCTAGTTGTTGTGAGATGCGGTTTTCAATAACTTTCACAAATGCTTAATATAAATGTGACACAAGGCTAATGAGGCGGTAGTTATTAATGACAGTTTTATCACCTTTTTTGTGTAGTAAGATTACGAGGGAGTGGCAAAATTTTGTGGGGACAGCACCGGCGTGGAGTATAGAATATAACGTATAACGTGCGTAATAATAATACTCTACCTATATCATGGGCCTCGCAAGCAGCAGGATATTTTTTTTCAGGCGGGTGCATATTCATCTCATCATTATGCTGTACAAGCAAAGCAAGCAAGGATGCGAGAGCGAGTGACAAGAGCTCGACATATTTTACACTCTCTAAATCATCTAGATTGATGATTTAGAGAGTGTAAAATAGGTCAATTTTTGGATTTACAAAAATGCTGATTGCTTCCAATGTCATTCCCGTCTCTTGATTATTTTTAGTTCAAGCAGATTAATGAAGGCATATTGAAACAAATACAGAATATAATTTCTGTCCCAAGGTCAGCAAAAACACTAACAGACATCAAACCACAGACAACAGAGGCGCTAGACCAAAACGTAAAGGAAACGAAGATGATCAGCAAAAATCTATTGTTTTAATAGAAATCTACTGAAGAGCGATAGGGCGATAAAATTCCCGGTTCAGTCCGAAAGGTCTGAAACGGAGTAGCTTACTGTTTATCGCTTGAAGTAACCGCCACTTCCAAACTTTTGGCTTGAACGTTCAAACAAACTACGCCAAGGAGGTAGGTATGAATTTCCAGCGTGGATTCATTTGTTTATATATACCTACTTTGTTGTACACCACAAAAATAGATAACAAAAAGTAGACCGAGCACTTCAAACTATACCTACAATGGGCGGCCTTATCGCTTTCTGCGATCTCTTCCAGGCAACCTTGGAATAGACAGTGATTTGCCTGGACATAAAATGGGATATTTTCTCAGGTTGTGGACGATTTGATTTAATGCAAGTTCGGCTATGCAAACCTTTTGACTCTAGAGACCCGCGTGCCATTCAAGCCATTGTTCCATTAATCCATTGGCTTTGTGACATTTTGATCCATCGGAAACTACGACCAACATATCATTACACCTGTATTCCTCGAAGGGTTAGGCAGAAGTGTATCCTTTAGTACACACACATTTCGCCAGTTATGTTAAAGTCCCATGTAACAGGGCGAGCTTACTGCCACCCACCGGGCAATAATGCGGACTCTGGGCTGCTTCTGAGAAATTCCAGATGGAAATACCCAATTACACTATGCCTGACCCGGAACTCCAACCCAGCACCTCATGATCAGCTGCAAACAAACTATGAAATAAACGCTAAAAGGTTCAGGAAAAATGTAACCCCATCAAACACATGTAAACAAGATAGACTGTAGTACCTACATAAGAGTAACTCGAACAATTCTTTCAGCCATCTTGATATCACAATGAATCGAATCTGCTACGTGACAAATCTCATAGTTTTGCCAACCCTACTTCAAACAGTCGAACGAACTCGTGCTCGTAGAGAAAATACTTGTACAAAATAAATGCGGGATTTCCGACGAAGTCGAGTGACTTTGTGGAACTAGTGTCCAGTTTTAAAAGTTTTTCTCTAGGTAGAAAAGTTTCGATAGGTGTCGGAAAGTGTATGTGAAAATTCCTATTCATCTATACATACAAATAAATAAAATTGAAGTGTCTGTTTGTAATGTTATAGCGTTTTACTAAACGCATATGAAACAAGTGCGTGTCGGACCACGCGCAGTGTAGGGTTCCGTAGTTTTTATAACAGCCAAGTGCGGTTCGTATTCGCTGACTGATAGTTTCGTACCATGCTATAACTAAAAGCAAAACATGACTACCTACCTAATTTGACTTCCTATACAAATCCTCACCTGATCCGACAATTTGGCACGGAAAGTTTTAATTTTTTTTTTTTTTTAGATTTGGATGAGACTTGTCATAGCCGGTGTTTTGAATTTAAATAGGGCACAGAGCTACACTACTCACTTGTCACAAAAAAATAAAATTGAGGAATTCTATGGAGTTGTTCGAAATTTTCGAGTCAAATACAATTGGTCGACTATTACTCGAAAATTTGTAATTTAGGCCACTTAAGTGTGATAGTTTTCCTTTAAATTTCGTTATATATAGGTACTCTGCCGTGACATTTAAATTTCTAACTACAACCGTTTAGTTGGTAGAGGGGGGGGGGGGGGGACACTTGACTCTAACGAAAATTGGTACTTTGAAGCTTGTTAAGTCACGAACGATTTACTTAATCAAAAAACGGTCTTCCCAAACCCCTAATATTTTTAAAAGACCTATCCAACGATATCCCACACTATGGGAAGGACAAAAAAAAATTATCATCCCCACTTTATATGTAGAGGTACCCTAAATAATAGTTTTTTTTTTCAAAATTTTATTTTACCCCTTTTTCGGCGTCATTTACATGTATACTCATGTCAAATTACAACATTCTAGTACCAATAGTTTTTGAGCTAAACCGCGGACAGACAGACAGACGGACATGGCGAAATTTTATTTCCTTGTTGACTACGGAACCCTAAAAACAATTTTTAAAATTTTCGTCTGTCTGTTTGTTCCGGCTAATCTCCGAAACGGCTAGACCGATTTGGATAGGAATTTCACTGGCAGACAGCTGATTTTGTAATGCGTAAAAAGAGTTAATAAAGAGACACAATACATTATTGTTTTCCGACATGTGGACAGATAAAAATAATATGATGCTATAGTGATAGAGATAAATGATACTTACATTTGGTGTTTATTTTTGTTTAGTAAATATTACAATGCGGCAATGAGTTGCGGTATAGCAGGAAGGCTAAATATTGGCCTAGAAAGAGGAGAAAGATTTTTCCTTATATAATCGGTAGAATCGACATGACTTGTGTTTATAACTTAATTCGAGGAAGGAAAAGTGGAAAATCTTGTCATATTGAGAAGAAACTGGAAAGATTAATGCTGCGATTATTTGACCTTCAATATTGAAGACTGGTTTCAGAAGGTTCAAGGAAAGGAAAGAAAGAAAGGAAAAAAAAAGTTTATTTCCCAAAGAAACTCGTTGATACAAAAAGATTATAGAATTAACTCGAATAATAAAGAAAAATAAAAACAAAATAGATCTTTATTTAAGAGCACAAAAAAGAAATAGTCGACAGCTGCACGTCATGAGTGTGACAAAAAGGCTTCCACTCAACATGATGCTGTGCTATGGGGGGTCCGCAGCACAGCATTGATTTTCAGTGGAAAGGGAATTCAACTACTACTCGGACCAGGAGAGTAGGTATTTTTATAGGCATCCTACCTACTGAATAATTAAAATTTGTTATAGAAATCGCTATTTATGTAGACATGTTAAGTATTTTAATTAAATTATTGTGTAGTTATTATTACAATATAAGTACATCTTTAAATATAAAACTCGTTACGTAACTACACAATAAATAAATTGCGCATTCTTGAAATTATTCGTGCAATTGTTCCTAACATAACAATTTCATAGTTTATAAAATCGTTGTCACAATTTTCTTGTTTTTCTTTTTCGATTTTCTTGAAACTGAATTGATGTAACTTTACAAATAAAATTGTTCCTACTTAAGGAACAATTTTGGCAAACAATACATAATTACGACATAGTGATTAAAGAAAGCTTACCAGTCGTTTAAAAAGACGAAAATAATGCAAACTCACAACACTAATTTCACTAACTGAAATTATTTCGTTCACTCACTGACACTAAAGATATTTTCCTTATCACTTTTCGTGTTATTCTAATTTCATCTTTATCGTCGAACTGTAGGGTGTAGTTTTATCTGAGGTGGCGGCAGTGGGTGTAAGACGCGGGTGCGCAAGGCCGGTGCGCTTGCGCTGATGACTTAGTTCTTATCACGAGGCTCTGTGCCGAGTGTGTGCTGTGACCACACTCAAGGTAATGGGAAATTACTTTTCATTTAAAATATAATGACGTTTTGTAACTGTGAAAAGATTTCGTAATGAGTATTTTAAATTATGTTAAGAGAGCAATTTATCATTATGGTATCGATTTAGTTATGGTGTTTTGTGTTCGATAGTTCCCGTGTTTGGTTTTCTTTGAGGCAACTGCGTTGTTTTTATTGGCGGTATTTTGGAGAGCCAAGTAAAATGTCTACTAAGGACTGACTTTTTCCAACGCCAGATAATTTTATCGGAGGAATAATATTGAATTTTGACAGTTCTTCTATTCAAAAACTGTCCGTCAATTTTATTCCACGAATAAAAATTTTATTATCTGTCGATTGAAAAATCAGCCCTAAAAGAAATATTAAAAGAAAATTGTACTACACTTTAACAAATTATGTCTACATTTTTAGGTTTAGTATTAAATAACGATTAAATTAATTAAACAATTGATTGTTAATAGTTTGTTAGTTTATTTAGGGCTGATTTTTCCAACGCTAGATAATTTTATCCGAGGAATAGTTTTGAATTTTTGACAGTTCATACAAAATCTGTCAAACGTCAATTTTATTCCTCGAATAAAAGTTATTTGGCGATGGAACAATCAGCCCTTAACACTCAAGTATAATTATATAAAAATCAAAAAACCATTGAACGATTCACTTCACGAAAACTACACACATGTACAACTCATAACAGTAAAAGTACGCTTTTCAGGTTGTTCATGAAAATTGAATATAAATATTAAACATCTTTACTTCGGAGACAAAATAGCGCCTTCTATAGTGTGGTCACCCTAGTAGAAAGATGAATGAAAGTACATTCTAATATGTGAACAACGCTTACGTCGCCACCTGGCGGCGAAGAGAGAAAACAATTATACACACGTTCACGTGCACATGTATAATTATGTGTATCAACGCAGTTTTTATGATCATTAAGTTCAGTCGGATGTTGAGGCACAGTTTATACGGTTCGGAATTCATTTCTAACGATAGCTAAAATATATTTATGTTAATTTATTCATACATCAATCATGAGAGCAGCGGTGGCCCAGTGATAGCTGCCGTGACTTAGGAGTTGTAGGTCGTAGGTTCGAACCCGTTTCTGTTACTTTGTGTAAATTATTTCTGCTCTCAAAACGGTGAAGAAAAATATCGTGAGGAAACATGTTGAGGCATGAGGAGGCATGTTCTAGAACTAAAAATTCGAAGACATTTGACATCCGCCAACCCGCATTGGGCCTGTGTGGTGGATTATGGCTGACTCCCTCTCACAGAGAGGAGGCCTGTGTCCCAGCAGTGGGAATATTATAGGATGATTATGCTATACACTAACAGCTTCTGTATATAATGTATCATAACTTCTATAGATAGGTAACAATAGTCTCGAACTAACACAGTTGCCATTATAGGTTAACCAGCATTCTGAAAAGTAGGTGATAACACATGGATGGATGGATGGATGTTTGTTACTCTTTCACGCAAAAATGGATGGAATTTGGCACACAGATGGTTTGTAACCAGGATTAACATATAGGATACTTTTTATCCCGTATTCCTACGGGGTCGAAACTTATGCGGGTGAAACCGCGGGACGCAGCTAGTAAACAATGTAATAGAAACTATACGTGTTATGTCAGCACCTATCCATATCTACATTTATATTGAAACCGTCAGAAGGAATCTATTATGAGCTCAATGAATAAGGCCACTACATTATTGAAAGATATTTGTATATCGAGAGCATTTTTCAGTACCTACCTATTATTAATATACACCCTGTATATACCTGCGACTGCTGAGCGTGGGCCCTGGGTTCGATTCCTTGTCAGACAAAGTCTTATCTTGTTTTCCGTTAGGAATTTTCTAGTAACAGTCCGGAGTTTGGAAGTTGGCGGTTTAAAACCCCCGTGTCTCGGAAAACACGTAAAGCCGTTGGTCCTGCGCCGGATCTCTCACCGGTCATGTCGAATTCAAAATCAAAAGTCATTTATTCAAATTAGGCTGAGAATCAGCACTTTTCGAACGTCAAAATTACAAAAGACAGCCCCCCAAAAACGCCCGCCCTTCATTGGATTGCCGTCCATCGAACTATGAGAGTAAAGGAACAGACAGTGCATCTGTGTTTACGCACTCACTTGTGCACTATATCTCCTGCGTACCTGGCTAATCTCTGTTCAGAGTGGCCACCGTGACCGAACTCGGTCCGAAGGCATATGTGTATACTACTCACTCTCCACAGAACGCAGCGATAAATTAATAAAAAAAAGGTAAGCTCTTTTATTATTATTACCTTTTTCTCTTTATATTTGTAAACCTACTTTTTAATTCATGCCATAACTATAACGTACCTCATTTTTGTCTATCGCGCTTCTCTATCATATTTCCTGTAAATTAAGAGGAGAGAAGAGAAGAGAAGAGGTTTGGCTCTTGTGATACAGGAACTCCTAGTACAACAGCCAGGACTACACTGATGTTTGTGTCTTGAAGTGAAAAATAAATAAATAATTATTATTGCTCAACAAAGCACGTCATTCAGGCAGCTAATTTAAAAAAACCAATTTGTTAATTTGTAAAGAAATAAAACTCGTCCATGAGAGGTAAGTAATAACAAACTTAATGACTTACAAAAATGAATATTGAAGTCGCCATTAGTGCAAACTATAGAACGAAGCTGCTGTCAATAATCATCAACATACATATACAATCATTATTAAATATTAGGGATATCAATATCAGTGGGGTAATTACGTAACTTACTAACAGTTGGAATAGCTTTCAATTTGACAGTTTAACAACACTCATTCAGCGTTATTTATTTATATTCATACTAGCTTCTGCCCGCGGCTTCGCCCGCGTGGATGTCGGTTTAAAAGATTATTTATACCAATTTTATAATTAATCAAGCCACTTATTATAATCCTCCCCTGTAAAATTAACTACCCCTTTTCACCCCGTTAGGGTAGGGTAGATTTTCGAAAAACCCTCATACGTCTTATTATTTATTTTTAGTCTTAAGTACACACACAGTACACTGAGTTTCGAGTTAATCGGACCGTACAAATTCTTCCACACAAACTTTAACACCCCCTTTGAGGGGTAGTTTTGAAAAACTAATAATAATAATATAATAATATCCCTGGACATTTCACACAGCACCATTTGTCCCAAGCTAAGCAACCTAATGCTTGTGTTATGGTAACAAGATGGCTGATAAACTACTGATTAACGAAAATAAACAATAATAATAATATTTATTAATGATAAACTTTATTGCTTACTTAGGCGAGTATTCATGCCAATTTTCAAGATTATTAACCTAACGAATAAGATTTTTCATATAAACTGTATCCCCGCTTTTCACCCCCACAGGGGTGGAATTCTGAAAAAATCATTTGGGACGTGTTCATAACTTGACTCAAGGATTATTTATACCAATTTTCGAGTTAATCAAGCCACGTTGTAAAATCCTCCCCTGTAAAATTGACTACCCCTTTTCAGGCCGTCCGGGGTAGATTTTCGAAAAACCCTGATACACATTATCCTTTCCTTTCAATTTTAGGTATAAATACTGAGTTTCGATTAAATCGGACCTCGCGCTAAAATTCTTCCATACAAACTTTGAAACCCTTAGGGGTTTCAAAGTCCCCTTTTAGGGGGTAGTTTATAAAAACAAAAAATGCCCAACTTCATAATTTACTTAGATAAGTATTCGTGCCAAGTTTCAAGTTTATTAACTAAAGCAATAAGATTTTTCATACAAACAAAATCTCCCATTTCACCCTCTTAGGGGTGGAATTTCGAAAAACCCTTTCTTAGTGGATACCTACTCTTCACGAAGAATACACCCTCCAAATTTCATGTCTCTAGGACCAGCGGTTTAGGCTGTGCGTTGATGTCTCAGTCAGTCAGTCAGTCAGTCAGTCAGTCAGGACTTTGAATTTTATATGTATAGATATTTATTTGCATTCTATAATGTTGCAGAGGTGTTACATCCATTGGCTTAAAGCTAAGGTACAAGGTAAGGTATTGAATTACGTCGTCGAGTAGACACATTTTTCGAGCATGTGAAACACTAGCTGCGCCCCGCGGTTTTACCCGCATAAGTTTCGATCCCGTGTGAATATCGGGATAGAAAGTATCCTATTATGTGTTAATCGTGGTTATAAACCATCTGTTTGCCAAATTTCATCCAAATCCGTTCAGTAGTTTTTGCGTGAAAGAGTAACAAACATCCATCCATACAAACATTCACGTTTATAATATTAGTAGGATAGGTTAACAACATCCATGAAATGATT